>CM036548.1:2285000-2812500 GCA_020745685.1 Tautogolabrus adspersus | reverse complement strand
CTGCAGCCTGTGACCGCCTCTGCACGAGGAAAAGCTTTGCCCTCATCTGATGCCTTTTTGCTGTTAGTCTCTGTGGGCGTGTAAAGGCTCCGCTCGACCCTCTCAGGCTGCAGCAGGTCAGAGGTGGAGGTGGTAATGATGGGATGATACGCTCAGTGTTTAGCGGGAAGAGAGGATGGAGGTTAGAGTCTCGCTGATCGCTCAGAGCTCTGCCCTCTCTGGAGAAAACCCCCCATAAGGTAATCTATAGGAAGCTGCAGCCAGGCCTATATGTCATATCAAACTAGAGCTGCAATGCGCAGTAACATTGTTCAGTATCGCGATAGAAGGGAGTAGAAAATAATGCAACAAGTTGAGGTGGTGCTCAGAAGTTCTGATTCCGTCTACAGCAACCTTCATTAATTTCCTAGAGTAATTCATAGTTTAATCAATGAATGTTCTGTCGGTCTAAAATGTATTCAGTTTGACAGTTTGAAGAAAAGAAGGTTTGCATGTAGGAGGCTGAAAACATTACCTACTTTAAATCTATGAATACAAACTTACTGATTCTATTGCAGAGGTCAAAGGGTTAAATGTGTTGTCACTTAAAGGCTCTCATGGAGGTGCGGTTTACTTCCTGGTGATTCCTCTGTCATTATTCTGAGCTCGGCCCAGCGGCTCCGTCATGTGTCTCCTAATCCTCATCTTTGGCTGAAGGCAGCGCTAAAGCTAAGATTAGCCCACATACACACTCACATACACACACACACACACAAACACACACATACACACACACCACAATGGGGTCACACACATACACGCACACACACCATGGGGTCACACACACACACCATGGGGTCACACACATACACGCACACAAACCATTGGGTCACACACACACACACACACCATGGGGTCACACACACACAGCATGGGGTCACACACACACCATGGGGTCACACACATACACGGTTACAAACTAACTATCACATATGCATTGCATAAATACTGACACACAGACATCATCACACACACACACACGCACGCACGCACGCACGCACACACACACACACACGCACACACACACACACAGGAGCGCTTTCTGCATCTCAGTGTTTGACCTTCTGTGATGTAATGCTCAGAGTGTTTATAAAGGTGACACTCGCATGACCTAGAACTTGTACTAGGTCATGCGAGCATAGGATCTTAATAAGACAATGAATCATTGCATTTTATGATTCTTTGTTTTGATCACATTGTGACTATTACTGATCTGACTGTGTGAATCAATTCAGGCGTCTTCTTCTGTCGTTTTGTTCTCGCTGTGCCCTCTCGGTTAAAAATGTTGCCCTTTGATCTCTTTCTGCTCTCATCTCTTCATTTCATCGACAGCTTTAGAGTTTACGTATCATTTCAGCGTCTGCACCATTATTACATCATTTAAACAGAGATTATCAGGATAGAGAGACAGATGAGTGTGCTCCCTGCAGGTTTACTTATCATTTGTGTTCAGCAATGTCACACAGAGCTGCTGCACCTGCCTGCATTAATGTGTGTGTGTGTGTGTGTGCGCGTGCGTGTGTGTGCGTGTGCATGTGTGTGTGTGTGCGTGTGCGTGTGTGTGTGTGATGATATTTGGATACAATCACTTCTGTTGGCTCATCATCGTGTGTGTGTGTAAACTCTAATGCAGAGTGTGTGTGTGTGTGTGTGTGTGTGTGTGTGTGTGTGTGTGTGTGTGTGTGTGTGTGTGTGTGTGTGTGTGTGTGTGTGTGTGTGGGGGGCGACTGGTTTAAGCCCCTGATGTCACTCTACACACACTCCTATCTAATCGAGTGATTCAGCAAACACACAGCAGAGAGGCTTCACTATCTGCTGTAGGCGGACGTATGGAGTGTGTCTGAGCAGTGTGTGTGTGTGTGTGTGTGTGTGTGTGTGTGTGTGTGTGTGTTTACCAAACAGAGGAGAGAGTGTGTGAATAACCTGTGCAGATTAAACATCAGTCACTGTGTGTTTATCTGACCTCATCTTAGAGGACGGCTGAGGCACACACCGCTCTACCTTGTTTCCTCTAAAATATCAAAACGCTGAGCACAGCGCAAGGTCACACATGCCGTCAGTGGGCTCTGCAGGGAGGTTATACATTTTCAACTACGGTGCAGCGCTCTGTGACGACACCTTTGCGCGTCCAATAGGAGGAAAGATCAGAACACAACAAAAGGTGTCCCACTTTCCTGAGCACTTTAACACCACTTTAAAGGCCTATCAGGGCATCGGCAAGAAAGCTCTAGTTTGGAAACAGTTTGGTGTGTTAAAAACAGCAGCAGAAATCTGTGTCGTGCTCGTGAAGAGGTCGTCTTAGAGCTGCAGCTCCTGGATGGACGTAAACTCTCCCAAACCCTGTCATGCCATGAGGATTTCATGAACACACACCCTCTTCTTCTTTGCTGCTCGTCTCCTCCTCCTCAGCAGGAGAAAGGCCAGAGCTTTCTACAGAATAGTGGACTGATACAAACATACTGTGCATCCAGAAAGTAGCTATTTTCCCTGACTATTGTTTCAGTCACCTAGCAACTTGCACCGATGATGTGTGTGCACGCTCCCCTCCTGCTCAGCAGCCTACCCTGCAGCGAGCACAGCGCTCACCGCAGGCTATCTGAAAGCCCTTTAACTGTGAGTGTCTGCTTCAAACAGACACAAGAATCCGTTCTGCTGTGGACTGAACACACCCGAGGGACCACTGACTTTTTATCAAGAAGTTTTACGTGTGTTTTGGTTAGAGGAAGGGGCGGGACTGGCTCCGAATGACATCACCAGCACAAAATGTCAGAGCAAGTATTTTAAAAAAACTGATAAAGATAACAGCTCAGAAGCCTCTAAAGGGTTAAATCCCAGATTAAGGCTGTCTTTATTCCATCATTTTAAACTTTTATCTGATATTGGTAAAAATCAGATGATAATGATACCTGTTTGGATACCAGGGCAACAACAATAGAAGTCCAAGAAACCAAATATTGGGTAGTTTCCTGACGCAGGTGAGCTCCCTGACAGCCTACAGGTAATCCAGACCAAAAAAAAATGGACTCTTGCAATCGAGCCATTCTCAGCCTCAGTCATGCAAAGCGCAATCGTGCGTGATCATGTCCTACCAGCCCTCCCCCTTCTCTGCATCCTCCTTCCTTCAATGAGTCATTCTATAAGTTCCCTGCTCCTCCTCTCATCACTACTTCCTCCTCCAGCACACAGCGAGGAGGTGCATCACGGACTGGAGGACAGAGGAGGGTAAATATTTGATAGGAAGAGTGTGAGGTGGTCCCACGCTCCATCATATCTCTGCAGAGTTTTCGCTGTGTAAGCACAAACACTCACACGCTAGACAGAATGGACTAACAGGGAGAGATTTCACACCTATGGGTCTGCACCAGCTGCACACCGGGCTGGGAGAAGGTGAGGTGGGTGTGTTTAAATAACACACACACACATACACAGAACACATGCAGTCGAACGCTGTCAGCTCCATCCTTTCAATTCAAACTGTGTCTTAAATGCTCTGCAGAAGAGAGGAGTATTGACAGCTTCATTTAACAGCTGACAGAGAGGACAACAGAACAGACGTCACACAAGGACACGAGTGGGAGTGACACAAAGAGGAGTCAGAGCCCACAGAGCGAGGAGTGTGCATCAGTGTGTGTGTGTGTGTGTGTGTAGGTGCTCGTGTGGGTCGGAACACGCACAGAAACATCACGTGGTTTGTTGTGACATTTTCTGATTCTTCATTTACCGTCAGGTTTGTCTTCTATGTTTCTCCACAAAGAGTCAGAGAGATTCATCATACAGACAACTACTCAAGCTTTCAAGATGTCATTAATATGACTAATGAAATGTAGGCCTGGGCGATATGACAAAAATGTTATCACGATAGAAAAAGTCATATAAGTCGATATCGATAGTTATCACGATCATTTTCAATCATTCCTTCTTTCAAATTTAAAAGCTGATTTTTGCTGCTGAGTGAAAGTTGAAGAAACCAGATGGTTAATTATGGTTTAATTATTCAGAGACATGTCACCATCATGAGCTCAGTGCACGGAGCTGGAGAACGCTGATATGACAGTTAGCTGCTGGGGAGTCACACTTAGCCTACTGGCCCGCTGCTTACTGAGGGTCCACACCATACACTGTTTATTATTTACAATACGGTCCACACTAACACTGGTTTGGGACGTTTGGTCATTTCTTTCCTTCGGCGTGTTCTAACGGGTCATACTGTTTCAAATGTGGTGTTGCCCATTTTAGCTGCACTTGTCTTTGGCACAGTTACTAGAGCACTTTACTCTGTTTTTTTTGCCGGACTGTAAATATCCAAAATGTCTCTAAACTCTGGAAATTGAGTGGCCTTTCTGGCGGTCTTGTCCATGATGTTTTCTCCAGCTTTGAGCCGGTGCACTCAGTGTTTTCTTCAGTGTCGCTATCGCTAATTTCAGCTAGCGGAGTACATACAGAATGTGTTTATAAATCTCAAGCTTGACTACAAGACTTAACAAGTGTTGTACGAGAACTTTGATTGATTTCAAACAGATCTAAACTGGACTCAGTCGGATCCTCTGCAGCTTGATGTCTGATTTCTCTGTCGTGTTTTGTTTTTTATTTCAGCTCTAACTGCCGAGCTTTCTTGGCAGTGTCTCCTTCTGAGGAGATATTTCGATCTCAAAGGATTTCCTTGTTAAACAAAGGTCAATTAAAAAGCAAAATAAAAGAGAATATAGTGCAGTGTCCTATAAATAAGACAGCAGCTTCAACAGGCTCCACAGCACATTATCATGGCTGAGAGGAGAGCAGAGAAGAAGTAAAAACCAAATCAGTGTGATTATACGCCAGTTGTTCTGTGACCTCCCTCCACATTTAGTCAGCGCAGAGATTTACTGAAATAATAAAGAGCAGCAGTGGTGGAGTATTTACACCGCACTTAACAGCCTCATAAATAAGACTGATATTTCCAGAGAGAGCCGAGAGAGAGGAGGAGGAGGAGGAGGTGAAGCCGAGCTGGAGTGTAACTGAAGCAGCTTGGAGAGATGCGATGTGCTTTTCCACACTGACTATGCTCGGTGCCTCTTGTCGCCGTGAGCTCCGGCAGCTCTTACAATGGAGGAGCGTCACGGAGCATGTGTCACCCATCTGTCAGACAATATGTCAACACAGACATAACACCACGCTTGATGTGGCTGCAGCCTCGGCGTCGATGCTCTAACAAATATCTAACACCTCCTCACCTGAGCTCTGCGGTTCTGCAGCTATTTCACATGCAGCTACTTCTTCTACTGTCTTTTCTAAAGTACATCAAGAGGCAGAACAGTCAGACATCTTCAGTGAAGTTGTCCCAAATGTTCCATACTTTGATACTTATCAATACCACATGTTTTAAAACAATGAAATCTTTAATTTTATTGTGTAAAAGTATTAAAAAGTGCCAAAGATTTAAAGGAAACACAGTTCTTCAGTTGTATTTTGAACCCGAAGCTGCAGCGAGAAAAGAGAGACAGCACGTATTTGTACCATTTAGACAACAGCCCCGTTTCGACCGGAGGAACTGTGGTCTTTTTGAAGAACTACGTGCGTTTTGACCAAGTCTACCAGGGTCTAAATGTAGTTCTGGGGTAAAAGATCTACCCCTAAAAAACACCCTGCTTAGGGGATTTGTACTGTATGTGTCAGAGTGTGCTTGCAATTTTGACAATTAACCGCAAAGAAATGACCTGATATTGGGTCTCTAGGACTTCTATTTTCGTTGCTGTTGCGTGGTATCCATCAGGAATCAAAATGGTTTGATCTTTAAAAGAATCATATCTAAATGTAGAAATCTGCTATAATGACACAATAGTTCACGGGAAGAAATGCAAGAACTTTAAAAACAAACATGCATGATCAGAATGACTCGTTTTAAAGGGGCAATAATCTCCGACAAGCATGCACAGCGGCTAAAATACAGCTAACATTATTAGCATGATTTTACACCATTAGGATCGTCACCATACCGAGGTTTAATACGAGTAAAAATCAAAAGATATGGATGGGGTGCAGGTAGCCTAGTGCTTAGTGTGTGGCCCATGTGTGGAGGCTACAGTCCTCCAAGCGGGCGGCCCCGATTCGAATCCGACCTGTGGCCTCCCCCGCATGTCATACACCACTTTCTCGCTCCCTGATTTCTGACTCTATCCACTGTCCTGTCTCTAAATAAAGGCATAAACTATTCTTTTAAAGATATGGATACCTGCTTGATACCACGGCTACAAAAATAGTCTATAGGCACCAAATATATTGGGTCATTTCTTGTTTTAATCACCAAAAATTAAAGACAAACTCCTGCACACTGACTACATTGCACTAATACATTGGCAGCATGTCACCTCCTTTGCTCTCTGTCTGTTTTTAGGAGACATAAACGTCACTTAAACGCCCATAACCCTCTTAAAAACATCAGTATCTGCCGCCCTGTGTGTTTGAACAGAACACTGCTGCAGCAGCTTTTAGGTTGGAAATATGTCTGAATATCTCTTAAAGATTTGGTACTTCTAGAATCCCATAGTAACCTATATAAGAACAGCATGTCCAGGAAAAGATGTTACACATATGGTGGAGGAGAGATGTGATATGGTGAGAGTATACGGTATACGGTGCTGGAGGAAAAATATTTCATAGCACACACAGAAACCGCCCACCTGCTCGTAGTTAACCTGAAACATCTGAGTCCTCCTGCACACGCATCTTTAACACCAGCGAGCCAGCCAGAGACGTCCATGTTTGGTTTACAGAAAAACACTTGTGTTTGTTTTTATGAGAGGGAAAATACTCAAATAATAAACTGAATGTTTGTCTTAGTGGCTAAGATGTATTTTGTGCCCTATTGCCGAGGCTCAATGGAAATAAAACGACTATTAGAGCAACACAGTCTTTGATGACACACACATCCCAAACACAGCAAGGTGGTCGAGTGTTTTCCTCCAATTAACAGGCAGTAAGTTTTAATGGGCTGCTACCCTGTTAGTTCCTGATGTTTTTATAGGTTAGGAAATCACTAAGTGGCAGAATAACACACTACACACTCTTAGGGCTTCTGATACCTTTTATATTATACAGCTGCAGACATAAGATAAGGTAATAACTAAATAAAGTCACCATCTGCAGAATACAAGCCTGACTCTGTATCAATGTATAATATTTGTTTGTATTTTGTTCCTTTATGAGCTTATATTAAACCCAGAGCAGATAAAACGCGAGATGATAAACGGATCTGTCCGTGTTTAGCCAACAGAGATCAATCCTAAATCGCCTGTATCGGCCCTGATCCCAATCCCACAGATCGCCTCAGGACAGCTGAACTGCGAGAAGTCGTCCTGGGATGCTTTGTTTCATTCATAAAGTAAGTAACCACCTTGATCTAAAGTGAAGCAACAGTTCAAATGCAAAGATGTGAGACCTGCAGTAGCAACATTTCAAACACAAAGCATGTGCAAGGAAACAAGTTCAGAAACTGACTGCCAAAGACCGTCTGTTTTTCTACTTATCAAGACAAACGTGTTTATTTGGCTTTTATAATTGGTTCAACAGAACGTGTACTGCAATACAGACAAACTACAGCACCAGCTGAGGCTTCAGACATTCAGAAACATTAAAGAAATATGTCTATAGTGGAGACAAACTAAAAGAAAGACCAGACATGCAGAAGAGTGTCTCCGTACCTCCGGCTGTAAATCATGCCTAGTGAATAAAAATAATTCTTTGACCTTCCTTGTTGAAAAGAAGTTAATTAAATAGAAACATGTTTCTCAGACAACCATCAGTGTGAGTGTGGAGGAAAGAATGCAGCAGCAATATATGTTGATCCTTTACAGGCTCAGATAAAGCGAGAAATCCGTATTCGCAGGGATGGAGCTCCATAGAAACGGCTTTAGAAAACCCGCTGAATGGAGTGATAAAAATATCATCTGTGCCTTTATGCCAACAACAATAGGCCTGCTTATGTGAGAAAGAGACCCTGGGGCAGGAAACAGTTCTACTTCTATTCATCTTAAAGGACTCAATGTGGAAACGTGTTCTCAATAATTTACTTCAGTTAAGCCTGGTGTGCCTCAAGGAAGCGTCCCGGATCCCTTAATTTTCCCGTGCACATTTAGGTTAGCGCTTGGTGTTACCTTAACATAGTATCAGAATGCCCTCAGAATGGCTTATCATCTCACCGATTTAAAAGCCATTAATAAAACAAATTCTGATTAATATTTTTAATTAGAAAAGGTTTTTGATGAAGCCGCAAACATTTGAGATGGGTCTAACTTTGTGTTTAATAAAAATAGTTTCTGCTATGATCGCCTCGTGGTAGCAAGAGTGGAAAGGTCAAGTGAGGTCGGAACTAAAAACTAATGTTTACACTGGCATTACTAGGCAATAATTAATGGACGGAAAGGGAAACCAAATTTACTGGAAGATAAATGTTCACTCACAGAAGATTTGGTTAAAAAATAGGACTGAAGATCTGAAAGTGTTTTTTTTTGTTTCTGTACTTTTCTCTGCCATCGGTAACAACATCGTTTCAAAAGTGTTGTTTCAAAAAGGAAGGGGGGTTTCAAAAATGTTGACAACTTTAGGCTCTTGACAGACTTTTAATGGGCTGACATCCTGCCCCTTTATCTTTATGAAACCTGAACCTTGCTCAGAGTACTTTTTACAACATGCTTAACAGAAAAATTAAAACTGAACACATCATGACGACCCATTGAACAAGTCAGAAGGACTTCAAGGTCGTCGCTCTTTCATGCAGCTGAGAGTTTAGCATTGAAGCCAGCACCTGACCGGCTCTCAGATCTCATTAGATCACAGACAGCGAAAAACACTTATTGTGATTCTGGTTACATCTCCACCAAAGCCAAGAGTCTGAACAGACTGAGGCTGAACATGATGGACAAGACGGGCATTTCTTTATCTTTCCTTTCAATGATACATACGGGGACATGAAAAAATTGGGCATTTTTCCAAAAGGATGCAGTGAGTTCATGTTGGCTTAAATATCGACAATTCACATTTGAATCATACAATCAAATGTTTCTAATCTGTTTCCTTCGACCTACATGATATGAGAAAAAAATGTGTTGTGCGCTAACATAGTAATATATTACTCAATAATAAGATAACCATACTAGGTGTGATACATAAACTAATACTAGAGAATCCATATTAGCTTTGGTTACAGCTGTTTGCAACATCTGCATCTTAAATCCCCCCAAAAAAATATCCAAAGAGCTTTATTCCCACTAAATGAATCTGAAAGTTGTTGATAGCTAGTTTGAGTTTCATGGTGGTTGGTGAAGTTGAATAAAGAGAAAAACGTGCAAACAACATGTTGCTTTGTCTTTCTCAGGATGAGTTGTTGTTCATTCGGGGCCTGTTTTGACGTCATGTTGATAAAGGGATTGAAAATACGATTGTGAGTTTGTATATTGTGTTTTATTTTGAAATGGACCGGACCCTCTGTGCGTTTTCTTGTCTGACTTCCTGTCCGGGTTGTTCTATTCTGTTCAGCTTGACGCATGTCTGCAGCGTACTCTGTAGAAAACAGACACGCAGCGTATTTGAAACGGAGAAGAGCGTAGTGGCGCTGGTGGCACACTCAGGAGATGGACCGCTGCGCCCGCTGTGGAAACACAATGATTGACTAGAGTGGCGGTGAACTACGCTGTAGTGCGTGGCGCTAACAGATCGCGGCGCGCCCGGAGTATGTGTGAATTGGGGGTAAGAGTGAAAGCATGAGCACAGGTCTCATATCATGCATGCTAGATGAGAAAGCAGTGCTTGGTTAGAAAAAGAACAGTTCGTATTTACTGCGATAATTTCACACGTAATGTGTTTATTCCAACTTCATATGATGCGCTCATGATAACATCGTTGTGCAGCCCTAAAACAGACCTTCTATTTCTCTCTGCTCTGCTACTGTCTGGAACATCTGTGATAACAACACACTTCCATGAAGCAGGATTAGCTTTCATGCAAGATACCACAGAGAAGGTTTAGTGCAAAGACAACAGATGACATCACTACGAAGCCTCTACACATCTGCAAACCATCTTTAGCACAGGAGGCTCAGACTCTAACCTTTCTCTTCATCTTCTTTCTCTGTACAATTCATTCAGAGCACATGCTTAACATTAAGCCCAATCACAAGAGCCTTCACCCTTCTTTAGAAGGATGCAAACAGCTCCAGTGAGTATCAACTGTTTTTCTGACGGTGCGATCAACTTTGTCTTGAATTCTATACGGCTGAAAAGAAAACTTTTAGGAGTTTTGGAGGAGATGTCTTTTCCCCGTGTGCGGCGTGGAGGGTGTTGTTTTTCCACGAGGCCCCGGCTGTAACCCAGGTGACAGTGTTTGCTTTGGCTTTGCAGCATGGAAATTGGCTGAGATTAAAAAAAGGCTCTGAATGTACGACAGAAGGACAAAGAAAACAAACTGGAAACAAGAGCACGGAGTTAAAAAAAAATAGCTCTGCAAATTTAGTGGCTGCAGAAATGACTTCTGGCAACTTAATCCGAGGCCTGGCTAACTGAAAAACCACAAGACGCTAAAAAAATATATGCAGCAATTATGGTCAACTATGATGTCATTTGTATCTGTAAAAGCCGAGGCGACTATATATACTTTTCTTTCTTCTCAGAGAACTTCATCACATCCCTTGCATGTTTCTGTATGTGATGAACCTCCTGTTAAATCTCAGTAAACACACCTGACACGTCTGTGGGAGAGCACTCGACACACATGCAGGGTCAGGAGTGCATTAATGAAGGTTCTGTGTGACCTTGTTAGCAAACAGAAACCTGCTCTGACCTCAAACTCTGAGATACACACTCACACATTTAAAACAGAAACTAGAGAATCAGCCCCGCTCGAGTCGGTAGGGACTTTTGAAATAGTCATACGAGTTTGTTTCTACCTGAAATACCCTGACAGGATTGGACCAAAAGTGTGAAAGCAGCTTTAGACTTATCCAACTCATCCAGGTAAAATCAGGCAGATTGTTCAATAATGAAAATGAAAGCCAGCTTTATGAGACAGATTTATAACTGTTCAAGGTCAAAGATCATGCAGGACCAGATCGTATAAATCAGTTCTTTAAAGCCTCTTGATTGTTTTATTAGGAACAGTTACTGAACAGACAGGGCCTTGAACAGGGTACATGCACACGTGTCCCTGGGTTTGTTGTCCTCAGCTCTGTGTTCACACTGACAGGACGTGTTTATGTTTCACTCATTCAGAGGCTCACACACGTTTCATTCACGCCCACTTCATTTGAATCAGTCCTAAAGCCGGAGCAGTATAAATCTACATCATTCATGCTACTCTGGTAAAAAAAAACTTTTCAATGACAGTATAAAAGCAGAACTCGATTTTTAATAAGTGTCTCAAAATACTTGTGACAGTTAAAGCTCAGATGAGAGCCTCAGAGATTATAAACTCTGACAGACACTTTCTCTGGGATCTCTTTCTCTCTCTCTCACTCTCACTCTCTCCTCTGCAGCCGAGCAAATTAAGATACTGCAGACAGAAAGTTCAGTTTCCTGAGAGACAACACTTCCAGACGATCCCAAAAGAGAGCTGTCACAAGCAGTGTGCTCCAACAGCCCGGATCTGGAAGAACTTTTGAGAACACCAAACTCGGGCCACAGCAGAGGGACGAGCCCACAGAGAAGCTGCTGTTACACCGGCATAACCCACCAACTCATCCTCGCCTCTCCACATACCTCTCCTCCAGCTCATCCTCCTCCTCAGTTGGAGACAATATGTTCCAAAGTAACTCATTTCTGTCGATGAAACAGATGTTTAAATGCAGAATATCAGCTTCATGTAGCTCGTCTCATCAGCCTGCTGGTGGCAGAAAACGACCAGATTTTACATCTTTAAATGCACTAAATGCTCTCATGCAGGATCAGAAACAGGCAGAGGAGGACTCTGAATCTCAGTGAAGGAATCCAAAGCTCAGATCAGTAAACAAACAGACAGCAGATAAAGTGTGACGCTAACATCGCTCGCTCTTTTTCTGCTCAGTGTGGTTTTTCCCTCCAGTTTGATGAGGATGGATAAATATTTTAGTGCTGGAGTGTGAGATCTCTCTACTATATCATCTTTGTGTAATTGTGCGTGATGGAACCAGCCTTTCAGCAGATTTTCTTTTTCAAACCCTGCAAAGAGGGTTAAGATCATATAACACACACACTCACACACACACACGCAGAAATAAACACTGCAGGCGGAGTCCCTGGAGACAACATGTGTGTGTGTGTGTGTGTGTGTGTGTGTGTGTGTGTGTGCGTGTGTGTGTTCCCCTGCGGGCCTGGACCTCATTCAGTCATACGTAGCTCCACATTGTTGCAGCATTATGGCTGAAAAGACATTTCCTAATTGGATGCTGTGCAGTTGACTCCCAATTAAAATGGATTTATTAGTGTGCAGCTAAACAGGGCTCGTTAGAGGAAGGGGGAACGTCCGTGTGTCTGCAGCCTGACAGCTCTGCCAAACACACATCTCAAACGCTGAGGAGACAACACGGCACAAAACACAAAGCCCCAGCCGAGGCAAGGAGTTGGATTTAGTTGCAGTATGATGGGGGGGGTGAGGGTGGGGGGGTTTTAGAAGAGACTCCTCCGTCGTACATAAAAACACTCAGGTCTGTACACAAAGCAGAGTTTAACCCACTGACCCACAGCCCGGGGTCTGCTGGGGCCCTGATGGGGGAACTAAGAAGCCAGATTAATGGGTTAGAGAGGTATGTGGAGAGTGTTCTGTGTCACAAAGCTGCAGCTCTCTACTTTAATCCAACAACATCTCTGGAGTGTTTTTAGCTGCACATGTAACTGTGTTCAAAATCTCCATGTAAATCATCCCGCAGAATGACCTCTTTAAACCTCTGCAGTTATTTAAAGCACAGGTGACATTAAACAGCATTAGCTACTCTCGTTCACCATCATCGATAACAAACAGAGCCACATGGATCACTCAGAGACATGACTCATGTGGTGGAGCTGCCTGTCCTGATCAGAGTCAGTGTTTCAGTCAGAGTCCCTCAGGGGACACACGATGAAATCATTTAAAAATACGTTTCTGGTGCGCTACAGAAACTATCCCACGAGCACGAGAAGGTACTGCATGTGCAGAAGATTCTTTCTGACTCTTGTAAAAAACAAAGGCCATGATGCCTGTTTTGATACGACGGCAGCAAAAGTAGAAGTCGTGACACCCACTATCGGGTCATACGGGAGACAAACTCCTGAAACTGTCTGATTAGAGAAACACTTACTACGTTTCTGTATTTGATCAATTTAGAAAACACTCTCATGACAGAAGATCTGAAGGGTTTTTTAAAGCATGGATACTTTATGATACTGTCTTTCAATATGTGACAGATTAAAGTTTTTAATCACGTGAATCAAAAAGTATTTAAGCGTAGAAACATGTTGACCTTACACTCCTTTCTAAATCTCACCAAACAGTGTTTGAAAGTGCTTGAACTAGTCTTTCTATCTCGTAAGTCACCAGGTTTTTATGTTAGAAGCTCTTTGTGGATACTTCAGCTCCTCTTTACGATAAACTGAAGATAACATCTACATAAGGGGAACCTAGAAACAAGCTAAGCTAACGTTAGCTCCTGAAAGAGCAGGCAAAGAACGGCTTTATTCTGTGTTGATTCTTCAAACGGAGAGGATGACACCTCTTCACATGATTTGACTCCTGTTACTAAATGTGTGATCGATGAAAACTGAAGAGATCCTGACAATAAACAAAAGGCAGACAAGCTTTGCAGGATGTGCAGCCCTCCTGGAGGTCTGTGACAGCGTTGGAGAAACTCTGATTATAAACATACAAACTGATTTATTCAGCCGAGCAGTGATGCTACACTCCTTGCTTGCAGTGAACTGTTGTTATGACATGAAATAGAGCCTGAAAGCAGCTCTTTTTTAAACAGTTGTGACCTGCAGCAGCCATAATATGTCAATGAAATGAGCACAGAGACATGTGCCTTATAGGCTGATGTTCTGGTAAAGCAGAGAAGACTTGATTTCCATTGATTTTAATTTGAATGGAGCTATAGTTGACGATAGCTGATTCCAAACTTTAAGGCTGTAATGAGGACATTTCAGATCTTATAAATGCACAGAACCTCAGCAGAAAAAATGCACAATTTACTGAGCAGCACCTTGCCAAAACAAAACACTCTCCTCTTCCTGGGGGAAAGGAGTAAATGAAGGAGAAACACTGATGAGCTTGAGTCATTATTTGCATAATAGGCTGCAGAAAGGCAGCAGAGGAGCGGTGAGCGAGCAGGTAGTTTGCTCTCTGTGGATTGCAGGTGACGTCAGTTCACTCCAGGAGCTGAATGGGAGACATGCACGCTGCACCTGAGTCAGAGCTAAGCCTCAGGCACTGGGACACACTAGAGAACTAACACACACACACACACACCTCCTTGGGCTGAGAGTTATAATGATGTCAATCTTTATGCAGCCCCCCCCCAGCCTCCTCCTGAGTCTCCTCCCGGCCGTGAGGTATGCAAATGGGGGGTAATTCATTTTATTCTGAGTGCAGCTCTGCAAAGATGTATGTTGTAGGATGATGTCCTTTGTTTAATCTACACTGAGTCCAAACACTGAGGACAGGGAGGCCATTGATCCACTCAGCTGAGTCATATTAACGCTCATTTCTGGCTCCATTAACAAGCGATGAAGGCCTCCATGGTTCATGCAGAATCTCTCCATGGCCTTTAACTGTGGCATTAATGACAGCACGCTGATACTTAAGCTATCAGTAAAAACCTTTTAAACGATGTACTGAAGAGTCATTTTGAGACTCCGTTTGTAGAGTTTAAAACATGCCATGCTTTTTGCTTTTGCTGTTGTTTTGCTCTGCAGAGAATCCACTTTAAAAGTGCAGATCTCCTCCGGGTTTTCTGGACGGATCATTTGAATTCTCGACTCTTCATGGGCAGCCCGTTGCTGTGCATGTAAACACAGTCAGTGTTGTCAGCATTGTGTGTTCTCCTCTCAAAACATCCTGACCTGAACGCAGACACGTGACGCGGCAGTTTGCTCTGTTGCAGTGAAATTAGCATCGGCTGTTGTCACCATGTATTATCTGCAGCACAGTTTAGAGCTGCAAGGACTGAAAACAAAAGAGAAGATGCATCTTTCTTGCACTCTCTTCATGCACAGAGCTGTGTAACGTCCCCGCTGTGAGGAACACACACGCACAACTTTTTTACCGAACCAGAAAAGAGCGAGGCCTGAGGGCGCTGGATGTCTCTTAATGTGAGTCAAACTAATGGACTGCTTCCTTCTACTGCGCCCCTGACCTCTCCTGCTCCCTCACTCATCCCAGACCTCCTCCTCTTCCTCTGCCCATCCTCCAGTGCAGATATTTACTCTCCTTCTCATAGTCCTAGCTTCTCTCTGTACTTTCCACTCCTCATTCTCTTTTTGTGTGTGCAGGAAACAGAAGAACAACAGGAGGATCAATCCGACAACAGGACAGATGTTCGTGCACACGTGGGTGACAGACGGGCTTGTGTGCGAGGTCACTGCTCTAAAATAATACAAACACAGGGCTAAATCTAGCTTGTGCTTGGTCGATGCAAAAATAAAAACACAATTATAGGGTGGATCCCGTTTTCTGTATACCTATAAAAAAATAACTAAAACCAGTGAGAGCAGTGTGCTTTCCAGGGATTATACGGGGCCTGTATGAGGACACCCACGCCGCTGTAACATGCAGGGCGTGGGGGATTTTAAATAGACTGCAGTGTTGTCGTTTGGTCGGGATTCCCTCCAGTTAATCCAGTCCCTGTTAGGATCAAAAACCCACAGTTTGTGCTTCAGTGCGGTGTTAAAAACAGACTCTGCAGCAGCTCCTCACAGAGACCAGCAGGTCGGCTGATAAAAGGCCGCTCTCCCTCTCTCTCTGCGAAACTGTAATTCACAGACAATCTCAGGCAATACAAAGACGAGGCTGCAGCTCAGGGAAACAAGAAGAAGAAGAAGAAGAGGGTTTGTTTGGAGGAGTCAATTCAGATTAGGCTTTAACCCTTTGAAACAATGCTCCAGAATCAGATTCTTTTTATGAACGTGTGAGAACAGAGAAATGAAAATATAACAGTGAAGGACTTCTGTGTATCACGTCTTCTTGTTGTTTATTCATCAGTGACGTTAACGTTATTTGTGGTAAATAATATAACAAAGAGGACGGTTCAGATTGACTGATTGAGGAAACAGAGAATATTCTGCAGATCTGCTGCAGACAGGAGATCTTTAAGACAATTCTTTCTCAAACCTAGTCAGTGAACTCATTATGTCACAACATGCCCAGTAGAGGTTCGTGGGGGAAAATCTATACAGCATAGTATCACGATATTTTGCTTGGCGATCGTATATCGATTCATGGCCGCCAAGTATCGATATTTTTTATTATATTAACAGCAAATATGCTTTTTTAATTCGTAATTGCTGAAGGGTTACATAACTCATTTTGAACAAGTTGCATTGTTAAAATTCATGTTCAAGTTGGATTGCACTGAAATACCAAGAGTTCAGATTGTGAGCTGCGTGCAGCCGTTTACAGGGTTTGACTTTGATCGGCCCGTCTGTGGGCTCGACCCCCCGTGTGTAGAAATCAAAAGACTGAAGTGAGATGAAGAGACTGAGACTGTTATCTTCTTTGACGAAACAGTTCTTGATTTAGTTTAACTTTGTGGACAAAATACGCAGTTCAAAAAGTGAAATCACAATATATTGTATCGCAATTCTCAGCATATCACCAAATGTTTAAAATTGCAATAATATCAAGTCAAAGCATGGGCCTCTGGTGATTATCACCCCTAATGCGCAGAATATAAATAACTCAAAGGAACGTGCAGGCGGCTGCAAAATACCTGCAGGAGATTGTTTATTACAAGATCCTTTGTCAAACTATTTCAAATTAAAAACCTTTACAGTTAGTGCTGTCATTCTCTGAGAAACAGAAAGCAAAGAGATATGAAGCATTTGAAGATGCTCCAAGAAATGACGTCACAATCATCAGAAATACAAATGTAGGCCCTGGTGGACTTCTGAGGGGTCTGAGGGTGGAAGCGTTCTTCTGCTGCATGTTTTAAGTTCAGATTGTTTGATAGTTTCTCTTTAATCGTGAAGGCACAGGGATGACAGTGACGGAGGAGTTCTTGCGTGTGCGAGTTTTGAGTGAGAGAGAAAGTCACTGTGTGGGACGAGCAGGGCTCACACACAGTTTTCAGGCTTGCCTAAACATGCAGCGAGCAGCGGCGGCAGGTCTTATCAGCCCGTCAAACAGTCAACCATCTCTGTGACACCGCTCAAGTCCCGAAACCAGTCAGCCTGCTCCGACTGACTGACAGGCTGCTGATTCACATGGAGCTTCTGTTTGTACGCCCGATGAAGTGCTTCATTCAAGGCCAACAGTTTGGATGACACAGTCTCTTATTCATGCATCGTTCAAAGCAGAAACAGATCCTCTCTCTCTCATTCAGCTGTCTGAGCTGCGTGTGAAAACAAAGTGACTCTCTCCCTCAGCGTTTACCGCCTCTCGTCTTATAAAGCGCTCTGATATCAGGTGGGAAAGTCCCAGGTGTGTGTGTGTGTGTGCTGCAGGTACGACAGAACAAAGCTGAGCGCTGACAGCAAATAATGGCAGAGGGTGGGTCATCAGATTTGAACACTGTGCCACTATTAACCGGTTTTAGTTATTAGTCATCCCAGCAGCAGCATGGGAACATTCACACACAAACTGACACTGTCACAATAATCGACCTGTCTGCTTCACACGGGAGTCAGAAGGAAGAAGTAGGATTACAAGGAAGGAGCTGTAGCATCCAGATGTTTTATTCACCTGTCACATTCTGCAGCATGAACTGTTTTCCAGATGGGGAATAACCGGGGTCTAACTGCCTGGCACATACACATGAGGGGGGTTTGAGACCTCACGTTCAACAAATCAATCATTTCTTTCAAATTTTCATTGAAGCCTCAAACACCACAGATGTTTCTCTGGTTTCACAATGATAGAGATACAGAAAAAAGCACAATTAAAACAAAGCAACAACAGATAAGAGTCAGTCAGTGAAGAGTCGAGGTGGTTTCAGATCATCGATGGTCTTAATTTACTCAAATTAAGAGTCCCCTCCCCCCCGTCACAAATCTGTATCGACTCCAAAAATCTGATTTCTGAGACCTTCGGGCGATCTCGGTTAGAGGTGTTTGTAGCTTGAATTGAACTCGACTTCATCGTAAATCACTCAGGTGTTGAGGTGCACAATCGCACAAATGTCATATTTTTCATTTAACAGGCCGAGTTAAATTGCCAGACGGAAAATAATTGAAAAGGTTACAGCTCAAAAATGTTCTTAATGTAAAAAAATCATCAATGGTTTAATTTCTGTCTGATGAAATCAGTTTCACATGCAGAGATGAAATCATTCATTTCTTTGAAGTTTATTTTAAATTTGCAAACCATGTTGAGTGTGACGTTGTCGAGGACTACCGGCGCTCTTCTGGTTTCTTGCTGTGCCTGAGAGTTGTTTTGTTTGTCGAGCAATTTTACACTTTTTACAGATTTAACAGTCAGTGATTCATTTTAAACATATTTATCAAAATAAAAAAGTGGATTGCTAGCCAAATTAGTTCCTAGTTGCTGCCTTCATTGCATCCTCGTTCCATCCTTTTTAAGAAGAATCCTTCCATCTTTTTTACTTTAACACAGCCATTCAGAACGACCGTGTTGGGGCGCGGGAAGCCAAGTGGTTAGCACGCGCGCTCCTTGTACAGCTAGGCTGTGGTCCTCCAAGCGGGCAGCCCAGGTTGGAGTCCACCTGTGGATCCTTTGCTGCATGTCTTTCCCCATTCTCTCTCTCTCTCTGATACCTGACTCTATCCACTGTCCTTTCTCTAAATAAAGCCCCAAAATACACCTCTAAATAAAAAAGAATGACCAAGACAAAGTTACAAGATCGGGGGGGTAATTGAGAGATTGTGGGTGGGATGAGTGCCCCTGACCCCCCAAATCTCTGTGCACATCCCTGCTTATTGCATAATATCATTTTATGTTGCAGATGTCTCCATTTAAGGTTGGATGGATGCTTTGTACTTGACCCTAACTTCATTCAGCACTAAATGACTTACTCCACAACCTCAGATGAAATGCTGGGACTTCCCCTGTGCGAACACATTCCCAACACTGTGAATATTACTCCAACCAGTCTGGATGAGACCTCCGGTGCTCTAACCATGACCAGATGTGCGATATGCATGACTCATGACGCTCTGGTGCCCTGCCCTTTAATCTCTGCAGCAAGTTGCCAACTGCCACCAGGTCAAAGAACACGGCTGCATGCCAACAACTGTGTGTCTCTGCAATTATTGGGATAAATACTGCCACAGCAATAAAGGCTCTTATCTTAATGTTGGATTCCAGCAATAAAAGTGGGAGTGCAACAACTGCTATTACGTCAATATGCATTCAGAAAAAGACAGTTATCCACCTGTGATTTATTGTTGTGCAATAGACCTGAGTATATTTAAATGATATACAATTAGAAGACAGCACAAATATCATTAAGGTCACTCACAACTCCTTCAATTATAGCTCCTTACCGCGCTTTGAGTGCGTGCGTGCGTGCGTAAGTGTGTGCGTAGATCAGCCGTACCCTCGGGATATTATGAGGAGCTAATTGGAAAGCTCAGGTGACCAACGTAAACCTTTAAAACAGTCAAATAAATCTGCACTGCAACACTTACTTGCCGATGACCTCGCACAGCTCGTACACATCTTCAAAGAGAATGTCGTCGTCCGCCATAGTCCAACCGACCCCGGCTGGGGAAAAAATATCCCCCAAATAAGCGTCCCAAGCCCGGCTGTGCTCCTAGAGGAAGCGGCAGCTGAAGAGAAATAACCGACCAACACCGCCTGCACCGTCAGTCGGTAAAGACTTCCACAGAAAGGTTGTTATATTCCAGTTGTTGGCTCCGACCCCCCGCCTCCCCCCCAAAAAAACGCTGCGTCGCGGTGGGTGAATCGGCACGCGGGGAGCTCAGTAATCCAGTTGGGGTGTCCACCGGTTCGGCCCCGCCTTTCCCGCAGCTTCCCGGTAACCCGTGTCAAAAAGCAACGCATACGTGGTTGTCAAACATTATAGTAACTCCTCCGCCGCTGTGCGTGTGTATGAGACGCCTTTAAATGTGTGTGTTCTCCTGATACCGACTCCTCTCGACACCGGGTCTAGTGTTGTATTCACAGCCGAGCAGAGACCCGCTGGATTGTGTAGGCTACACCAGGCTCCTGTTACAGCACCGATCCAGGTGGGTTACGGTGATTCTCACTCCCAGAGCAGCCACACTTTTTTCCGGGGGTGCACACAAAATCCACACGCCGTGAAGGCTTTACTGACGCCCGGTGGGAAGTCCTCCACGCCCCGTCCAGAAGCTCCACTGCCAGCTCGGAAACACTTCCCTAGCCGCTGGTTTGTGTCTTTTCCCCCCGAACACTGTCGCCCGTCTGCCTGCCTGGACGTTCAACTCCACGGAGCTTCCAGAACACCAACAAGCCCCGCCCACACGCGCGTTATGAAACTGTTCCACTCTCCTCCATTCGGGGCCAAGAAGTTACCCAAGATTCCCCATTGAGGCCTATAGGCTTTGAGCCAAAATGGCGGCGTGATGGCGCCATATTGGCTCCTCCGTTACCGCAGTTTCCTCCAGACTGTTTCAATGGAGAGCTCAACACGGAAGCGTATGAATGAAGAATGTCAGTAAATATTGACAAATCTCAACTGAGAAGGTAAGTTTGGTTGGTGAATGTTTTTTTTTATTGCTTAGTCAAAATTGTAAAATAAAAATTAAATAGGCCTGTAACTGAAATATAAATAGAGTAATAAAATAATAATAACCTTTGATTTTGTGTTGCCAAAAGTTATTCTTATGTTATAAATACAATAACATAATCGTCGTTCTCCTCCAGGTTGTGATGACATCATTTCACTTTTTTTTGTTTATGTAGCAAGGACAAAAAAAAGGCTGATTTGTATTATTTTTTTAAAGGTTTATTTTTGCCTTTGATTGAAAAGACAGGACAGTGGACAGAGTTATAAATCGGGGCAGGAGTGGGGGAGGACATACGGGAAAGGAGCCACAGGTTGGATTCGAACCCAGGTCGCCTGTTCTGGGGTCTATAAACTTTGTACCTGGGGCGCGTGCACTAATATTCGGCAACAAGCTCCACAATGTCTGTTGTCGGCTATCAGATGTCTACCGACCTGTGTTATTCTTCCTCGTGGCTCCTTGTTTCCCCTTTCCTAAGGAATTAGATACAAGTCCACATAGGGGAAACAAGGAGCAGGTAGGTAGACATCTGATAAACGACAACAGACATAGACAGACATCAGACCAAATCATGACACCTTCATTTGTATTCTTAAAGTACAGTGACATTTTTCTTTTGTTCTAATTGAGCTTCACAGTCGAAGATGCTGAGGTAAGTAACATTATTACGATGTAAAAACAGTGCATATTGCTTTTGCTGCATTTTGTTCTTTTGCAGATTAATGAAGCATTTGAAAAGTGAAATAACAGGCTGCACTGTCAGCCGGCTCCTTGGTTGTTTTCCAGATTAAAATGTAGTGCTTCTGTTTTTGCACTGAGTCGTCTTCTTCCACAAACTGTCCTACTACCCTAAAAATCGAGCCTGTAACACAGAGCTTGTGTAAACCTCTGGGCCGCATACAGACAAGTGCTGGATATTCATATTTTATGGACTCTTGTGGGCTAAATACGTTGCACGCTGATTGCCTAATTAATGCCGAGTGAATAATTAAGCAGAGTGAGTAAACCCAAGATGATGAGCTTGTTCTTTTATTTATGGGTTTTCAACAAAAAGGATTTGATGTCATTAAAAGAGCCCCACAGCAGCTTCTGTAGGTATTGTTTTCTCCTGGGGTACATGGCTGCTTATGTTGCACAAACAGCTCTATTGCACCTTAAAGTGTGTGCCCCTGCATGCTGCAGATGTGAGGTTGTGTTTGTGTGCACGTGAGGAGGTGAGGAGGTGGAAATGTTGTGAGGTGACGAGCAGGGGGCAATTTGGCTTAGGAATGAGAAAAATGAGGACATCAGAGAAAATCTTATCTCGAAGTAACACTCCTTCTACACTCAGCTGGTGGGGAAGGCCTGTGTGTGTGTTTACCAGATGTTCTCAGCCCTCCTGTACCGAGCCAGGACTCAAATCTGATGTACAAGACATTGCATGAGCACACATACACGCACGCACGCACGCACACACGCACATCAAGCTGTGTCGTGTTATCGTCTTTAACTTTGCTGCAATAAAACACTTATTTTTATTTCAGTCTAACATGCTTTGGTTCCTCGACAAACCCGCCAATGTTGGGCCGTCAAATCTTTTATGGTACTAGTTTTTTTTATTTGCTGTGATATAATACGCCCTTATCTGCATTTCGTGTGACATAAGTCCCCTTGAGACTCACTGTGATTCGCTGATAGGCTTTGCATGAGAAGAGAAATGCAAGTAAGAGAAACCAGCAAAGGGCAAAGCTGTCTTCTTCCTCACAAAGCATTAAAGAGCTGACAAGCTCAGTGCCGTCAAAGTTTTTGATACGTCATGACTTTTCAATATCACATGTTTTGGGCACGAACCAACAACCAGGCCACCAACCCAGTGCCCCACCTCGGAGGTGAAATCCTTCCTGCATCTTATTCCATTTTTCTTAATGAGTAAGGTCTTTAACTCTTTTGTAAAGCGTCTCAAGATAACACTTGTTATGAATTGGCGCTAAACAAATCAATCGATTGATTGATCGATTGATTATCTTCCCCTGCGTGCATGTTTGCCATTTGTGACTGTGATGTACGGCCCCTACACAGTTAATATGAGAAGTATTTTCAAAATGTGAATATGTGATCAATCTTGTGCCAGAAGCTGATTTCTGGTGAAATCTGGTCTTTACATAAAAGCTTCAACAAAGTCCTCAAATAGACGTCGAAAGAACTTTTACTTTAAAGTTTTAAACGTCTTTTCACCTGAACAATGCTCGCTGGTTATGTTCCAGTGAATTCTATAACTTAAACATACACACTCTACTATAATTTGGATCACAGTAGATGTTGACATCACCATGGTAACCATACAGAGAGCCACAGGTGTGCAGCGGTGCAACAGGAGCTGTGAGAGCTGCGAGTGTGGTGATAATAATTGTGTTGTGTAACTAGAAGTCATATTAGAGGCACTCTGAGAGAGTTTGACTTCTGAAGCAGCGGCTGAATAAAGTGCACAGAGTTTGAGTGATGAAGAGAATAAAGAGAGCTGTGTGTGTGTGTGTGTTTCCTTTGATGATGAGGAGGAAGATCAGAGTGTGTCTTCATCGTTCGTCTGATCTCGTGAAGTCGTCACTTTCCCCACAGCGTCTGCTGAAGGGCGACACAATCTCACTCAACTCTGCTGACACTCTGTTTTCTTTCTCTTCACATCTCCTCCTCGGCTTGTTTTAGAGAGGTTTTAATCGGGAGGGGGAGAAGGATTATGATGTCTGTGTGTAGATGTGAGGAGAACCAGATGTACACTGAAGGTTTTTATCTTTTAAACTATGTGTTTCCACAGCAAAGATTAACAATGTCATGTCTGTCATGGCATCAGCCACGACAAGACACGTCCCGTTACTGGAGTTGCTGACAATTGGGCTTTAGATGTGACAGGATGTCTATTTTAAGTCTTTTTAAAGTGTTTTCAAAGTCTTATAGTGTATTGAAGGTTGTACAAACTAAGCATGCTCTGCTGTTACTGGAGAGTGAAAAAGTGCAGGAATAAGGAAAGGTAGATTTGTGTCCGTTCATCATTAGAATCTCTTATTGCACATCATCATCATCATTTGATGCAGGGTCCATATAAAATATTGTGCAGATGAAGAACACACTATATGAGGTAACATTTTGTAATGATTCTCAACTGTTTGCAGCAGAGAAAGGGAGATCAGGTACTACTTCTGCACACCTCTGCATGTTTGCTGTACTTACTTTAGAAACAGCTGTGTTTGCTCTGTACACGTCTCCCTGTGACATTGATGTTTCTGATGTGTGGCTCACCATGAAGCTCGCTTGAACACATCACAGACGCCGATCATGATGCTGTAGCGTCATGATCTCCTCAGCTGGCTTTTGGTTTTGGAGTATTAAGTATCGCCCCCCGGCTGCGTCTAAAGCAGAGCTTGTTCCATTTTTCAGGAGCAGAGCAAACTAGCTTCCTGTGAGGAGGTTCTGGGGAAAGTGTTGCCTGTAGAATGCATCATCCTCCAGCTGCAGGATCCATTTAGAAATGTTTTATTCCTTTTTGCTAATACCACCCTGCAGAAAAAACTGTTTATATTTTTAGTTTTTGGTGCAGATTGTCTGTGTTTTCCCCCTTCATTTTGCACCTGCTGCATGGTAGAAAGAGAAGACTTTGCTCTGGTTTTGCCTCAGCTCAGACTAATATCAATAACTTTTACTTCTGCAGCAATCTTATGCGTGTCAGTGCTTATCAGCAGGTCAATTTTCCTCTGTGTAGTCGAGTCTATTTTGTCCCAGGGGTAAACAAAAACACTGACAATGATCATTATAACCCTCTCGGTCGAACAAAGAGCAGATCCGTCCTCGCACTGATGAGTGGCTCGTCTGATGTTATTAACAGAGAAATCAATGCTGGTTAACATGCACTGGATCAATGCACGTCACAGCCCACAGGAGGGAAGATGAATTTGGTTACTGCTGGTGCAGACACAATGAATGAACACTTTACCTCAAGTCCTGCTACTTAGCATTTATAATCATTTTGTAAATACTTTATGACCCACTTTAATGTTGCTGTAAGCAGTCGGTAGAACGGTAAAATGTGGTTATACACACTTACTCAAGATTTGAATCCAGGAGACCCAGAACCAAGTCCTCACCAGAGCTTCACTTTGGGGATGTTAACATACTGTTTATCTATGGGGAGAATCATCCACCGGACACTGCTGCAGGTTGAAAGTCTTCAGAAATACAGCTTGATGTATTTTTGATGTGCATGGATCAGAAATGATGCTGTTTGGGAAGTGAATTGCAAGAAATTCATCATCTAAGCAGCGCTGACTAGCTAATGTTAGCTAATTAGCTAGTCAGCGTTACCTAACGATAGTATAAGGATCACTGTCAGCTGTCGATGTCAGTCAGTTTGCAGTAAAGTTAGTTAAAAGGCAGGAGTATTCTAATCAAGTTAATTCAATATTTCAGGACAGGATAAGGAGAAGTTTGTTCTAACAGCATTAATCCTTCGTATCTCTCTGTTTTCTTTCTCAGAAGTACAAACCTTGATTGTCTCCTCGTCAGTTGTTGCATCCAATTAAGCAGCAACTGTCTTTCATGTAAATAACAAACATAAAACATGTAAGTGGCAACTGAGACTGATAACTTCTCTGTAGCGTTCTGAAGCCTTTTTTTGCCCGACCGGTGGGCGGTTCCATTAGTGTTTGACGATACATGAGAGCTGTGAACATATTTTGTTTTTAACATTAGGTGTTTAAAATAAATGAAAGCCGGTGTCTTTTTGCCCGTATGTGTAGGTGTGTATGGGACAGAGGAAGCTCATCCCTCTCAGTGTCTGCAGCGTGCTTATCAGGACACAGTGAGCAGAAGGGAGGAGGAGGAGGAGGAGGTGGTGAGAGGAGACAGGTTGAGGGGGAGGAGGAGGAGGAGGAAGAGGTATGAGATGAATGTCAAGCGGTGTCTGACTTCTCTAAAGCTGCTTGTTTGGGATGCAGACACATGAGGTCCACAAGAAAAACAGTTGGTCTTCACTCCTGCACAAAGATAGAGCACGTGTGAAACACAGGAGGTGTGATCTGGAGGACAGAACTATCCACGTGTTGTCTGTTTTTAACTCTCTGTCACCCATCTTTACGTTCAGGCTCCTCTCTGCCTGGCTTGAGGGTTGAACAAACATTTTCTCGTATGTTGTGAACCGTTAACACCGCACTCTACTCCTTGACATTATTCTGACACAGTGAAATAAATGTTGATATTTGTCTGAAGGTCCATTTGAAAGCAGTGACTTTAACGGATGTAGCCACTATAACGTCACACATTGGTTTGACGAGGGTCTTTTTGATGTCTTGAGTCCAGCATTATGGCGGTCCAGTGTTGGTTTTATGGAGCCAGAGGTGACCAGATTTGGACGAGACGGAGGGGCTGTAGAGGCGGAAAGGGTTGGGAGAACGCTAAGCTATCAAAGCTGAACTGTCTGGGCCCTGTTGCTAATTCAATGAGCAAGCAGCGAGCCAGTTAATTACGGAGTTATTTAAAAGAACGAGTCATCTAAACACTACAGCTCCGTGTTCACTGAGGAAAAAGCCAAGCAACAATCCTAACCCCTGCATGGGCCGCAACAAATAAGTATGACAAACACTAAATGAGCTAACAGGCCAGGTATGGTTCTCACAGACACAGATAGCTGCTAATTGTTGCTAACATGTAAATAAAGTAACGTTCTAATAATGGTAGAAAGTGGAGCTGAGACTTGTTGGACGGTCTGTCAGTAAAATAAAGAACACAGCAAGACAGATTATTAGTCTGATATTTAAATGAAAGATTCTCCAAAAGGCTCCAACAGCACAAACACGGCCCAGAGGTTAAAGGTCAGTGACTGAATTAGCTGAGGTCACACCTATCAGAATCGCTAGCAGCTCCCACCTGTCACTCAAAGAGGCCACGCCCCCTTATTCTACATCCCTTTAAACCTTAAAGTAATGAGCTGTAGATACCAAATCTGTTTTTTGTACCAGGCTGTAAACATGTTTATTGCTGCTGTTAAGTTGTAACATGGAGTTCTATGGGGAATGACTCACTGCAGGAGAAGCCTCTAGTGGACACTCCAGGAACTGCAGTTTTTTTTTGTTGGCTTTAATTATAAGCCTCTGAGGTTTCTGCTTATTTGAAACACTTTTGGAAGGTAAACATCAGCGATCCGCCTCACCAAGAGAGCCTGCAGTTGTAAAAATGCTTGTTGATGGAAGAAAAGGTTAAAAAGGGTCACTGGGTAAAAAACGGGGTCACGTGAACTTGAGTGTTTAACGATTATCAAATCTTCTACCATGAAGTGTTTGTAATTCCACAGAGTGCATGAAGGATCGTCACTTCTCTCTGTGATGAAAGCGTTTGTGATAAAAAGAGAAACTGTTAGCATCGTGACACATGAGAAACTTTGATCTTACAGCGAGGCTGACACGGCGTGGAGGCTGATGCATCACACCCACGCAGTTTGAAAAAAAACGCTCCTATTAAAAGACTTTTAATCCTCTATTCTCTTTTAAATCTGCTTTTAAGTCCTCTTCAAAGACGAGATTAAACAGGTGTATGGATGAGGTTCTGAAGGCCGAAGACTCACTTCATTAAGACGCATTTAAAGAAATAACAAGATGATCTTTGTTGTGCTTAAAGTAATGTAAATCTTTCTGAAACCCTGATATTAGATGAAGTTGTAGATCCTTTGACAGCTCCCAGCGATGTTTATAAGTGTTCATTCAATGTTTGTTGTCTGCAGAGGAAGAAGAATCTCTATTTCCCCGCTTTCTCTTTCTCTCCTTCTTCTCCCTCCTATCTCATTCCCTCTGTTCCTCCCTCTTTATTCCTCCTCCTCCTCCTGCCTCTCTTACCTTTCCTCTCGGTGCAGCTCAGACCTGACATGGGGTTTCAGGCTGCAGGCAGAAGGACAGATACAGAGTCAGAAAGAAGGAGCAACATGGAGAGAAAAGGGAGCGTTACTGTAAGGAGGCACTGCAGAGAGGAGAGGTGATGACGAGGGTGACAGGTGTTAATGAGGAGATAACGAAGTGCAGGATGAATGGAGGTGAAGAGACGAGGATGCAGACCAGGAGGGGAGAGAGAGAAAGTAGGATGAAGGCAGGGAAGGAAGTAGTTTCTATAGTAACGTGTAGTTGTGTGAGTCTGTGTGGCGAAGGAAAGGGGCAGAAAGAGACGGAGATGAAGAGTGATGTCGTGGTTTAATTGCTACTCCGCTTCCTAATCTCCTGCAGGGCCTTTACAGCCTCATCTGTGCACGAAGAGGGATGAGACTGTTTCCAAAAAAATGTCGTTCACTGTGTCGAGCTGCAGTCTGAAGAAGAGTTCATAAAGTTCCCGTAAGCTCGACCCTCTAGCTCGCACATCAGTTTACTGGGAATGATGGGGCAGCAGTAGCTCAGTGTGTTGGCTGAGAATCTCAGGGTCTTGATTCAAGTCCCAGTGTATTCAATTTCAACAACGGAGGGAAATAATGAATCCCCTCATGTGGCTTAATGAAGTATTTCTCCTTCTGCACAGGAGAAGAAGAAATACACAGAATTAAACAGATTTAAAACGTTTGATTCTGAGTTCTAAGGTGTTTTTTATTGTTGTTGGCTATAGCTGTTTCTCTCTGTTTCAAGCTTTTGTGCTAAGCTACGTTAGCGCAGACTTTTCTGCACTGATACAAAGGTGTTCAAGATCTTCTCCTCTTACTCTTTCTCCCTGTTGATCACAATCCTTTCACCTCACCTTATTACCTTCTCTACTCAACCTAAATGAGCGAATGAGACTAAATGATCCGTCACTGACTCTGAGCTCACATTGCGCACACTCTGTTCTGTGAAGAAAGCCACGCTCACACTGTGTATGATTCAGTTTTCTTCCTCTGTACTGTAATCAGCTGCATTGTGAGAATAATGACAGAGTGGTGGATTTCTGGCTTCCTGCCTTCACACGCACTGAGGGTCCGTTTGTATTGGATGGGAGTTAATGGTGAGGGGCCCCTGTGGATTCTCACCCTGAGGGCGAGTTAGAACCAGTGAGCTCTCTCTCTCTCTCCAGTTTGGCAGTGTTTTTTCTTTTGGATGAATGTGTGTGTGTTTGTTTGCAGAGTGTGTGTTTGTGTGTGTGAGTGGAGGAAGCAGGGATATGAGCATGCATGTGTGTGTGTGGTTTTTAATAGTCTGATTCCCCTCAGAGGGGGGAGGCAGAAGGGGGAGATAAACCTCTCTGAGATGGTTTTTCTGCAGCACCAGAAACCGATCCTCGCTCACTGCAGGGAGAATATTCCAGAGCGGGAATCTCCTGAGCCGCTCTGTTTTCACTGCTGACCTGAATCCCCTTTTGTTCACAGTCTCAGCTCTTTGATTGACAGGTATGCACAATGACAGGCGTGTGCGTGTGTGCACGCTTAAAGGAATAGTTCAGATATTTTGAAGTGAGGTTGTATGAGGTTCCTTTAAATAATGAGTGCATTACCTGCATGCTTACCCCGGTTTCTGACAGCTGCTGACAACGAGTGCAGACGCGGCCTCAGTTAAGTGACTCATTAGAAAAAGAATTGCTTTGGATTGCAGTTTTCAGTTTGTCCCTATCAAATAAACCATAAATAAATAAATAAACAAACATGGTGGCAGCAAGGAGAGGGTCTTGCTGCCGCTCTCTTCTCCAGTAGCTGGATGAAGGTGGTTGCGCCATATCTAAAACGTGATGTTAGCATTCAATAGTGCTAAGCCTGCAAATCGCTGCAATTTGTCTTGTGAAAAAATAAATATCACAGACGCCTGCGCAAATAAGATGCAGTATCAAAATCTGGGATGCTAGTAGTTATCATGTGTACAGGGATGTGAATAATAAGGTTTCTCTGTGTATGTAAACGCCATGTCCCGAATACGATCGAAAACCAGGAGAGGGCTCATAACCTGATACTCAAGGAAACTAGCTAACATGCTAACCCTGCAGTTTCACGTGGATGCTTTGTGTAACATGTTCTTGAACTTTCATTGTCATGAACATGTGTTACTGCTGTTTACAAATTCCTCAACCTTAAAACAGAAACAGTCTGCAGAGTGACATTTGACCTTGAATAACTCTAATGTTATCCTGTTTGAAGAGTTCAGATATTAATCTTGAGTCAGATACAGTTTGCCAAGATTCAAGAACGACAGATGCAGAAACTTAGCCGTCCCTGATAACGGTAGTTTGAACCACTTGTGAATTTATTGTTCATTCTTTGCCTTTTGTTTACCTCGCTTCCAACGACAATACTACAAACTGCCCTCTGGAAACGATAGAGCATTCGTCATCCTTGATCTATCCGCTTTTTGTGTGGTAAAATCGTCAAAACCAGTCGACAAAATTAACAACAACCGTACTGCTGGTAACCTGCATGCTGAAAATGGCAAGTTTAGATGATTCAGTAGGGCTGGCCTTACTGCTATCTTGTTTCCGTGTGATATATTTCGGGACATCTTGTAATCTTTTTTGGCGTTTGACTAGCCTCCCCACATGGTAAATTCCCAACAAACCATTTTCTCCTGTTAATACTTCGCAGGGGCATTTTCACTGCATCCTGGGTTTTGTGCCAACATGGATGATTCCCAATGTTTTAAATAATACAAACAGCCCAGAGCGTCTCTTTTCCTTCTTGGTGCAGGATTATGATGTTCAGCCAGGCCTCTCTGCAGCACTGAACCAGCACTCCAACAGTGTGCAGACGTCTTACTGTCTAACTGAAAAGTCGGACACTTTGAGACATTTCGGAGGCCTTATTCTTAGATAAAATATTTCCAGAAGGAGCTGGGAAAATGGAGTCAAACAGAGAGTGTGGAGGAAAGCAGTGAGAAGAATAAGAAGGAGGAGGTGCAGAGCTGCAGGAGAAGGCTCCTCGCTGTCTGAAGGAGGACATGAGAGGGATGAAGGTGATGATGGTGATGAGGCTCTGCACAGGTGGGGCTCTGACGCTGCTGAGCTGCAGGTTCCTGCTGTGCTGAGATGTGGTGTCTCCACAGGAAGCAGCTGTTCTAACAGAGACGCCAGAGTTAATGAGGATCTCTGCAGAGTTCATCATGATGCACTCAGACACAGACATGCTCCTGAAGGTGCAATAGATCCACCCTGATCACTGTTTAAGGAGAACTTTAAGGCTGATCTCTCAGAGCAGCCAGAGGATATTAATCCGACACAGGAGAGCACAGAGTGGTACCTGTGTTTACCTGTGTTACCTGCAGGAAAACTGTCCTCTAAAGGCCCTGACACACCAAGCAGACGGCAAAGAACTAGTGGCGACGAAGGCCGCCTGTGGTGTCAGCGCACGACGCCTTTTGTCTTGGTCAAAAAGTTGCACTAGAACACACCGCAAAGACTACAGCCGACGGCCAACCACCACATACGTTCTGTGCATGCGTGAGAAGAAATAACTCTCCATGCCAGCAGGCTGCGGTAGTCTGTAATCGTCATTCCAAAAAGGGGAAACCGGAAGAGGACGAGGAAGAATGCGGATAAATAAACCATTGTTGTAATACGAGAAGACTATTTTCTCACCACTGTCGCTCACCACTCGTAATACAGGTACTTCTAAACGAGCATAATGGCTGATAAAAAGTTGAAAATGGCGTTTTCAGCCCTTGGTCTTTTATTAGTGAAACAAGCACAGAAGAGGCGCTTCCGTTTTTATTCTCGTGCACTGGCTCTCCTGTTTCGCTTAGCTGAACAGCCAATCGGAGATTCTTCTCACCAAACGACTGCCGACGCCGATTCAACATGTGGAATTGGCCAAAAAAAGGCCAACTGGGGCCGACGGGTAGCAACGGAGCTGGACACCGCAAAAACTAGGGGGGACAACCGCTCACCGGCGGACAGACGGCCGACGGTCTCCTTGGTGTGTCAGGGCCTTAAAGCGTCACAAACTGTGCAAACATTTCAGAGTTTATTCTGTGATAAAAAGCTTCAAAGAGCAACAAAGTCATTTTACTGATGGATGCAGTTCAGGAGCACAGAGAATGGTCTTAATCAGCCATCAGTTTTCTCTCAATAATAAAGATGTACAGGGAGTTTAAAAGCACAGAATTTTATTTATGTTTGTCGGCCATTTGTATTCCAGAAGGAGCTGCATAGACACTCCTGAGATGATCATTCCTGCATGTTTATTGCTTTTTTATTTATGGCAGCTGCATCACTACAGTGCCACAAAGGAATCTATCTATAAATCCAGGAATCTGTGTGTGTGTGTGTGTGTGTGTGTTTGTCAGTCGAGTTTCCAGACGACCATTCGTCTGATCGACGTCAGACTTGGCGGGTGTATTGCTGTGGACCCAAGGAAGTGCAGTTCTGATTGTGAATTTTACATGAGCTCATATTGTTGCTAAATCATTTGAAATAGTTTTGCTGTGGTGCAATACGAGTGAATCAAAACCTACCGGAAACACGAGACGAGCGGAAACAACACACACAGTGAACGCGCAGAGACTGGACGGGACACACTCAATGCAACCTATGTTTACCATTTCATTTTGCTAAATGGAGGCCATCTTTATTACTAAATACGGTCCCCCTTTCCGTTTGACTATTACACGTTAGCTAACCGTCAAGGGCACTGCACTAGTTCCGCTAAAAACAGACAGCCATAGAAAGAAATAGAAACATTCACATCTTGTGTCAGGCGTTTAAAACACTCTGAATGCTTCATTACTTTGTGTCTGATGATGAGTGAGATGATCCCAGAGCCTCATTAACATTTCACAGACTGAGAGACAAACATGAATCAGGGACACGTCTCAGTGTGTCCTCGTCCTCCAAGTCTGCAAACTTTGATTCGCTCTCTCCACTCTGTCACCCTCTGCATGAAGGGAAAGTCACCTTTTTGTTTGTTTGTTTTCTGATTGAAAAGTGAGGTTCAAAAGTCCAAATCTGTCTGTGTTTTTTTTTGCCTCTTTCTTTTTGCCGATTTATTCCTGGAATGTGTGTGCATGTTTTACTGATTCTGTTTGTCCTTTAATGGATGAAACCATTAAGTTTTCTGCATGAATCATTACACAAACATGCCCCTACAAATCTCAGTATTAATCTACTAATGAAAATCCTCATTAGCTCTGACTTGGTGCTTTATGATTTGGAGAAATGAGGAGTGTGTGCTCGTGTAAGTTAATTTAAAGTCTTGCAAGAATTTTGAGCTCTTGTGAGCTTTTCATTTCTTTGACCTTTAACAATTGAACCTAAATAAAAGCCGACCTTAGGTTGAAAATGAGATTTTTGTTTGAAATTCGAAACAGGGAATCAAATGAAATAAATATTAGCTGAACTTCTCCCTGTTTAAATTGAGTCTTAGTGACACAACGTTGGCTTCCTCGTGATCACCACAGGGAGCTTTTTAAATGGCTATGCGGGTTAAAAACGCCGCACAGGACCAGCTAGAGCATCAAATGTCAGGTTGAATTTTCAGACTGCGCTGCGTATGAAGATGGCCGACCAGGACAAACATGTTGAGAAACGTTTGACACAAATGCATCAACAAAAACGTTCATGCAGCAGAAAGCAATTAAGAGAGAATATGCTGTGGGATTGCTGATAGCCTAGACTCCATGTACCGAGTGTACCATGTACTCGCTCCTTTCCCACATGTCATTCTCCTCTTTCTCTGGGATTTCTGACTCTATCCACTGTCCTGTCTCTAGAATAAAGGCATAAACAGCCCAAAATAAGTATGCTGCATATACAAAAACAATGCAAACTGAATGCACAGAAATGAAACATGCTGCAAATCCTCCCTCAAAACAGAAGTCCTCCTGGTCCGAAGGGGGGGGCATGCTTCAAAACTATGTCTTAAAAAAGACAAGGTTTGCTGCTGTTGATCTGAAACTTCAATATTAAGTTCATAAAAATCTCAACAGGGCCTTGACTTCAAAAAGGATCCATCTGCTTCTTTGTACCTCTCATGTGTTGAACACACTGAACACAATTCTTGATCAGAAAACAGTTCATTGCAGAAAACTACCTCTTACAAGCTCCTGTACTTCCTGTACGGTACTACCCCACTAGCTTGGGTGTTTTATGAAGGTATAAAAACAACTCAAAAAACTTAATCAGACCCTTGGGTACCTGTAGCCATAGTGGTTAGTTTGTGCGCCCTATGAACGGAGTCTGTTGTCCTAGAAGTGGGCGGCCCAGGTTAGAATCTGACCTGTGGCTCCTTTCTCGCATGTCATCCCCCACTCTCTCTCTCTCTCTCTCTCTCTCTCTCTCTCTCTCTCTCTCTCTCTCTCTCTCTCTCTCTCTCCCTCTCTCTCTCTCTCTCTCTCTCTCTCTCTCTCTCTCTCTCTCTCTCTCTCTCTCTCTCTCTCTCTCTCTCTCTCTGATTTCTGATTCTATCCACTGTCCTGTCTCTCTAATAAAGGCATAAAAGCAAAGAAACATCAATCTTAAAAAAAAGACATTTATCAGACCCTGATCCCTGCAGTGAAATACACCAGGTTTCTTTAAAGGTTCCTGGTCCCTGGAAAAAGTTCCTGCAGTGCAAACGTGGTTCTATCATGCTGAACGGTTGAAGCAGCTTCATGTGTGCAGCCCTAGATATGTGTAGTTACTGCACACACACTGCTCTGTTACTTGTGGTGTGAGAAGAATTATTTTGCACAAAACATTTCTCTGATTGTGTTTGCCTTTTTGTTGCCAGGAAACACAATAATTGGCCTGTGCACAGAAACCTTTCAATGCAAAATGCACTTTAATAACAGAACAGGACCGAGCCGTTTGCTCAGGATTCTCAGAATTTCCAAGAAACTAAAAAAAACCTTGCTGTGAACAATGTTTGTGTGACTGTTCTGATCCACTGAGAAGAAAGAAAGAAAAGAAAAGGTTGCATCAGGTTGTAGAGTAATCAACTGAATCAGAGGACAGATGTAGTCCATAGCTGCATCTCAAGTCTCTTAAATGCTCGCTCCTCGCTCTTCGCTCCTCGCTCCTCGCTCCTCGCTCTTCGCTCCTCGCTCTTCGCTCTTCGCTCCTGCTCTTCGCTCCTCGCTCTTCGCTCCTCGCTCCTCGCTCCTCGCTCTTCGCTCTTCGCTCCTGCTCTTCGCTCCTCGCTCCTCTGTCAAATCTTTCTGGACCCACCATGTAAAGGATCGTTCCAAAGCTCTTAAAGCTGCTCAGAGGAGAGAGGATCGAGGAGAGAGGAAGGAGATCTGAGGAGCGATGAGCGAGGATACACGAGTCTTCTTACTGACCGCGCTATCACTCATTAAGTTTACAGACAATTTATGAAACACTATGAAGATATCTGTGTTTCACACCATAATCATTAAATACGTCCCTTCACATGCTGAAACGGAAAAGACGTCTCATATCTCTTAAACCATATTTCCTCGTTCCCTTTCTCCTCTGCTTTGTTTCCTTGCGTGTCTCCATTCATCTCTGGAGGGAGGGACTAGGACGCAAGTGAGGGACGCAAGTGAGGGCTTCATGGATGCAACTTAAGAGACTTGAGATGAATCCCCTGTTTCTCTTCTTTGGTGACTTTGGTTATGACTTCTTGTTGACCTTTCTTAGGAGAAGGCCATGTCATCATAATCCACTTGTCCTAAGCTGACTAAGTTGCAGATTTGACATTAATAAGCTGCTCAGAAAACAGGAGCAGTAAACATGTTGAGTTTGAACTCAGCCGGACTTAAAAAACACAAACTAACAAATTATGGAAAAGTTACAGCGACCTCAGACGTCCATGTTTGAGGACGAGCTTGTAAGGAATGTGTCAGGCACCTGAAGATAGATTTATGGTTTCACCATCACTGTAGTCCATATTTCCTGGACTTGAAGATGTGCTTTGCTTGTTCTGTGTGATTCTCCGGACTATTCCGTTTGCATACTTGCAAGAAAAACAGTGAGAAGGTGTTTCTGGAAGCCAGTATTTTATTTACTGTGAACCGTTTTTCTCTATGAGGCTGCATCAATCTGTGATGAGCAGACACATCTCACAGTAATTAGTGTGACTCAAAAGAATCATTAATACAAACACAAATAATATGACTCTTATTAATGATAACAGGACAAAAACAAGACAAAGACAACCTCCAGAATGTTTGACCCTCTGAATGTTTCCTCCCACAGACGCCTGTCAGCATGGACGCACAGCCAGAGTGAGTAATTGTGTTTTCTCCTCCCACCTCTCCTCCGCAGAGCAACAATCCATTAAAATTGTGTCCATTACACTCCTGCATCGTGTCTTTCTGATCGCCTGTCTGGGGACAAACGCTGCGGGGCAGAGCAGACTGAGCAAACACCAAAAGGGGCAATTTTTTTAAAATCAGCATCTTCATGTAGAGAGACCTGATTTGCACACTTCCACGAAACACACACATGAAAAATGTAACAGAGCAGTGTGAGCTCTTCTCCTTTCCTCACATCCAGCCCACCTGTGTGTCAGAGACAGAGTATAAGGTTAGCCCTCCCCCCTGCCCGGCGATCAGCCATGCTGCCCACACGGCAGGTGTCCAGTTGAGCGTGTGAACGGGGTCACGGCTGGGAGCGGGAGGACGGAGAGTGGAGCTGCCATCCATGAATGGAGGAGAGGGAGAACGACTCCCGAGGCCGCCTGCTCTGCATTAACCATATCTGAGGGTGTGTAATGTAGTCTGCCTCTCTGCTATTTGTTTCTTCTGCAGACGCTTTAAGGGGCCGAACACAGCGAGACGATTTATGCTCTGCTGAAGACTGCAGTGTTTCTCTTTGCAGCTGTGTGTGCTCGGAATAAACTAAGCGACGCCAGTTCTCTGGTTTTCTTGCATTTTTCTACTGTCGTCTAATGTTTTTTAAATTCCAGCAGAAGGAGAAGTAATGGTCTGATCAATATATTTCTGTTTGTTGTAATGATCGTTCTGTTTCCCGCTGCATGAGTCAGTGAAGTGCAAAATGTATCATCAGAGCTTCTCCCCTTCTGTGTGGATGTAAATATCCATCTGTTATCAGAGTCTCCGGTTGAGGAGCTCCTAGATATTCACATTTGCACAAATATGTTTCCACCACTTGCATTTAATTAACACAGTAAGGACGCTCTCACCTTCCGCTCACAGGTTTGGGTGTACATTTTCAATTGTGTTTATAATTGAGTGAAAATGAAGCTGTTGTCCTCAGGGGGGATGGGACAGATCTCCAGGGGGTCTGTTGTGTGTCTCTGCGTGTTTGTTGTGCAGAACACACTGGCTTCTTTATCAATTTAGATTCAATGCTCGACCTAGTTATGTGTCTTTTCTTGTTCTTCTATGTGTCATTTAAAGTCGAGGATGTTATTGTGACACCGGTGGCCTTTAAGTGAACTGCAGGGCTTCATGGATGCAACTTAAGAGACTTGAGATGAATCCCCTGTTTCTCTTCTTTGGTGACTTTGGTTATGACTTCTTGTTGACCTTTCTTAGGAGAAGGCCATGTCATCATAATCCACTCTTCCTAAGCTGGTTCAGTTGCAGATTTGACATTAAGAAGCTGCTCAGAAAACAGGAGCAGTAAACATGTTGAGTTTGAACTCAGCCGGACTTAAAAAACACAAACTAACAAATTATGGAAAAGTTACAGCGACCTCAGACGTCCATGTTTGAGGACGAGCTTGTAAGGAATGTGTCAGGCACCTGAAGATAGATTTATGGTTTCACCATCACTGTAGTCCATATTTCCTGGACTTGAAAATGTGCTTTGCTTGTTCTGACATCGGTGGCCTTTAAGGGAGCTGCATTCAGCATCCTGTCGTTCATCTTTTAACGTTAGTTTTGCATCTTTGTTCTGTACCTTTTAAACATTCAGTGCTTCATGTATACTAGTACACACTAGCAGTGTGAGTGTAAGCGATGGCAGCACCTGAAAGCTCTCACAGCAGACATCCAATCATCATAAACGATGTCTCTGCACATGAAACAGAGAAAATGAGAGCACCAATCGTTTCACTGCTGAATCAAATTAAACACTAATGGATGAAAATCACACACACAAGCCTGCACGTGCACGGCTGCACACACTTCACACAAGTCACACAACAACGAGAGACAGTTTGGTACTGATGAGCTGTTGCTCTGTGGCTAAAAAGCGAGGAGGGGTGAGAACAGGAGAGACAGAGGGTGAAGTGGTGAGGAGTCAGTAAAGGTGTGATGGCAGCACACATGGTGGCTGGTCAAGGTTTAAAATGGTTATTTAGCTGCAGTCAGCTGCAGACAGATTGTGATTAATGGGCTTCAGTGAAGCACACATGCAGAAAACACACGCCAAAAACACAAACATGAAAACAGGAAAACCCCACTTTAATAAAGTTTTTAATCTAGCTTATACTGAATTCAAAAACACTGTCAATTGCTTTCTTTTTTACTTACATTTTCCTCCGACAACAGTTTTCTTTAACTTTTTTATTCAACCTTCCAGTTTTTTCTTCTTCTTTAGTCTCAGTCATAAAATTGCTCCTCGTTCTGCTGCTGCAGTGATTGCTCAACGTGGCATAGCTAGAAAAAAAGCCACTTACAGTTTACCTGGAGCGCCAGAGCATGAATGTCTCCACAGACAGCTGGTTTAAAAACTGAACAACACCTAAAATGTGAAGAGTTTTTCGTGGTCATGACAGGCTCACTGGCAGTTTCCACAGGATGCCTGTGCCTTATACGCTCCATCTGCTCACTCCTGAGCTGATTGGGCCCTCTGTAGTCACAGTACACGCCCCGGTCTGTCTCCAGCGGGCGCCAGTAGCACCACTCTACTCTGCTCCAAATACGCGCAGAGTCTATATTCAACAGAGCCCGTTGCAAGCTGAACAAATCAGATTGACCTGGACGAGGAAGTCATACAAGGTAACGAGTAGAGCATCCAGTCAATTTCAAAATCTAACACACTATACAGACTCCTGATTGAATACCCCATCACTTTAGCAACCTTAAAGGCTGGGCTTTTGAAAGTAGCATTCCCTCAGTGCTCCGTCTTCACCCCCCCCTCCCCTGTGTGCTGCCTCAAATGCCACGCCCCTCACTTACATGCACGAGCATTGTGTGGAAACTACGTCTTCTCATGTTTCATTCAGCGCTAAGTAAACTCACAGTATAAACTCCGTCATCGGTGACACGCTTTGAGTGTGGGCTAGTGGACGCAAGAGGTAGAGAACAAGCAGGGAGACAGGGAGGTGTGATTGGTTCATCAGATTGGTACCTCGTGGCAGACAATGGTCGAAGTTTTTATACGCTAACAACTGCTACAGATGATGGATTTTCTTCATTCCTTTTTCAGAGCACATGAGTTATTAATTTCTGTCAGGACCTAAAGACAATTTCAACCAACATCTTAAAAAGTGGATCTGGAGGAAATGACCAACCCTGCCTTGGGGCGGCAGTAGCTCAGTCCGTAGGGACTTGGGTTGGGAACCGGAGGGTCGCCGGTTCAATTTTCTTCATTCGCAAGACCAAAATATGGAAGTTGGTCTGGTAGCTGGAGAGGTGCCAGACCACTTCTCGAGCACTGCCGAGGTGCCCTTGAGCAAGGCACCGAACCCCCACCAGCTCAGGGGGCGCCTCCCAAGGGGCTGCCACCGCACTCTGACATCTCTCCATTAATGCATGTCCACAGGTCTCGTTGTGCATGTGTGTGATTCAGGCCTGTGTGTGTGAGAAGCATGTCTAAAAATAACAGAGTGCGAACCACAATTTCCCCGTAGGGGATTAATAAAGTATACAAAATTAAAAAAAAAAAAAAAAAAAAAAAAATTAAGTCAAAACAGGACAAAACAGCTGATGAACCTCTGAATGACAACGTTCCTTTTCCGTGGTTAAAATAATGTCCTAACCTTCGATCCAGCGAACGTTCCTTATTTTCCTTTCAAAATAAAAGCAGGTTTGTATTCAAACAGGAAGCGATCAAGAATGTGATTAATCGCAAATAAAAATGTAATAGTTAGACAGCCCTGCAATAAACATACAATACCTTTTTCATTTTTGTAGCTCCAACAGCGTTATTGAATCTGAAAAGTAACTACACCACCCTTTACCAGAAATAGTAGTTGAGTTACAGTAAGGAGTAACTAAGTCATGCGTTCGGTAGAAAGAAACTGTACTTGCCACCTGAAATGAGACGGAGTGCCACACTAGGTATGTTTAAGTAAAGTGCAAATAACTCAATCCTACACTTGATAACAGAACCTCATTATCTGTAGTTAAACCTTCGGAGGAGTGAGCAAATGGTATGCAGATCTACTTTCTATATTCTTCACACATCTTCAAGATATTATGTAAATGCATGTGTTTAGAACATTTCTGCCGTTCCCTTTTAAATCTGCATGTGGCCCTAAATGACCGCGCTGGAATGACGTGTTCTGCAGTGAACTTTCTCTCCTCTTACGGTTTAGTGAGTCTGAATTAAGAGCAACTCCCTGCCAAACGGAGTGTGACCAGAATTGATTTCTTTGGATGCTGCTCTTGTTGGGGAAGTTGAATCAAATGAAAGGGGGGGGGGGGGTCTTCCTTGTGTTTCTGCTCAGTTAAAGTGCCCAACATGTTAACATCAGTCAATTTACATTTCAGATATTTGAATATATTGATTTCATACTCTATGACATTTTTTTTAAATGTCATCAAAATGTACAAACACTGCTCGAGTCTTTCCTCAGTGATGTCAGAGATGCGTTTGGCTCCACAGGTGAGCATTTGAGTTTTGACGACTTCCTTGCATCTTTGCACCGTGATGCATTCATATGTATTCCCACGTCTTCTCCTGCAGACTAAGCTCTCATGCCGGGGCTTCACTGAGGCGGAATAATCAAATAACACTCTACGCAGTTAGCTTTCCAATATGATTAAGCCAGGTTGCCGTTTGCAGAGATTAATTTAGAATGAGTTGTGATTAGCTGTTTCCACCCTCTGAGGCATTATGCATTTAAATGGAACACATTTAAACCAGCTGGGAATATGACAGTGTTGGCTGATTCCCTTAAGTGCTGCACTCGAGTGTTTATTCCTGCGCTTTCACTGTAATGGACCATTTACCTACACAGCAGAAGACAGCAGAGCAGAGGAAATGAGACAGAGGAAAAGACTATTTTTGGGTGCAGGGTTCGACTTGTACTGCAGTCATTTCACTGGAGGGATTAAGACTCCCTCGGCCCTCCCTCCCTCCTCTCCTCCTTCCCTCTGCAGCCGCGGGTGGATTTACTATTACCCTGGTTATTTATCACTTTGGAGCTGAGATGGAGAGGCCTGCAGGGTGAGAGAGAGAGAGAGACAGAGAGAGCGACACAAGGCCAGGCTGGAATTAAAAACTCTTAGCCTTTTGTAAGTTGATTTGATTTCTCCCTGATAAGGCAGCCTGTCTGTCTCTGGGTCATCCCTGCTGGTTTTAAGGATGTCCTGCAGGAGGATGTGGAAGGTTGAAGTTATTCCACAGACAGCATGAATAATGATGTTGCCTTGACATCATCCAATGGTTTTTCAGGCTGCCTTTTTTGATGCATTTTGGAAACATCTATGTTTTTTTGGCGGCCGTATTTGGATTAGAGGGCGGACCTGGAGAGAAGGGACGGGTTAGCCTGTCCCACACTAAAAGACTTTTAACAGAAGTTGAAAATGTTAGAGAGTCCACAATGAGGACAAATAATGAAAGATTAAACAGTTTGGTTCCGACAGTGTGTGGAGAGCAACGATGTGACCAAAACACCACAGCACACACTGACAGATTCATTCACCAGGAACCAGAGTCCTGACTCTAAAAACTGGAAATCTTGTTAAATCTGTCGCTGTCAAACGTGACTTTTGAGTAAACAAACATGGAGGACAACAGGCAGGAAGATTTGGTGATCGTAGTATTTGGACTACTTTGAACTGAAAATTCACAAAGAAGAAAAAAGAAAACACTAAGTCCTGGAGACGGTGTGAACTTGGGCTGTACATTCGAGCATGACATTGAGCTCCGTAAGAAATTGATTTACTGCGGTAGTTGTGCTTCCTTCTTAAGTCCGCTCGCTTCCCGATTGGCTATCGATTTGTTCATGAGACAATCCACTGAGTGCATGCGTAAATATAAACAGACCTCACACCACAGGAACATCTGGAAATATAATCTTTAGACTTTGATTGGTTTCAGGAAGGAGGGAATCGGGTTCAAAATCAGCCTATATATTATGTTAGTATTAGTGTGTACACCAAACACAAAATGATCAAAGCTTACTAGTCTTAGTGTTGTAGTACTTGTGTTTGGTCTTGGTCTCAAGACCACTTTTTGAAGTTCTCATCTCGGAATCGAAATCATTTTTACTCAGTCTTTTCTCGGCCGCAGACTGGACAGACTCCAGATTTTAAATCAAGACCATATCGGTCTCGCCCTGCCTTAGTCTTAGTCTTGACTCGGTCTTGACCCCTAAATGTCTTGGTTATTTACTTTCACTCCAAAGTGGAAACCTCTCTCCTCCAGCTCCTCTCCACACTCTTGTCTAAAGGATCAGATCAGACAGAAGACTCTTTGTTATTGGAGCACCTGAGCAAATCATCTCCTCCCGAACCACTTCTTTCCCCTCACCTTCCTCTCCACTTCCCCTCGTTGTCTCTGCACCATCACCTCCTCAGCCCTCTCCCCTCCAAAGATCTTATACCTTTCTCTAACTTCTCCTCCTGCTCTTACTTTCTTCAGTCTCTGAGCTCTGACAGAGTGACTGATGTTGATCATTACCTGGCTCCGATCGTTCCCTCTCATATGAAATCCTCCTCCGCGTTCTGTCAGTGTCACCTAGAAGACATTCTGAGGCTAATGGTCCAGCTCCATCACCCGCATCTTTGTAAAACTTCTGAATAAAAATAACCACAAGACAGCCTTTTATTGGACATTATGCGTACATTTGATCAAGACTTTGTTTTATACAAAATGTATGCCCCTTTTATGTCTGTGGTAAATAAAATGTCATGGCTTTTTATTGTTTTCTCCCTTTTACTACTTCTACTGCTTGTATTTATGTTCCTGCTTTTATGTTTGTACTTCTTTCTTTCTAGTTAAAGGTCACTTCACCATGTTCCTCTAACACTAATATGTGTCTCTAGTCCGTCTAAAAAACCCCCAATGATGAGAAAAGTCCATCCTCTCCGTCTTTTGCCTGCTCCGCTTTTCAGAAAATGGCCGTTTGGAGATTTTCCCTTCATGACATCACAAAGGGCAGTAACCCCTCCCCCAGGTGGGTGACACTCCCACAGCTAGGTGTTTGTTCTGCCCTCTGAGTCTGCCTTCTCACCGTAAACAACAGGGCATGGAGCGAGAAAGCCCGAGCCACCCAAGCCCTTCCAGAGAGGGGCGTGGTCAGACACAGCTCATTTACATTTAAAGCTAAAATACAGGTTGCACGGTTGCTAGCTGGTTACACTATTGCCCAGCAAGCATTATGATCTGTCTCACCTCGTCGATCTTCAAGTAAGCTTTATAAGTTTGGAACCTATCTCAACAAGTATGTAATAAATTAACCCCTCTCCTGTGTCGCCATTTAGCCACGGCCCACAGACATCATGGTAACAGATGACAACACATACACATCCTCCACAGGCTAACAGTTAGCAAAAACGGGCTGCAGATCATGTGCATGACATGACAATGAAGTAGCAATGTCTGGCTTTTCCTCAAGAGAAGCTCCTCGGTTACTTCAACAACATTTTGAAAGATACCTCTTTGACCTATCCTGGATGTTGTGTTGGGTTTCTGTGTTGTTGTCTGTGCATGACAGCATTCAGGCAAACATGTTCCATATATCACAAAGGTGGATGACTGGAGAGCTTATTCTACCTCACCACACCAAAGTGAAATGTCGAACACGGGAAGATTCTGTAATCTATTGAGGATCTTGCTGTAACTCTTGCAGAAGTCCCACCAGCACAGAACAATAAGTTAGAAAGCCAATAGCAGCGAGAGACAGGGGAGCTGTGAACACCTCGGGCTCAGCGTCAGGTTCGATAGCTCCATCCTCGCCTGCTGATTCATCGAGGACCTGTTGTTACACTCAGGTGGGATGAGGAGAAGTGATGTCTGTATTAGCTTCAATATACCGACTGTGGCAGTGGATTCACAGCTCTAATAGGATGGCAACAGTAACTGAAATATAGTATGCAGAAAAACACAGGTATACAGGTCTTAATTGAGTGTGTATTGCTTATCACCTAATGACATTAAGTTATATATATCCAGACCAAGCTCTGTATAGTCCCCCTGTTAAAAGAAGAAGAAGATATACTTTAATAATCCCGCCAGGGGAAATTCAGGAGATGTCTGAGGACATGACTTAAAAGATGGTGGATGAAGCCACAGATCCAACCCTACAATCACAATGTATGCCTTCATATTAATGCTACATGTAGTTGGACGAATTCAGTGTATAAACAAAGGGAGGTAAAGAACATACTGGCGAGCAGAAAACAGTTTGAAGCAGCTTCATTATGTGCATGAAAAATCTTATTGGTCACACACTGGTCACAAAAAGTCCTCAAAAAATGTGTGCGTATGCTGTTTGGACCACAGTCCATTGACAGAATCACAGAAACAGTTTCCATCAAGGCCCCTGATTATGGCAAGCTTGATCGCTGATATTCACCTCAGCACCCAAGAGAACTATTCTTACCCCCCGACCCCTGTGAACGAGTCCAGGAGTGGAACATTTGACGGTAGATTGCAGATGATTTCACTGTTGAGGGAACTTGTGCGTTCAAGTGAGTGTGTGTGCGTTAGGGGTGAAGTTGCGGGTGGATAAGCCGTTGCCTAGGCCACAGCTCCAAGTCCCCGAGCCCCCACAACAACCCTGCCATCTGAATCCAATCCACCGTCTGACGGATTGGGAGGCAAATTGGCAGTGTCAGATTTCATATCACAGCGAGCTGCAGTGAGGCCGGGAGCAGGGCTGCAGACTAATAAAGGAGGAGGACAGTGTGTGTGTGTGTGTGTGTGTGTGTGTGTGTGTGTGTGTGTGTGTGTGTGTGTGTGTGTGTGTGTGTGTGTGTGTGTGTGTGTGTGTGTAAAGGTGGCGTGGAGGGAGCATGTTCCTGAATGTGTGTGCACTTTCATGCAGATGTATCGGCGCCCACGTAAAACGAAGAAAAACAGCAACCACAGCACCATCGGACCGACTGCCCATCCAGCTGCTCTGGTGCGGCAGTTACACAACCTCAGTGCATGCTGGGAAGCAGTCGGAGCCCTGTGGCGTGGGATTGGAAAGTGGTCGCAGTGACTAAGCCTGGTGTGTCAATCTGGGATTGTACAAGCCTCTGGCTATCACAGCTCAGGAGGGAGTGATGAGAGCAGCATAAGTGCCATATGTCAACCAGCAGAACCAGCCCTGAGACAACATAAGTAACACCCAGTCAGGATTAATAAGTGTGTGTGTGTGTGTGTGTGTGTGTGTGTGTGTGCGTGTTAGTGTGAACAATTCTCACACCAATTATAGAGACAAAGATCAAGAATAAGAAGAAAGAAAAAACGATTTATTTGTTCAGAAGCCTAGATTGACTTTGATGGTGGTCATCCGCCCTCTAGTGGCACATACAGTAACTGCAGGTAGAGTCTGCTCTATGACCCTCTAAACTGTTTAACTTGCACCATTTCTGGATTTCTGGATACTGCATGATGCTTTTTGGCCAAATCAGTAGGACTAGTATAGTAGACAGTTTCAAAAACAGCCTGAGGCCCTTTCCGAAAAGCCACAGTTCAGTATGCAGTGCAGACTTTTCAGTCAGGTGCTTCAGTAGACTGAACCCTCGTGGTCATTCAGTAGGCATGTTTTGGGTCCACCTCAGTAGACTGAACATTTCAGCATGGATGCTAACTTCCGGGTTTTGTGCAGAATGGTTTGGATGCATCCTTTCAGGAAATGAATTGTATTTTAACACCCACAATGCTGTGAGAAATTATATGTGAAACATCACTTCATGTGCGCCTCCAAATCAAAACAAACGAGGATGGATGCGGCCGGTTTGGGTGACGCGCCTTTCAAATGTAAAGTTGTGAAATTGTTTACATGCAATGTGAAGTTTTGTTTTATGTACTGAGCCATCGTGCAGATCACATCTGAGTTGGAGTGTCAAAAACATGAAGCGGGCTAATGACGCCACTTCCACACTGAAGGAACGAAGTAGGAACAAATATCGGTCAATAATAGCAACAGTAGGTCCTAACAGTATACAGCACGGAGAGAAGGGACTGTCTACTGTCAGATTGTGTAGACACTTTGCAATTCGGAAGCACCCACTGACTTTAAACACAATGGACATGATACGCAGGGCCAAGAAAATAAAACAGGAAGCGCTAATAACTTAACCCAGGAGTATGAACACAATAATACACACAGGGATCAAAACCAAACACAAGGGAAGGACATGAGAAAATAAAACAGGAAATTAAATCAAGACACTGAAATAATCAAAACACAAAACGGAACGAGAACAAATCATGACAGCAAAGAAAGGAAATAAGCTCTGGAGCCTGCTCTCAGGTCCAAATCATTCTGAACAGCTCATCACTTGAGATCACAGCTTCAGACGGTGCTTACATTTCAGTGTCCTGTTAGGAAGAAATAAAAAGTCAGCAGGAGGACATTATCTCAATAAGAACATCTTCAAATTGGCTATCATGATTCATATTGATTTTACAATTGTTGAATTTATGTGAACGCCCCGCGGTGAGGATGAGCTCAGAGGGGATAATTTAAATACAGACGAGATGAAAGAAGACGGCAGCTTATCCCTGCAGAGCTGAGCACAAGTCCTGGCACGGAGCCACACACACACACACACACACACACACACACACACACACACACACACACACACACACACACACACACACACACACACGCACAGGGAAAAAGACTGGACTGCTCTGACAGATAAAGCTACAGTGTGCAGTTTGAATCGCTGCAGACTTTGTGGTTTTATATGTTGAGTTTGACATTTCTGACATGAAGGAAGTGCTTTTGTCAGACTCTCTCCCTCTCTCTTTCTCTCCTACTGCTCTCTCTCCCTCTCTCTCGCCTTGCTGCTGCTCTCTCTCTCTCCTGCAGCACTCTCTCTCTCTCTATCAGTTCTCCTTGTCTTTGTAAAGAAATGAACCCACTCCTGCTGTCGTACATCTGAATCTGAGCTCCTCTGGTCTTTTGCCAGGGACCTTTATGTGCTTGGGTTAATGCACATATGCACACACACTCAGAGGCTGCTGGAGGACGTGCTGCTGTGAGAATTACACTAAGTGTGAGTTTAATGTAAATCACTTAACCATCTGTATTCATAACCTTTGGCTGCCTCTCTATTACAACCCACTTATGGCGGGTTATGCCTTTAAGCTTTTTGTTCCCTCTCTATAAATAGGATAACGTTGCTTAACACTGCTGGAAATGTACAGTACACTGCTGGAAATGTACAGTACACCCCCATCCCAGAGTTGAACAAAAAGGACACACAGGAACAGTCCAAGACGAGTTAAAGATTTATTTCACATTTTGTCTTTTTACATATCACCAGCTTTGTTTGAGGAATCAAGGACAACAAAGATTTGGTCACGGGGAATGTTACAGAGGTTCAAATGCACAAAAAGACAAGAAGAACAGTCTCAGGTCTGAAGGAAACGATGAAGATTGGAGGAGTGATGGTGCATTTTTCCTGCTGATGGTGAAAAACTGTAAGGACGGACAGAGTGTGCTGGCTTTGTTTGATCACTGGAGATAGAAAAACGGTTGCAATGTGAGCGACGTCTTTCTCCAATCGTGGTTTCTATGAGTCGGTCAGTTAGAGCTGTGAGAATCAGTGAGCACGTGCTGAGCGAACAGGTGAGTTGGTCGAAGGTAAAGATCACACGGGGTGAAGTTTTAGCAGCAAGAGAAGAAAGCACACGAAACAGAAGAGACGAGAATCACTGCAATCACAACACAAGACACAAACGAACAAACAGTGGAGCTGTGCAGATCGATCTAACAGTCTGAGCTTGATTATTCACGGCCGATACAGAGTTACATTTCTGCAAACTTTTCTGGATAAGATCTCGATGATTTCATCACATTAACATTTTCTGGTTCGAGCTTCTGAAATGTGAAGATTTTCTGCTTTTCTCTGCCATTGATGACGGCCAATAAGAGGGTTGGGTTTGGTCATTTTAGTTGGTGATACGTTTTCTGTTTTATGATAGAAAAAGTTAAACACCTTTAGGACAGAGTTGTTGTCGCTTTGGGTGACATTATGGTGTAAATAAACCACTTGGGAACCCATCAGAAGGACTTTGAGAACCACTTTTAAAGAGTAAATCAGTGTTCAGTGCTGATAAAAATCAGAAGACGCTATTTTAAAAACAATAATTTTTAGTTACAACCGAGACTGTACACAGGAAATGGGCATAAATGTAGACACTGTGAAGGTTTGCAGACGACCGTTTTGAAGCTTCGAGTTTGACATTCCTGCTTGTGGCCATCTTTGTTTTTAGAGCCAATAAAAGCTGCCTCCAATTTTAGGTGCTGTATCCTTGTTGGGGTGCATTTGAAGGCCGATACGTCCCAGCAACTGCTTAAAGGCGGTCCCGTTTCAAAGGCACCACCAAATGGATCAACCTAGTGCATCCTTTGTTGCCCAACATATCCAAGGATTCTTTAAGCAAAGTCACTGGTTCTACTCAATTAAGTGGCTACCAAAAGGAAAGGGGCCTTAAAACTTCAGTTATCTTTAAAAAAGAGGTTAAGCTAGGGGACGCTAGTTATGTTAGCTAGTTCTGGTAAAGCTGTTGAGGTTGCTAGGCGACAGGGGCAGCGTTTAGAAACTAAAGGGTTACGGAGGGGACAGCTGGTGATTCAAAGGGGAGTTTTCTGGAGACCAGGCCGTCTCATTTCCTTTTCAAGGTGCTGTCTTTGATTGCACTCATTACAACCAGTGTGGTCGCCCCCTGCTGGCAGATATGACACACTTCTGCCTTTTACGGCTATGTCCATTTCTTATGTACAGTTTCTGGTTGAATCTCTATTGTTGTTGATGTTTGTTGGCCTCTGTGTATTTAAGTTTACTGATGACGCCTTTAACCTGCAGTGCAGGCGGGATGGGGGGGGGGGGTCAGAGAGTCACACAGGCACTTGAGAGAAAAGACAAAAACACTACGACTTCCATTAAGGCACGACAGATAGCTACACACACACACACACACACACAGAAATCTTTGGGACGTAAACAGCATGATTCCCTCAGTGAGCTGCACACACACTACGAGGCCGTCACAGACACAAACAAATCTTAGACTCGACCATGTGGATGTTTTTTTTTTAACATCTACGTTAAACTGTTGATTTCATTAAGTAACAAAGTTTGAGCAAATTATTGGTATCTTCAAATCACCACCGATGCTTTTCAAGTGTTTGCAACAATGAGCTTTACTGCGAGTAATCGGCTCTGTCTTTAATAAGGTTGACAAAATGATCGATGCTTCGCGATACCAAATGTTTTACAATGATTCAGTCTCTGGTTTTCTAATGATAGATGGTATGTCTTTGAAGAAGCTGGAAAACAACTCAAAATCTTCAGTCATATTTTCAGGAAAAGCTGTCAGGGCTAAAAAAAAAAAGAAGAAGAAGAAGAAGAAGAAGAGAGCGCTGTCTTAATTGCACAAATAGGTTTGCAATGTTTTTAGGTACTGATATGCCAACATATTCGTACAACAAAGACAGCGTGCAGGAGTTGCCTGCAATTTTGGGTGATTTAAAAACAAGAACTGACCCTGTTTTGGGTGCTTATAGGACGTCTTTTTTTGGATGCAGTGGTATTGAAACAGATATCAATATGGTTTGATTTTTACTAGAATCACATCGAAGTTTAAATCCCCGGTATCATGACATCCCTAATGGGATGCTAATAATGTTAGCTGTATTTTAGCCGCTGTGCATGCATGTCGTAGATGATGGCACCTTTAAAACCACTCACTCTGAGCATCATGCATGTTTTTTTTTTAAGTTCTTCAGGGCGCACTCACACTAGGCAATCCGTACCGTGCCCTAGTATGCTTCACCCCTAAAGTCTAGTTCGTTTGACGAGTGTGAGTGCTCTGATCGGTGCTCAAGCACGGTACACTTCCTTGGCACTGGCACGCTTGGAAGAGGTGTGCTTCGGCACGGAGCAGAAGCACGGGTACACAACGTTGACAGCCTTCATTATCGAGAAATCTCCGAGTGTTATGGCTGTATTTCTTCACGTGAACTATTGTCACAACACCAGATATTTAAATTTAGATATGACGCAGAGGTTCACTTCAGACATTTGCAAATTGTCAACATGGCACTAAAATTAAATTTATAACGCTGATGTGGTTAGAAAAAGTTACAGATTGTATTTTAGCACAAGTGTTATTGAGAGTATAACTGGGAGTCAGTTAAGGATTTGTGTAGCTGATTAGTTCTCTGCCTTATTAAAAATGGCTTCCATGAATAACGTGGTTAAACAAGATGCAGCCGTCACACATCGGATCGTTACAAAGCGACAAATAGTTTGTTATCTAGAGTGATTAAAATACATTCAAATGCTTCCTTTACATGTCAAACAAACAAACAGAGCAGCTCGGTCACACTTTAATTCATCTGAAATCAAAGGTTTGATTAAAGAATTAAAACATCTGTAGCTTATTGTCAACAAATCCCACGTCAACCAACAATGAATCGCTCTGTCGGTGAAAGCAGACAACAAATATAACAGATTTTCTTGAAACAGCCGTGCACAATGTTTGTTAGCAACAAACAAACAAACAAACAAACAAACAAACAAACAAACGTGAGTCAAGAGAGAGTTTGTAGTGGACTTATTTTCAGCCGAGGCTCTGCTGCACGAGTGAGTAATCTCTGGCACGAGGGCGGTGCTGATTTATTTAAAATAAACCACAGCGGTGGTAATTCGTGTACGTTGCCCCCTGGAGGCGAGCGTATGATTCATGGATTTATAAATAAAACTGAGCTGACTTGATGCGTCCACACAAGTCGAAAATGTTTCCACTTGAGCGAAAGATTGGAGAATTTCTGGAGGCGCTATGACTCCAGATTCATAATTATACGGAGAGACGAACGCTGAGAGAGAAAATGACAGAAAGAGCTCGACGTCCTGCTGGGTGTTTAGATCAAATACAACTGAGTACACAACACACATGATTGGAGCGTCAATAGGGAGAGTGTTTTTATCTGCTCAGGTTTTTAATCTGAATTAAATCAGGCTCTTGAACTTATAGTTCAAGTTTTAGTGCGGGTACATCCGTAAAATATGAATATCTGAGGGAAAATATCTGTTTTCAACTGACTGAGAACTAATACTGAAAGTCGAATTTTTGTTCTCTGCAGTTAAACTTTATTGTTTAAATGCAAGGCCTGCACGGTGGTGCAGTGGTTAGCGCTGTTGCCTCACAGCGAGGAGGTTCCTGATTTGAATCCCCGTCTGACAGAAGCCTCTCTGTGTGGAGTTTGCATATTCTCCCCGTGCATGCGTGGGTTTTCTCCAGATACCCAGGCTTCCTCCCACAGTCCAAAGACATGCTCGTTATGTTAACTGGTGACTCTGAATTGCCCGTAGGTGTGAGTGTGGCTGGTTGTCTGTCTCTATATGTCAGCCCTGTGATGCACTTGTGAACAGTCCAGGGTGTACCACGCCTCTCGCCCAATGACAGATGGGATCAGCTCCAGCCCCCCAACGACCCCGAACAGGGAAAGCTGGATGGATGTTGAAATACAAAACTCAAAAAAACGTTCCTTTTCTCATTTAATGAATGTCCTCCATGTAGAACATTTAGAGAGTATTTTATGCACATTTGGTCTTTTTTATCATTTACAGAGCTCTCTGACTAAAAAAAACAACAACAGGATAAATCCGGCTGTAGTCGAACAGAAACACTTCTAACACACAGTTGATATCATTGTCGGCTGTGTTCTTTGCATGGGATTTGTTACAAATAAGTGAAACAGAAGATTTTCAGTCTAAAAGTTCAAATCTGCTCTGTGTGATTTAGCACAGCTCGGCTTTTATTCTGATGTTTCACCATGATTCATCAAACAGCTGCAGCCAGAACAAATCAGCACCTAAAATCAGAGGTAATTAGACTCACTGTGCACACACACACACACACACACACACACGCACACACACACACACACGCACACACACGCACACACACACACGCACACACGTACACGCACACACTAACACACACACACACACACAAACATACACGCACACACTAAAACACACACACGCACACCCGACACACACGCACACACACACACACACACACACACACACACACATGCTCACTGAAGCGTGTGCACACAAACAAAGCCCCCCCACACACACACACAGAAAGCATGATGAGTTAATAAACTCACATAGAATCAAGGACATGAATGTCATTGGCAATGTTTGCAATATCAACACTAATAGATTATTTATATAGATTTATATATTTTCTCTTTCTTAAGAATTTCTTCTGTTCTTTTTTTCCTTCATTGGTTTCTCAATCTGAATCTCAGATTTAAACTGAAGCTCGGTCGTCTTCTCTCCTCTAAACCTTTCAAACATCCTGCCTCTGCCTCCGTGTCTCTTTCTCTCTCGTCCTCTCTCTCTCTCTTTACAGACACAGCCGTGGTGTGTGCGTTAGTGTTGTGTGTGAGCCGAACAGTCTGTCTTACAGCACGCTGTTTCTCATTAAAAACCTCCTGTACCCCCTCTACTCTGGAGTATGCACACATTAAGTACACAGGTACAGTGTCTGTTCAGATGTTCCTCCTGGAGGAGCAGAGGAGCGAGCCGACAGGTGAAGGGGGGCGTTGTTTAACTCCGGGGGAGGAGCCCCTTCTTGTAGGCGAGCAGGCCGGCTGCGGAGGCAGCAGACAGGACGGTGGAGACTCCGAGGAACTTGAGGAGACCTCCGACTGAAGGCAGGTTTCTCTCCCAGAAGGAGGTGTGGAAGGGGAGCGCTGGGACCTCCTGATGCAGGAGAATATGAGGAGTTGGTTACAGTTATTTGACTTTCAGATCAGTTTATTTTAAATGATTTAGAAACATTTCCCTCACCACACTCTCAGGCTCCGTCTGCCAGATCTGACTCGGGGAGATTTTATTCATGGCACACAGGATCTGCAACAAATCATCTTTGCTGGTCAGTATTTTTTTTTTGGTACAATTTCGAAAAAGTATCCAGACTTTTAAAGCTGTAAACAGCTGAATGCCCTTGTCATGCTTTTTTGAATAACTCTCAGTATGTAGAAGTTGTTCATACAAGCAGGAATGATTTTTTAAGGTTTTCGTGGTTGAGTATGCTCTGACCTCTCTGGCTGCTCTCTCTCCGGCCTGCACGGCTCCCTCCATATAGCCGCTCCACTCGGTGGCCGTTTCAGTTCCTGCAAAGTACAACCTGCCCACCGGCTCCCTCAGCACCCTGCACACAGGACGGAGAACGTTGCAGGTTAAATAGATACATGATGCTTTGTGTTAAAGCCTTTATGTTGGTGCTGAGTTACATCGGGAGTGTTCATGTCTTTTGTTGGTGTTGGTGTGTTCAAACTGAGCATTCAAACTTTAAACTAACGTGTGTGTTTTACCTTCCATACTGGGTGAGGATGCCTGGGGGGAAGTAGGCGGTGTAGCAGCCCCCCGAGTACTCCTCCTCACACCAGTTCTTCTCCTCGTAGTGCACCGGCTGAGAAAGACATTTAAATATATTCTTTTTAATCTTGAGGAGCACATGATAAAGTGCATGAATACAAATGTGTTTTTGGATTCAAACAACATCATGTTTGATTCCAACATCATCAGTTGCCTATACAGTTTTATACCTCTGTTTTTTACAGATGTGTGTGTGTGTGTGTGTGTGTGTGTGTGTGTGTGTGTGTGTGTTTGTGTCTTTTAGTCTGAATACACACTCACATGCAGAGCCTCCTCTGCGCCCAGAACTTTGGAGTAGATCTCACAGATCCTCGTCTTCCTGCACCAGACAACAGAGTGAGTTCGAGCTGAGCTGCAGCAGAGCAGAGCCAGCAGAGTTTGAATCTCATGTGTTTGTGTAGTTACCTCTCCTCTTTGCTCAGGCCTGACAGCTTCCTGCATTTACGAGCCAGGATGAATCTGCAGGAGAGGGAGAGGAGGAATATTATGCAGTGAAAAAAAAACTGACATTATGTGCACATTGGGAGCACATGTGCACACACTTTTAGTTTTTCCATCATTATACTTCAGAAATGAGAGCTCTTATAACTCTGTGGCCGTTTCCTGTTTCAACAATCAATACAGCGTGCATGAAACCAGATCCATATATTTGTGTTTATTTAACCAGGAGTGAAGCCTCGTTGAGATTAACCCTTACAACTCTGAAATAGAAATGCAATGCCTGTATTTCTATTTTTACTTAAGTTTACTGTGATGCCATTTAAATGTTGATGATCAGAGAGGATTCAGTGACAACATGAAGAATAAAGAATAATACCAGACTTATCACGTAATGCTCGTGATTTAAGAGGGAGATAATCAAACCCTGGTGTAATGTTCAGGTGTCAAGGAATTGTCTCTTGTTTTTATTCACCCCATGATGGCGGGGACACTCCCATCCGGCTTTGTGTCATCGAGCGTCAGGCCGATTGGCGCTCCTTCCTCCTCGATCACCATGCTGCCGCAGTAACCTGCAGACACACAGGTGGTGTACAATAAAATCATGTAAAAATCAGACATTTCCAAACTTCAAACACATCACATGTAGTCCTCCTGTGCACCTTTTTTCCTCCAGAAGTTCTCTCTGTAGTACACCATGCACTTGATGACGGAGCCCATGGGGACGCGGCTGATCAGCTGGTTCCTGAGTGGGGGCAGCTCGGGGTTAAAGTGCATCTTCATGTTCAGACCAGGGGGCGTGGCCAAGATCACGTACTTCGCCTAAGACAAAGACGCACGTACAAAAAAAGAGAGAGCGTGAGAGAGACAGAGAGAGCGTGCATCACACTCAGCAACCAGCAGAGGGCAGCAGAGAACTATTTTGCCAGCTGAAAGAGTTGCATAGTTTCTTTTGGCTTAGATTGTGCGTTATCAGCACAAAATTAGGTAAGTGTAAAGCCACATATGTGATGATAATTAAAATAATAATACAGTCATACTTAGGAGAACTCAGAGTTTGTTAGAATACCAGTAAACTTGTTCTTTTTATTCATTGAGCCCACTCATTGCTTTTTTGTTGTTTTTCTTACTGTGTAGGTCTGTTTGTCGAGCGTCTCCACCACCACCATGTCCCCGCTCTGGTCGATCCTGTAGACTGGAGACTGCAGCTTCACTCGCTCTCCCAGCTCCCGGGCCATGCACTCGCTGATCTGACTCGAGCCGCCAGCAAACTTCCTCTCCTGCAAGTGGACAGAGAGGACAGAGAGCTCAGAGGTCCAGCAGGACTAGAGGGGTCTTAGTTTAACTTTTTATGCTCTACCTGAAAGATGTTTTTGATTTATTTCTCGTAAAATTGTTTCAATCCGCGCTGATCCCGCTCGGAGTGCGACTCCAGCAGGCTAATAAAACCCACATTACAGAAGCGAGCTGAATAGAATCTGTTGATTTATTCGGGTTTTACTCGTTATCCTCCATCTGCTTCTGTTTGCTTTACTACAAATTTCAACATGTGAAAACCAAAGGAAAGAATGTGCTTGTGAAACTGCAGCTCGTGCAGAGTGATGGAGGAGTAAGAGGGCGGAGAGACATTAACCGCTGCCAAAGCTCTGAAACACCAAATTAAATGAACAGTGACCTTTTCCATATGGTTAGTGTCAGCGTCTCGCCGCTTCCTCCATCACAAACACATTGTGAATGTTCCTCGGTGGCATTTGGAAGAATTTGGCTGCCAGTCCATAAACATCACAAGCTAAATCTAAATCAGTCCTGGCGGTGACACAGGGCGAGTCTGGGTTTGTCTTTTTTGATTAAAGACAAGTTTATTCTTCAGCGGAAACACGGAAAGAATACCAAACAGCATCCATAAGCAGCACTTGTTGGTGATAAATATTCTCCCTGGTGTAAATTTACAAATGTGTTGTCTTTCCCATCTTTGCTGAGCACAAGTTGTATATGAAAATAATTGAAAGGCTTGTTTCTTAATGATGCCTGTCCCAACTAAAGACCGGGTCATTTCAAAGACTGAAGAAAATAAAAGCCCGGTATTTACACTCCAAAAGTTATCTCAACTCTGCACTCATTAAAGTTACATTTTTATCAGGAAAATAAATGTATGCAGGCATTTAGACAGTTTTTTTGTTTGCAGTAGAATTGCACTGACTACATTAGTATCATATTTGCTTTAGGCTTCCAAAAGAACGAATGCTCCAGCTTTTGTAGTCTTTATTTTAGACCGATTTAAACAGGATCCTGTGAACTGGTTCCTGTTGATGCATTTTCAAAGGGTTAAACAGAAAACTGTACACATACCCATGCACGCAGCCCAAGAAACAGGAGTGCATGTTTTAAACAGGAAGGTCCAGCAAACAGGACAGAGTGTCTGTTTACCTAAACACAACCCCCCTTTCCTCTGTGGTCATGGCAACAGGAACACTCAGCTTTGTAAAGCCCTCCAAGAAAACAGCTTTTGTCAGTCTCATAATGATGCAGAGCTGACCAGCAGCAGACTAAAGGTAAACGTGTTAGAGCTGATTTACGGCGCTGTGGGATCTGACTGATGCTTCTTGGCCAGCCTCCTCTGCACTGCAGAGATCGTGTTCCTGCACATAGACTTTCGGGGGAAAGCTGGGACGTGATACTCAGATATTCTGTTTGTGCTGCGAGTTCAGCGAGGCCCAGGTGGAATTCATCATTTTGTCCTCAGATTTTTAAAAGCTGAATCTTATATTGAGCTTCTTGAAGCTGCAAAAATCAGAGGCCCTATTCAAACTGCTGTTAAATACGCCCCTGTGACGTTTCGCCTTCAATTTGAATATTGTGGCATAATGGAGGAACAAAGTAATCCCTCTCTGTACCGACTTCGGAGGTAGTAACAGAAGCGTCAAAGAGGCGAGATGGAATCAGTAACAGTAACCCCGTAAGGACCAAAAGGTTGACGTCACATCTCATATATCGTCTTTGTTTAAAGTAAGATAGGCAAAGAATCCCTCATGTACTGGTACAAAGGTAGAAGCTGCAGACGTACCTGTCCTCCGTTTGAGGTGGAGAAGATCCTCATGGTTCCTCCACACTGTTTCACATACCAGAGGAACCACAGAGCCGACACCTCGTGGGGTTCAGAGGTCACGTTCACGTTGATAAACAGGGTGGCGAAGCGGAGAACAGCCCTTGAGAATAGACAGTACATTATTAGTCAAAAAATGTTTTTCAATATCACTAACTTATTCTAAAGGCAGAAAATGGAAAATATTGTTTATACGTTATAAAATATGTTTATCGAGGCGCAGAGTAAGGGTTTCTAAAACACGATTCAAATAGCTTTCACGATGTTGGATGGAAAGTTCTCTGACTGTCTTAACAACTATGTCGCTCCATACTCACTTTATTACGGTGTACCCCAGGGGCCTGTTATGGGGCCATTTGTATTCTTTAATGCTAGCTTTACCTTGGGCACAATATTCACAGAAATGTCTCTTTTCTTTTTATGCTGATGATACAACGATTTACCTTCCTGATGAATTTAGAGCTTCAAACGCAGAGTTTACTCAAGGATTGACTTTCTGATATCAAAGACTGGACGCTGAGAAATACTCTTAAGCTGAACAAAAACAAAACAGAGATCCTTGTCATCATGTTTTAGCACATTGCACAAATAAATCTGACACATCTGGTATCTGCTTGTTTCTTATGGAGCATATGAAGCCTGCTGCATGAAATGTAGGCCTCTTGGTTCCTTGGTTGGCAAACTGTCACCTTTGACCACCATCATTCCTTCTTGAGTCCAAGTGGACGTTTGTGCTAAATTTGAAGGTAGTAACTTGAGACAATTTCCTGAACTATTCCTTCAAAAGAAATCTGATGCTGTAATGTTGACAGCCGAGGAATCATCGAGGCAGAGAGCTTAAAAATGACCTGCACAATGCTCTCTAGTTAGGCAGGAAAAGTCTCCTCTTTTCTCCTCTACCTGGTCCAGCAGATTTTGTGAAAGAGCTCCAGCATGGTCATCTTGTCCCACTCCTCGGCATGAGGAGCTCTCCAGGGAGCCTCTCTGGGAATCTGAATCACAAGAAAACATCAAAACATTTAGATTTCAAGGGGAAGAGTCAAATCCAAAAATCCAGAATGGAGCCTTTCTTTTACCTCCTCGCCCATCTCGTCCATCGTCCTGAACAGGTTGTTGAAGTCCAACATGACGATGGGGTTCCAGATGGGGGGGAAGGAGCCTCTGAACGGATACGACTTTCCCTGTTGGATACAAAGCATCATTATACTCATTCTTTCACATTGTCAACTCTTGCTTTCTAACATTGTGTCAAGTCAGCACACGTATAGAGATTGGCTGCTTTGGTGAACCTTCAGTACGCTAAGGTCCCGTGTCCACCTGGCATTTTCTCCGGGCAGAAAAGTGCTGACAGTGTGCTCGGTAGCGATTGCATGAAGCGTTTGTGCACTGTAAAGATAAGCGCTGCACGTCCGTCCTGTCTCTATGACAACAGTCTGTTAACAACGCCTGCTGTTTGACCTACACTGCTCCGTTACTTTGTATGTACTGTATGTTTAACATTTTAGATCGCTTATTTCCTGATCAGGCACGGAGCAAAGAAGATGTGGGTACAAGACACGATCTGTAGGCGGCAAAACTACGGGGAATATTATACATTTGGAAAAGAGCGTCAGTGACGTCAGCAGCGCCCTCCTGTTTATGGTTTTTATGTTTGATGTGAATGAAGTTGATTGTTGTCTTTTTTATGGCTGATAAGACAAATTTCTCACTTTTTGAGACAATAAAGTTAATCTTGAATCTTGAAAGATTTTCAACTTGAGCGCTCGGAAAAAAAAGATGCTGGGCGCTGTGCTTTTTCTCCAGGCGGCCGCTGTCTGCTGCTAACGCTCTCTACTCATTGAAAAAAGACTCTGACAATCAGACAAAAAACGCTAGGTGCACACGGGGCCTAAGCTGATACATGCCTCCGACTGACAGATGTTTGCAGGATTACAGATGTTCCTGAGTGCATGTGTGAGAACAGCTACTTTTTCATACACAGAGGCAATTTAAAGTAATTCAACCCGGCCAAAAAGTAAATTCAGAAGAATTCAGTTAAAGATAAAACTAGACTTCATTTATACTTTGTAAGTTTCAGTCCAACAAAAGCAAAATACAACATGGGAAAAAAAGAATCGAGACACAATTATTCTGCTTTTCTATTCTTATAATATCTTTGTAATATTTCACAAAGAAGCCTTAAAGAATTATCTTTAAACTCAACTGAACTTTTTCATGACCTTTTGTGAGCTAAAAACCGTTTTCAATGAACATGTTTGTATTTGCTTTCAAAGAAATCCCCCTCAGTTGTCCTCCACTTTGCTCCAGTGTGACTGTGAACTTTATTCATACAGCTGATTTATAAACTAGGTTCACAGCTCTTTTTATTGCAGCGTTTAACAGCTGATTGAAAGACTCGCCCATCAAGGGATAAGACCGTCAACAACCCAAGGTGACTTGTGAAATCTCTCCAACACTTTTTTTTAGAAACGTCCTCTTGTCTTAAGTAAGTTAGTAAGTGCAAAGTGTGTCTGTTTGTGTGTTTGTTGGTGCATAAATCCCTGACGTTCAGCTTGTCTAGTGAATTCTTTCAGAAGGCCGATTAAACATGAATCCCCTGACAGAAAGAAAGAAAGACACCTGCATGTTTAGTGAGGACTTTGTGTGAACGCCCTGGTTGTTCTGCTGCAGCTGCAGGATTTTTCAGGTCAATGTCCTGCTGTTACACCAATTCAGCCTCTTATCTAGCTTTGGTACATCCTGTCTCACCATCAATAGATAAACCATAAAACTAGAATTGTATTGCCTCCTAAAATGTCTTTGAATTCAGCGTTTAGTCTGACATTTTTCAAAGTGTTTAAAAGAAAACACTTATAGAAGCTACTCTTGTTGTATAAAAACAAACGCAGTAAAGAGAGAGTTTCTGTCAGAGCTGCGACGCCTGTTTGTGTTTGAAGGGTGAAAATTTGGCTCAGATATCAGCTGCAATGTTTTCATCAGACGTGTGTGTAAACTAAGTCAGAGAAACATCAGATAATCCGTCGTGTTTACCATCAGTCAACGTGAAATGAGTCTTTTGGTGCTGAAATAGCTTGTTAAATATTCCACAGTCTGTTTAATATCAACAGACCTAACGTAAAATAAAAATCAATAATCCATGAAGAAGGATTTGTTCGAGGTTCAGTGAGGTGTAACTGTGCTTCATCACTTTTCTAAGAGACTCTGTCCTGAGATCAACTGAGCGCCATCAGGTTATAAGTTTCATTGTAACGTGCAATGGTTTGAATTCTTTTTAAACTCACATTATATTTATTTAAGATGTAGAAAAAGCTTTAACACCTTTTGCATCCAAATGTACGTCTGCAGAATACAAAACATTTTACACAGAAAGTGAACTAATTTAACTGAAACTCTATTTGAACTAGAAGCTTGTAGACAGACTTTTAAAAAGGTCAAATCACAGATCCCACATGACACATATTTTAACTGCGTAAAAGTAGTTTGCAGCTTGTGAATGGTAAATGGACTTGAGTTTATATAGCGCTTTTCTAGTCTTCTCAGCTAGCACAAGATGATGCACTTTAACCATGTCGGGGTATTTTCAGCTTCTTAACAGGTGTCTGTTTGAGGACTTCTCCATGACCAGATGTAATCGGTGATGTTTGTTTTAATGTACGTTGTTTTTAATGTTTCCTTGGACTTGCTTTTATATAAAGTGTTATATCTATCTCTGGAACGCTGAATTCCAGTCAACAACCTTTGGGTAAAGAAACCTTGAACCTTCTGACTACTCAAAGCTCTTTTACACCGCAGGTCACACCGACACATTCACCCTGATGGTAGAGGCTGCTGAGTAAAGTGACCATCAGAAGTAACTAATCCCATTCATACACATTCATACACCGCTGACGAAGCAGCAGGAGCAATTTGGGGTTAAGTGTCTTGTCCAAGGACACATCGGACATGTTGCTGCAGGAGCTGAGAATCGAACCCTCGACCTTCCTGTTGAGAGACGACGACTCTACCAACTGAGCCACAGCTACCCCAGCTGGAAGCCAATTGCATTTCAAATTGATTTTAAGATACTTTCAAAGCTTGAGATAGCTTAGACCCAGTTTATATTGTCATAAAAACTTTTAAAAACCCAATATTTTACTTTGGCTTTAAGATCATCCTCAGCTTGTTCTCTGTATGTTTGACTGAGTCTATGTGTGCTTTTTGGTACGTTTTCAATCACACTGGAGAAACCCCCCCCCCCCCCCCCCCCCCCCTGTTTTTATTTGGGAATTTCTGATCTGATTTCTGATTATAACAATTTCTGAATCTAAATTTAAATGTATTCTTGCAGTATTTCTGAGGGGATTAAAACGTGATTGAAACAGATTTTTGATATACTGCCAGAAAAATGTCAACAATCTTAAGTCTAAGGACACCTGTTGTCACAGGCCACCAGTAGATGGCAGTAAGTCTTAGTGATACAGTTTGTTTTTTGAGCTGAGCAGCAGAAAACATTTTGACACACAGTTTTTCTGATTTATATCCCTCTGCAAGTCCTGCAGAGAACTCAGCATACTGAGACTTAAAACAGAAGTTCATCTGTGTGTCGTCAGCATAACATCAATACAAACTAGCATGTTTATTTATCAAAACAATCGAGGGGGAAACTAAACTGACAAGAACTGTTCAATTAATCTCAAAAAACACAACTGTGGGTTTTATTTGAGCACAATGAAACACGCACGCACGCACGCACGCACGCACGCACACACACACACACACACTCACACTCACACACACACACTCACACTCACACTCACACACACAGACGGATGATTGAGCATCTCCCTAATGTACAGCATCAGAACTGTCCGTTGCCGTGAAACAACAGGTCTGTCACCATGGTGATGCTGCTCAAGTGAATACAGGAGGAGGAGGAGGGGGGGGGGGGGGGGGGGGGGGGGGGAAGAAGGGAGGAAGCAGCATCTGTTTCCACATCAGTGAGCGATGATTCAGCCTCACTCAGAGGAGAAAGTGTCAAAAGAGACACAGCTGATCGTGTCTGAGAGATAACTTCTTTACCATCGATCTTTTCTATGTTTTCTACTTTAATCAAACACTCATTTGACCTTAAAGGTACATGATTATGATCTGAAGCACTCCTGCTAAATCCAACATGTATCTCTTCACAGTCTACAGGCTTTATTTTCTGTTCTTGGCTCGTAAAGCCCCGCGGCTCGGTTCAGGGTTGTTCAGGCTAAAAGCAAGCACACTGCATGAGAATGAATATAAGTAATTTATGGAAAGATTTTCACCTTGCCGTTAAGAGAAAGACTGACAGGGTAAAACATGCTCCTGATGACCTGAACTTGCATTGAAATTGTTAACCAAATTCCATTAAAGAATTCAAGCATTTTAGAAGTTATTTGCTTGTCGTCTTGCAGACAAATCCTTTTTTAGAACTCTGCATCATGAATTAGTTATATCAGCATCCTTTCAGCCTGTTAGTTTGAATTAAATCAAAGTATATTCTGTTTATTTTGGGTTCATTGCGCTGCATCCATCAGCCGATCCATCCATCAGAGAAATCCTGGAACTGATTCTAGATAACAGATCATCAAACCTGATCCTGTCGTCAAACCAACACGAGTCTGGCTAGACATTTGCGTCACTTGTTCTTTTATGGTAAACAAACCGAAAACCTTTTGTCAACTTATTCACCGTATTAACTTTGAAGGTGATATTAAACATCATGTAGCAGAAAATGCAAAAATACTTAAAGAAAGAATGTTCCACATAAATATATCTTAAATCCAGTCTCTCCTGTGTAAATGTCTCTCTGAGTCATGACTGTCTACAATGAGTGAGAAGCTCGAGTCCCGCTGGCTGTGTTGTTGTCAGAGCCGTGTTTACATGGACGGGACGGCCGGCTCCTCCCCTTGAGTATAAAAGCTGTTTTAGTCAAGGACTAGAGAGAAGAAGAAGAACATACTCACTGATTATTTGGATGTCACGTAAGAGTTTTTAGATCACGGTCATTCTGTGTCAATTTACATGCAATGTGAAGCTACGAGCTAACTTAAGAGCGCTAAACTTAGCCTGCTAACACAACAATGCAGGACACAGGTGATTGTAGCTCTAGCCAAAGACAATTTTTTCCGCCGCTTGCATTAACTCCTTCGTGCAAATGCGAGTGGAGGGGGGTTGGAGGTGTGTCGCTGGAGGATGGCAGAGGATTCAGAATAGCGGAGGTGTCACCAAACAGCAGTTTGTTTTGGTTTCATGCTAGTGCTCAAGGGCGACATCTACTGGATCAATAAGTTGCACATTCTTCCTTGAATTCTAGGATATCAGTTAATGTCAAAAAACGAACAATCACCAGACAACAGATTAGGTTATCCTACAGCAGCTGAAAAGCCAGACGGAGTAGGTGGAGACCAAATTGAAGCTAAAAGGAGAGTGAAACTTTGACCTACATTCACTTAAGGCTCAAGAACATGGCATTAGATGGTTTGCATCTGCCGGATAGGCAGGTCTCTCTTGAGGACACTTATACAGTCGGCCTTTGTTTTTTATTGCATTCTACATTCATAAAGACAGATAAAGAATTGAAGTTCATCAGAGCGTATCAATAAAAGTATAAAGAGGTTCAGGAAAGATTCTTTAACAATCTCTTAAGTCTCTCAGATGACCTGTAAACGTGCAAACTGTCAGGACATCCACCCTGCTGCAAGCGCCATGGGACAATCCCACGCCTCCCTCAATCTCTGATAAGAGCTCAGTATTTAATCAAAGTCTGTTTTCCCATCTCTGATAGTGATAGCTCATTAATAAATCCATGTGCTGAGAGCTGCAGCTGTCTGTTAGGCAGCAGTTTGCTGATAAGGGAAACCAGCGCCAGCTCTTTGGATTACAATCTGACAAACAAAAGCTGATTAGCTACGCGGCTTGCTTGAAAGCTAGCTCTAATAACACAATGGCTTGGCTCACATGCTGGTTTCCTATTAGCTGCTGTCCTGTGAAGTAATGTAGACACTCCCTTGTAGTTTGATCGATGCACAGGAAGAAATAACCATTTTTACCTCAGAGTAAATGCAAGTCTTTGGCCGTACTTTTGGAGATTTTATCTAACCCCCCACCACTACAAAGTTTTTCTTTTTTTGACCTTCAATGGACATAATGAGATGTCATATCTTTGTGCCCACACTGTCCTTTGTCAGTCCTTTGCAGGATGAAGACCTGAGTTGAAATGTCTTAAATCCAGTCTAGTCTTTGAGGATGTAGCTAACTCCAATGCATCTGCAGGTTTTTGACCGTTGCAATTATTATCTGGTTCCCTTTGCCCTCCTCTCTTGCCGAATGGTTGACAGATAAGCTTCTGTCTCCTTTTGTTTTTCCTGGGTCTCACTATCTGTCTTTCTACACTGCAGCCAGGCTTATTTGTCAGTAATATTAATGCTGTTGTTGGTCCTCCTTCAGCTGATGAGGATCGCATCACTTTATCATCCCTGACAGCTCCACAGTGGAACCTGTTGTCCCTTAATGCACCTAAAGGCATTAGCCTTACATCTAGCTTTAAAAGGCTTCGGCCACAGAGACAGAATATAAAATCAATCCAGCCACATTTTTGAATTGGAAGCTACTTTTACGTATGAGAGTTTGGCTGGGGTTCAAAATTTTTGCAGAATTTTGCAGAGTCAGCTGGGGGATCAGTGACACCGGAGATGCTCTTACAAATGCATAATAGGTTACACACAAACAATCAGAGACAAAAACACTGTCTGACAACGATAGGGCTGAGCAGCTTTTGATGAGGCCTGCTGTCATAGAAACCAGCCAGGAAGCTACGAGAGATGTGTGTGTGTGTGTGTCTTGGAGTGGATCTTACAGAGATAGTAGCTAAGGAGACACACACACTGGAGCTCCCACACATGATGAGCTCACAATCTGTCCAGTTATTCCTTCACCGAACCACAGATTTATTTTCTAGCTACTGTGGGAGCAGAATGTTGTGCTGGTGACATTTCACAGTGCTGCGGAAGTAGGTCATGTCAATAGTGCAGCAGTGCCAAGGACACCGTGGTGAGATGGCTGGCACACTGAAGAGTCAAACAGCAAAACAGGAGCCTCAAAAGGACAGAAGAAATATCAAGCAAAACTCAGAGCATATGATACTGAGAACTCTTACCCCCCCAGAAACCAGAGGTGTGTATGTGCACACCTCATATCTGCGACCCTGCATTTAACTGTGAAACTGAAAGCTTCCTGGTAAATGGACTTGAGCTTGTGCAGAGCTTTTCTAGTCTTCTGACTACTCACAGTGCGGTCACACTGATGGCAGAGGCTGCTATGTAAAGTGTCCATCAGAAGTAACTAATCCCCTTCATACATATTCATACACCGCCGATGAAGCAACGGGAGCAACTCGGGGTTAAGTGTTTAGAAATAGAAAAATAAACGCATCAGTGTGCAAGGTGTCTGTGCGTAACGTTTTTTCTCGGATTAAGGATCCAAAAAACGCATTCGAAAAAATTGGACTCAGTGTGCAAAGGCCTTAAGACCGAACTTCTTTAACACCCGGAGTTTCATTAACAGCAGAGAAAACGAATGGACCCAGTAAAGGAATAAAGCATTTTCAGATTGAAACAGGAGAGTTGTTATGGACTTCTTTGCATTTAAATGATCACTGCATACATTTATTAATGCTCATTTTTAGTTAGGATCGTGAAAGAAAGTTGCATGGCATTCAGTCTTTCTGTCTGTAAGTACATTTAAGGGCAGTTCAGGACGAACACCAGGTGTGCAATAAATCAATACTGCAGTGGAAATCTCCTCTATAGGACGCACAGGTCAATATTTACTGTGTACCTTTGATTAATACTTACTGACTTCTATCTAATATACCCATAAAATGTAGTCAAGTTTCAATATCCCCTTTTTAAATTAATATGACAGTGTACTTTGGTGATTTATGAGGCTGTAATGTGTAGCTTTAGATGAAGTGTGTGTAACAGTGGGAAGACTGAGCTGTGTGTCTGACCTAAGGTTTCTATACGAAGCAGTAAAAGTGTGTTTGACTTTGTGTCCACACGCCTGACCAGGAGTTTAAAGTCCATCTGTGAAGGTAAGATTCATTGACTTGAACAGAGCTTATGTTGAGATAAGCTCCATCATCTGCACAACACACACACACACACACGCACACACACTATCAGGCAGTCCAGTGACTTAAAGAGGGGTTAGCATGAGTAGGGTACATGTCAGAAAAAGGAAATCAAATCAGGTAGAGGAGCACAACAGTGTTAAGGACAGCGGTGCACCAACAATAACAAGATGTGCAGGAGAGTACAATGTGAACAAAGATGAGCCATATTCTGTCTTTGTTTGCTTCTGCTGCCCGTTCAACCACTCAGAGAGAAGACAAACTGCATTACAGAAAACCCTCAGGCTACGATTAGCATCTCCAGTCGCTAATGCTGCAGAGGAGAAGGGTGGCCTGCTGCTCGGCAGTCATGTAGGAGGACACAGGAACAATATAATGTTTGGTTTTCTGCAGCAGAGGAGCATGGGCTTCTCTGAAAGAGACAGAGAACCAAAGGTAACAACTTGCAGAGGCCTGTACTACAGTACGAAGCGAGTTAAACAAACACAGGGCATCTTTCGGTTACCTGACTTCACTAACCCTGACATCAGAGATCTCGCTAAACGGTCACACACAGCTGGTTATCAACTCGATTAGTAATCCCAGAGTTTCTATGAGTTCCACTAGAAAGGTGTGGTGACAGCAGCACACGAACAATCATACACATGAACCAGACTGCAGATCTAGGCCTAAAAAACTCCAGTTTCTTTCCTTAAATAAACTATTTTCTCATGTGTGGCGTGTCTGACAGTTTAAGACCTAATAATTCAGCTTCAGCCCCGATTGTATAGCCTACAGAGCGATATGGGGCTTATAAGAATGAATGTGAAAACATAACTAAAAGTGAAGTAGCCTATGCTTAATGTTGAATTCAAACGTACAAAAAGTAGAACGGGATTTGTTTCGTCTCAAAAACCATACAGGAAAGTGTTTTTTGGTCTCTCTCCCTCCTCCCATCTTATGACCAGCTCACAGACCTCCATGATAAAGAGATCTGATTGGTCAGTAGGTGGAGTTAAGTGTCTTGCCCAAAGACACATCAGACATGTTGCTACAGGAGCTGAGGATCAAACCCCCGACCTTCCAGTTGAGAGACGACCAACTCTACCAACTGAGCCACAACCGCCCAGGTAAGGTGCTTAAAAACTCTGAAGTGAACCACCTTTGTTATTCTGAAAAGCCCGAGTTTATCCTGAAGTTACCTCGATAACCAAAAATCCTGCTTTATTGGGCCGGCCCCAGGCCTAGCGTTTCTGCTTTCCCCAGAACAATCCCTTTATTTTGTGTTGTTTCTGTTGTTTTCTTTGTAAAAAGCTAATATTTAGCATACAGAGCAATTCAAAACAGACTGAACAGTGACTACCTATAGGGAAGGTAGAAGGGCTGCAAACCAACTTTTGTACCTCAGCAAAATTAAACTCTGGCGAGAAGCGCTTTGGAACCGAGGTCGTCGGTGCTGCCCGCCTAAATAAAAAATTAAAGGCTGCATGCTAAAGACGTGGATTTTCTGTACATAGGTAATGGCTCAAACGGAGGATGTTTGAGTTCTCTTCAGTAAGAACAGATATAACGTCAGTCAAAGCCTGGAGAAGAGTATTACTAAACAAAGACCACACAAAGCTGCTGGAAACTCACGTTGACATAGTGCAGCAGGTTCTCCTGCTCGTTGACTTTGTAGGTCTTGATTCCGTATTCTTTGGCCAATCGCAGGATGCGGTTCTGAGTTGGGCCGATGTAAGCTCCGCCCAGATCAACCCACTTTGTCTCCTTATTCTGAAAGAAGGTAAGTACGAAAAGCATTTAAATGAAAGATTATGCTGAAAAGTATTTTTAGAGGATGTTGATCACAACAGTTTGAGTCATGCCAATCAAAGCACAAACATCAGACACTGCATATGGAGTACCACAAAGATCTATTCTCGGTCCACTAATTTTCCCTTTTTAACCATCCATAGGATTAGTATCGATTTATCCCTTATGCAGACGACAACTGACTCTACATATCTCCTGGTAAACACATCACTATTTAAAGGAAACATAACTCTCCTTCACTGAAAAAACATAAATGTAAAACAATTCAATTCATTCTTATTTTACTCCAAAAGTTTTAGTAATCAAGCTATACCTTAAATTTTAAGGTATAGCTTGATTACTTAATGAACCTGCAGATCTCCCATTAAGTAATTTCAGCTGAAAATGTTTCTATATGAATAAAGTTTATGCTTCCATGAGCGTTCATTAGTATATATATATATTTTTTTTAACTCAAACCCCTGCAGTAGTGTGAGCTCATCTTACCCGGAAAGTGAAGGTGCGACCGCCGACTCGATCGCGGGCCTCCAGCACGACAGGGTTCAGTCCGTTTGCCTGCAACAGCTTCGCTGCACTCAAACCTGCAGACAGACGCATAAACAGAGGTCAATGCACTTCCTGTGCTCCACATGGCAGGATCACACTCATATACTGCTTGTGGATGGTCGTCATGTGCTGTTGTGTAAGGATGTTGATATATGAGTGTAGGTGAAGGGCTATTCATTCTTTTAGACGAACACTTCCTTTAGACCTTATGACTACTGTAAGTGGCACTGCAAAAGCTTTCTGTGAGTCTGTGTGCAGCCCTATACATTTAATTTATACACAACTTATTTCCAGCAATAAATATGTTTTGAGGGAAATGTATGACCAACCAAGATGAGTTGTCTGTGGCTTTTGTTGCAAGAAAGAAGTCTAAGTGGTTGCTTTTTGAGGCTGTATCACTTCTCGGTAAGGTTTCTTTCAGGAGGAGATAGATGAGAAGGATTATCTTGAAATATGACTGGAAAGATGAGGCTCAGAACTGGATTTATTTGTATAGAAACAAATCCTGTTTCTCTCCCAAATAATTGCACCACTGTCCACTTCAGTGTGTTTGTCTTGGATCTGTTACTCTTCTTGTTTTCCCATTGAACAGTGTTTTTTCTTGCACACAGATCGCTCTTGAAATAGGATTAAGAGAAGGATTATCCACCTAACATTTGCCTTTTCAGTGACTTGTCTGAATATAGAGACTCATGGGTGAAATGGGGGAGAAGAGGAGGAGGAACTTGTGCATGATGCATGCACTGAAGTGGGGGGAGAGACTTCCAAAACAAACCAGCTGACCTACTGATCATGTGAGGAAACACAGAGGTCTGAGCAGAGAGAGGAGCCTCCGCTTACTGACCGACTGCAGAGCTTTTCACACACTGACCTCGGGCAATCCTTCTCATAACTGTGATTCAATAAGACATAACGTAAATGCACTTAGGCATGAAGAATCAAATGCAGAGGATTAGAGTGCAGCATATGGCTCAGCAGCGCTGCACTGTGTCAAAGCAGCAAAACCTTTAAAACCACAGGAACCACACACAGAGAGAGAGAGAGAGAGTGATTTATAACTGTTACTTAAAAGAAATATTTTAGTTAAAACACTAGTTCTGTATGTGGACACACAAACATCAACCTCAATCTCTATTTTCAACATTGACATGTAGAATCTGTAAAGACATGTGGGCTCCCATCTGTCGCAACCTGACATCGATTTATTCATCTCTACAAACCGGGGGTCTCCGAAAAGTTACAGACGGCCTATATCATGCCTATAAACCCCTCTATTTCAGCCCTGCTCAGAACAGGCTGTTTCTGTGTCTGTAGCTTTAAATGTAAATGAGCTGTGTCTGACCACGCCCCTCTCTGGAAGGGCTCGGGTGGCTCGGGCTTTCTCGCTCCATGCCCTATTGTTTACGGTGAGAAGGCAGACTCAGAGGGCAGAACAAACACCTAGCTGTGGGAGTGTCACCCACCTGGGGGAGGGGTTACTGCCCTTTGCGATGTCATTAAGGGAAAATCTCCAAACGGCCTGTTTGAGCACACATTTTCTAAAAAGTGGAGCAGGCAAAAGACAGAGGGGATGGACTTTTCTACTAATTGGGGGGTTTGTAGGCAGACTATAGACACAAATTAGTGTTTGGAAACCATGGTGAAGTGGATTTTGCATAATATGTGACATTTGATGAATGCAGAATATGAATACACGATTTCAGAGTTTGTTCTCTCTGCAGGTTCCCACATCTGTGCAAATGTTTTCTTGGCCTTCACCCCAAATTCCCTTTTTCCCTCCTCTTCCTCACGTCCTATCTGTCCAAATCCTGCTGAGCTCTGCTCAAGCTCGAGAGCTTTATGTAAGTTTACACAAAGTCTGTCCTGAATTATCCAACTCTCTGTACAAACACACACACCCAGCCAGACTCTGAGAAAGCATTAGCCCGGACCAGAGGAGGCTCACAAATCTTCCTCCGTTAAATTGATGCTATTACCTGCACTCAGCTTTGAAAGGTCAGTCTCTGTGCCTCAAACAAAGAGCTTCTGTCTGCATCTTCTGTTTGTGCCCACAGCAATCACTGCAGAAAGTAGTCCTGATGGGACGCTGCTTTGATCCCACTGCTTGTTTTCTCAGTCGAGACATCTCTTCTGAATAAAAAGCCTGTATAAATATGACTAATGGATTAATTTAAACTGAAGGTATCGTCACTTCAAAAGCCTCAGACTGAGCTCTCCTCTGTTGTTCACCTCCGAGAGACAGAGAGACAGATTTAACTTCAGACCATGCAGCAACGAGACGGAAAAGAAAGAAGGAAAATGTGAGATCATGAAACTCAGGGGAAATGACTGTTTCAGGTAAGAGTGACTAAATCAAACAAACCTTGATATAGTGCTCTATCAAAAGGACATTCCTGTATTTGAAACTTGTCTCAACATATATATAGGTTGGAAAAAAAAAACGGTTTAAATGGCTCCCTTAGATCCCGTCAGCCAGGAAACAGGCTGTAGTGGATCAACAGACTCAAAGTGCGTCCACTAAAAGTTGTTTTTGTCCCTGACAGGCTCAGATTCTTCTTCTTCTGTGTGTGACAACATTGCAGGAAGGATCTCGACAGAGAGAGCAACGTGTCCTCCTCTTTGTACCATGAGAGAGTGGACAAGGAAAAAAAGGTGGACAGAGATTGTTGCTGCCCTCGAGATCCAGAGAATAATGATTGAGTTCATATTCACGGTTACAACGCGGGATGTCTCCACTCTATCGGGGTTTAAAGAGGACGACACGTCAAAGAGACATTCCTGCTCTCTCCACAACTCCAGCAGTTTCTCCTTCTTTTCCCACAGTGCTGCAGAACAGCACGTTCCTTGGCCTCCATGTTTACAAGTTTGCAGCTTCCTGTTTGGCGCTGGCGAGGCCGCTCCAATCGGTTGTTGTCAATGGTCACGTCTTTGAACAACTCCCTGCAGTTTAAAAATTAATTGATCCCTGTTCCTATAAAACTTTTAAATAGTGGCAAATAAGATGGATAAGCACGGGAATATAATTTGTCTTTGCGTGTTTGCACTGGTATTTAAAGAACCTGATGTAACTTATATAATTGTTTTTTTTTCTGGACTTTACTAAATAATGTTTATCGCTCCATGTTTGATGTGAATGTTGTTGATTGTTGTCTTTTTTATGGCTGCAGAACGGGCGAAGAGCCCGAGACACATTTCTCACTTTGTGTTGAATCTTGAAGAGTTAGTGGACACACTTTGATCGGATCTATTTCCCTCCAAAGGACTTTACTGCAGCCGCTACAGCCAGTGGTGTAGTGCAGGGTACTTTTTATTTTTCAGTCTCCATAGGGTATCCCCACTTCTAAATCCCCTCTGATTCACACCAATTATTGAATGACAATATCCGTGGTATGCTGCAATTTTTGTTCCTAGGATTTTTTCCTCGTCTCTAATTGGCTCATACGCACTTACTAAATATTCAAAAGAAGTCTTACATGTTACTGTTTATAACAGAGGCAGATTATCCTCTGCCGGACGGGCCGCATAAAGAGAGTATACCCACTTCTCTAGGCACCACTACACTACTGGTTACAGCCCATGTGACGGCTGCAGGTTGAAGTATTTTACAGGAGCAGGTCCACAACTTCTGAGTCATTTTAACCCCAACATGTGTGAAAATAGGATAAACTGGAAGTCTGAAAAGGTCCACCATGAGGCGAACATTCATCTGAAGTCTCTGGAGTTTCTTAGATTAGATTAGAAAAACTTTATTGTCCGTCCCAGCAGTGACAGAAATCCTCCTTCGACACGGCTCAAACAATAAACACAACTAACATTAAAAACACAACAAAGTACAGACATTAAAAGGAGACTGTTAAAGACAACGGCTGATAAAAATGTTGTTTGTTGTTGATTTTGTTCAGGGTGGTTACTGCAGAGGGAATGAATTATTGTTGTAGATGGTTTTCTGGGTCAGAGGGACTTTAGCGTCTGCCTGATGGCAGTGACAGGAGGGAGGGTGTGAGAGGGGTCCTCTGTGATCAGGGTGGCTCTCCTGATCACACAGTGGTTTTACAGTTCAGAGAGGTTCGGTTGGAATGAACAAATCATTTGCTGCTATACTTCCAAACAGCAGACGTGCATACCACACACTCACTACCAGTTACAGAAACATGCTGGGTCGACGTGCTGCACTAGAAAAAGAAGGGTAACAGAAAAACAGAGGTTTACACAACATTTCCGCTCCATCCCCTGGGCATGAAAATGTGCCTAAAGGGATAAAAGCCACAGAGGAGAAAGGTCAGAGCCTGTAGAAATCAAAGAGAGAGACAACAACAGACTCCCTCTGAGCCTGATTTCCTCCTCTGTTAGTTCACCTAAAGACATGCTTGATATTTATCGAACAAACAGCACCGTCGTTAAATGCAGTCGTCCTGTCATCTGAGGCACAGCTGGAGAGCATTCAGCATGTTTCTCTCTGCTTTGTATGGATTGATTTAACGAGGGAGGGAGAGAGGGAGGGAGGGAGGGAGGACCCATGATACGCGAGTGCAGGGTGCATTTTCTGCACGGTTAATAAAGTGCAGAAATCTGATGATTTATGACACAAAGAAGGAAACATAGAGAGAGATATCACTTAGTGTTGTGTTCATTAGACTTTAAGTTTACTGAGCTGTTTATAATGCTTTTGTTTTTTCATGATGTCTTTCTGCCTCTCCTCCTCTCTGCAGCTCCTCCAGGCTCTGTTTGACCTATAATCATCCGCTCTGATGTTTGAAAGAAAAAAACATAAAAGCATCTGAGTGTAATTTATTTATTGTTCTCGACTGTTACATTTAAGGAACACCGATAATTATGTTTGTTTTTTTTACTAGGAGAAGTTTTCGACGCTTTTTGTGCAGCTGCAAATACAAACAGACGCCGTGCTGAGCTGCAGACAGGGACACACACGGTTTCCTTGACAACAGTAATTGTTAGGATGGAACCACTTGGCAGGAACAAACTGTATTTAAACGTGCATGGAGTGTGTGTGTGTGCGTGTGTTCAGAAACCTCTCACTGGTCCAGGACTGAATCTCTGCCATCGTTTACTTTCATGTAACATGAAAACAAACTCAGTCCCCTTCAGTCTTGCAAATTTGCTAAGTCTCTGCAGCTTTTCTGAAATCAACCCGTTTCCCCCACTGGCGTTGATGAGTTTGTCCCCAAATTACCTTCTTTGATATTCTTAACTTTTACACCTTGAGGTCTGTGGTGTTGTCTGCACATCTTAGCAGGTACAGAAACAGTTTGGTATCTTTTGTCTGTAATACATTTTGACCTCAGCTGTGTCGTCCCAACATGCCTCTGGTTTGATCGCTTCTCTTTCAGGAGCTTACTAATCCAGTGTCAAACTAAAGCCTTCACACAAACTGAAACGTTTGATTAAAACCGCATCTTGTTGCCGAACTGCTAAACGCCATCTTGTGTGACTTTTACATCTTTGATGGTTTACTCTGTTTTTCCCAGCAGTGTTCTTCTCACAAGAACACAATCAACAAATCCAATACCAGCTTAGTGACGGCTCAGCCTCTTGAATCAGGTTCTGTATTGATCCAGAGGAGGGTGGGAGGGGGGCATATAAAGACACAATCACATTTTCCCGGTCTTGTGTTCTCAGCATGGAGAGACACCGATTGGATGTTTATGAGGTAAAACACTGAGGAGAAAATATTGACAAATAATTACGCAGACAGAGACGTGATGAAGAGCAGACAGCAGAGTGTGAGTGATGATGACGGATATGATCTGACTTTGAGTTATTTACAAGGTTTTGCTGTGAATTTCAAAAAGATGAAAGCTGCTTTATTGATTAGATAAGTCAGCACGATATGCCAGTCAAAACATTTTACGTTGTCATTTAAAGGTCACATATCCTCCTTCTCTTCAGTGTAAATAAGTCTCAGAGCTCCTCAAAACATGTGTGTGAAGTGTCTTGTTCTAAATCCACTCTGATCCTGTATTTGATCATGCCTATAAACCCCTCTATTTCAGCCCTGCTCAGAACAGGCTGTTTCTGTGTCTGTAGCTTTAAATGTAAATGAGCTGTGTCTGACCACGCCCCTCTCTGGAAGGGCTCGGGTGGCTCGGGCTTTCTCCCTCCATGTCCTATTGTTTACGGTGAGAAGGCAGATTCAGAGGGCAGAACAAACACCTAGCTGTGGGAGTGTCACCCACCTGGGGGAGGGGCTACTGCCCTTTGTGATGTCATGAAGGGAAAATCTCCAAATGGCCTGTTTGAGCACACATTTTCTGAAAAGTGGAGCAGACAAAAGACGGAGAGGATGGACTTTTCTCATCATTGGGGGGTTTGTAGACAGACTAGAGACACATATTAGAGTTAGAGAAACATGGTGAAGAGGATTTTGAATAATATGTGACCTTCAATATTCTTTAAATTAAAGCTCCTTTTAGAAACATGCAAAAAAGTTTACATGGATCAGACAGCACATTACACACATACAACACCATCACACAGCAGCGCTGCAGTCAAACAGTATGTGTGTTCTGCACGTGAAGCCTCCTCACCTCTGAGTGACATTTACTGAACAAACACAGATAAAGGGCAGAACAGCAGCAGGATGTCAAATCTCCTCTAATTATTGTTGCTTCACACAGTTGAGTCTGCACAGCTCTCATCATCAGCATCACACTGATCCTGAATAATAGTCGTGCAAACATCTGATAGTTTCGATCTTTTCAGTGGGCCTGTAACTCTGACTCGCTCGTTTCAAAATTAAAATTCAGAGTCCAGATAAGTTTCCCGATTTATTAAACAAAAGAGTGAAAAAATAATTCTAAACAAAAGTCCTATCAGCAAAGATTATGATTACGATGACGGTCACTAGAAAATATTCAAACCCCCTCATTCTCTTTGTCTGCATCCCTCCACACAACTGAACAGGTAAAAATCAGGTAAAACCACGCCCACTGCAAATGACTGGAAATGATGTGAAACCCATTGAAGGAGCAAAACATGACAAATAATCAACATTATGGCTCTGACATAGCTTACATGCACTATGCAACAGTGTAATAATTTCCCCACATCGTGCAGCAGACCTTATTAATTAAGCATGCTTTCATATAACAGCATTTGACTTCAGTGCAGATGTCTCTGGTTAAAGGTCTGTGCAGACGAGGAAACCTGCAGAGTGTAGACGACTAAAGTCTGTCAGAAGCAGTTCTCTAAATAATCCCCTGAACCGTTTATGAAGGATGACTGCATCAGTCTGCACGACAAAAGGCCTTAATTCATTTTTGATTTATGCACTCAGTGTGTTTCAGAGCTTCGATCCTCTTCTCGTTTTCACAGCCAGCTCCTTGTTCCTTATTTACTCTCCCTGCAAACACGTTTCCCTTTCTCTCTTCCTGAATTCTCAGACGTTGGTATCTTTCTGCCTCCTTCCTCCTCACTCTCTCTCTCTCTCTGCCTCGTTTGATTTCCCACATTCACAGCTGCTCGACAAAACAGGAAGAAGTGCTTCCCCCCTCCTTCTCCTCCTCCTCCTCCTCCTCCTCCTGTTCCTCCTGTTCCTCGGCATCCTCTCTGCTGCTGGTTTGATGACAGGCTGTCACAAGTGTTTAATGTTTTCACAGAAAGTGCTCGGCTGAGGGCCGCAGTGCTGCTGGTGCAGGGCGGCAGGAAAATGACGATCACATTTGCAGGCGAGCAGAGACACACAGGTCTGAGGAGGGAGATGAGGGTGATGAAGAGGAGGGAGCTCTTCCTGTTCTGTTGGTTTCATCTGGCCTTTGATTGGACACTGATTGTTATATGTGGAGCTCGTTACAGGCCGCTAAAGGGCAGCGGTGAAAACAAATGGTGTAATTAAAGAAGCCTAATGTGACACACAAGGAGAGAGAGAGAGAGAGAGAGAGAGAGAGAGAGAGAGAGAGAGAGAGAGAGAGAGAGAGAGAGAGAAACAGCAGGAGGAGGTGATGTGTCAGATTTATTAGATTGACGTGCATTTGTTTGTGCTTTTTGACTCGTATCTGAACTGACACCACCTGACCTACATTCTTCAGACAGACAGACAGACAGACAGACAGACAGACAGACAGACAGACAGACAGACAGACCGGCGGTGGACTGACCTGTCAGTCAAATGGAGAAGGAGGGACAGAGGTCAGGCAGGGAACAGAAAGGACAGAAGTTCAAGCATCAGTCAGCACAAAGGTTGTCTAAATTTTCGATGCATTTCTGGGTTTTAAAACGATAAATCTCCATTACTCTAATGGTTGATACGGTACTATCCAGAACTACCGAGCTTGCTGTGGTATTAAAGCAGGTATTGATTCCTTTTTTTACTAGAATCATATCAAAAGGCAAAACTCTGGTATCCCAACAACCCCAGCCTGATGCATTCAAACCCTGACAATCTCTGGAGCTGATCCCAGCTGCCATTGGGCAAGAGGCGGGATACACCCTGGACTGGTCACCAGTCAATCACAGGGCTACCACGAGAACAATACACAGTAATTCTATAAAATCCTCTCTAAGAAAAAAATGATATCAGCATGTACACTTCCTCTGATTTGAAGAGCAAACACATTCCCAAGGTTTGAATGATGTCATCACAACCTTAATAGTCTACGATCCTCTCTTTGCTGTCTGCAGCACGTGACAGAGCACTAAAATGTATATTCTTTACAAAAAGGCCTGGTTTTAGAAAGCATCTTTTTAAGGATCTCTGCACAATGTTTGCATACTTTTTTAAGAGGATTTGATTCAGCAAAGTGCAAAATACATGCACAGTCTAGGAAATGATCTGCATGCTAAATCTAGAATCTAGGAGTGTTGTGTCCATAAGCAAAGTGGGGAACAACTTTATATGCAGATTTTTGCTATCTCATGGTCTAGTATCACTTAACTTTAGGTTCCAACATTAACATGATAAATATCTGCTGAATCGGCTGAGCATTTCCAACATTTTCACTTGGAGAGTGAGGTGCATCAGAGTTGGAGTATCAGCAAACAAAAAAGGGAAAGTGCGGATGTGATCAGATGAATTCAGCCTGCTCTGATTCAGATCAAAGTTTGGACAATCATTTAAAAAAAAAAAAAAAGGTACCAGAGGTGCAAAAAGAGGAAGAGCACTGGACTGGGATAATATTTAGCCAATTCCTTTAAAATTAGCAGATGCACCAAAATCAAATCAATCTCGTTCTCAGAAAAAAAGGTCTCAGTGAAACTTTCTCTCTCTCAAATGTGAACATTAAAGGTGTTGGAGCCTCTGAGCAAATGTTTCTGACTTGAGAAGACGTTCCTCTTTCCTAGAAAGCGGCATGCTCCCTACTGACAGACATTGGATTATAAAGTGACCTGCAACCCCACCACATACCTCCTGATTGATACATGTTTGTTTAATCTATCACAGCAGCAAAGAAGCAGAGTGAGATTTCCTGGCACAACTTCACTAACAAGGTGCAAGAATAGTGAAAGGCTTGACGTGGTCAAAAAGCTCCAGCAACACTTGTAGTATGAAGAGCAACTTTATTAACAATTTAGACAACGTGGCCTTCATCAGGGTCATCTACGAGAGCATCAAAAATGCATCTTAATCAAGGCATTTAAAGCAGAAAACAAAATTCAGCCATTGCGTTTAAGTTCAAGTGTTGTCAGTATTAGACAACTATCTGACACTTAGATCAGGGCCTGCAGAAATATCCTTTAATTCACGTTACTCTACCACCTTACACTATTCACGTATACTTGTTTTAAGTTGAAATGCAAAGCTACATTTCTGCAAAATAAAGTCACAAAGAGACAAATCAGAAGTCAGTGATGATGTGTATTATTAAAGAAGCTCGGAGACAGTTTGCAATGCTGCAACATTCATTACCAACACATTCTGCAGAGGACTATTGTCACCCCAGGAGCTACACACCCCTCAGCTTTTATTCAAGTACTGCTTTACAAGACAGGCTCGTGCTCCCATGAGAACAGTCTCTTTGGAAAGGATTTACTCTTTGCTTTCATAATGTGTTTGTAAAGGGAATGCAAACCTTCTTAATTAGCTTGTTATTAACATGAAACCTTTGCAGCATGCAGACAGCAGCTGATATTGGAAAACAACACGGTGAACATATGGAGAAATCATCCTCAGCATCAGACCTCACACTCACTTTATAAACAAACACGGAGATTTAATCACACGCGTGTTGAAACTGCTAATATCACAAAAACATCCTGTGTGACACCCCCTCCCTGCTCTTATGTAAGAGAAACTGTGCTCCGTATGATTAGCTGTTACTTAACCGGCGCGCTGCGGTGACACAGCGGTGCACGCGGGGAGAGGAAGACTCGCGGAAGAGCCGTGAGGGCGGGGGGAACGGACGGAACCGTAGAAGAAGAAGGGGACGCATTCAGAGAGATTTAAAGTGTGTTTCTCCTCAGCTGACCGGAGATCAGCTGCAGCAACAACACGGAGCAGCTTCCGCGCAACAGTTGTCTGCTCACCTCCAAACACACAAAGCGCATCACAGCTCCGCGCTGCGCCACCACCCCTACTCCTCCACAAGACTTCCCTCCAATACAGAACCTGCAGAGAGACTTAAAGTTTCTCACGTTACCTGAAATCCCTCCGCCGACCACTATCACATCGTAGGTGTTGCTGGGTGCTGTCATTGTGCAGTCTGCTGTGTCCGCCGCTGAACGCAGGGCGCACCGAGAGGCGCATCTGTATTAAAGCTCCGGGCAGGCCCCCCTCCCTCCTGACTCCGCCCACCGAGAGCAGCAGCAGCGCAGGGAGGGTTAAAACTGCACAGACATCACGATTTACCCCCTTCATAATCAGAATTAAAGAGTTCCGAGGACGAACTTTGCATTTCTGTTTAAAGGTCTGCTCTTATCAGACAAGCAGCATGTTTTTACTGGCTGTGATATCAAAGTTACTGACTGAGATCAGCTGCTGTGAATCATTAGCCTAATACAGGGCGTTCTTCTTTTTATATTCTAAGAAAATAATTATTCTTTTCTGAAGCTTTTTCTGCGTCAAACAAAACATTATGCAACCAGAGTTTAATAAAGATGAAACTGTTTTAAAAGAGCAGATAAGTGCAAAAACAGAAATGATACAACTAATATTTTAGCAGACAAATATGTTCTGAATTCAAACAAACATAAATCATAAATAGGCATCACGTTCTTTGACCCTAAAAGTTTAAATCCTGCAGACATTCAGTCTGTTTGGCAATCCGATTTCTTGCACTTTATGTTTCTGGATAATCACATATATCTGTGTTTTTAGTTTCTGTCGCCCTCTTGTGGTTGGTAACTAGAAGTTTACCCTTGCTCTTTGCACAATTGCAAGATATCTCCTGAATTAATTCATAAAATGACCTTACTCTATGATCAGACATTAAGGAAACATGCTATGTTGAAGTGCTGGCTTCTCTGACAACAATGCAGCAGCCAGTATGTCCTCCTTCTAACTTTAGATTCTGGTCCTGAATGGTCTGGATTTGTTTGGACCAGAGAAGGTAGGCGGTTTTAAGGCACCCCCACACGGCCGTTTTGGACGCCCCTCGGTTTGCCAGATATGAGAGCAGTTATCAGGTCAAACCAACAGGTGTTGCAGCGATGGAAGCGGGCAAGAGAACTGGTTCAGATAGAAGTGATTGTACCCGACCTAAAAAGCCTCTGCATGTTTCTAATAAGCTCCACGAGCAGAAACGTGCTCAAACTAGGATCAATATTGGAGATGCTTTTGAAAAATGGAGAGAGGTTAGAACGCAGAAAGGTTTACAGACCAATGCAGAGCTGGCTAAACACTGAAGCTTCAGTGTCCACCACATGGTGACCTGCGTGAGCATCCACTCTAGAGAGGAGGGGAAATGCAAACATTTCAGTCAGTATTTGTTCGTACGTCACGGTTTATCATAAACAGATTTGATTGTTTGCTTCCACGTCAGAGTGTGTCTGCAGGTAAATGTGCATTGTTCAAACTTTGATTAACAAACTGAGTAATTAGACGACCTTCAGGTCCAGAGTCGTGTGTATTTAGAGCCAACACAGTCTTTCGTCTGTAACGTTCATGTGCTCACACGCTGCACGCTGACGGAGGCTCTAAGCTATTTAAAAAGAACGTCTTTCCATTGCAATTTTGCAGGTGTGTTATTAAAGTATTAAGACCCTCAGTGGGTTAATCTGACCACCACTGTGCTTAATCCTAATCCTCCTTTGATCTAATTTATGAAATAAGCCAATAAAGTCCAGCGTTGGAACATCCACGTCCTCATAGGAGCTGCAGACGGGGGGAGGCACCGGTGTATTTGTCAGGGACACAACATATAGGCATTGTTACATCTAATTAAAGTGCAACAGATGCAATGTTTATAGGACTTCTAGCCAGGGCTAATGTGCAGTCCTTGTCCCTGGTTAGGCTTTTAGGAACTAACACACATGATACAACAACACTGTGAAATAGACATTCAAACTGACTGTGTGCAGCAGACAAAGACAGGCAGCCACATACACACATACAGGTTTGCACCTCGTTTAAGCAGATTTTAAAGGTCACATATCATGTAAAATGCACTTCACCATGTGTTTTTCAAACCCTGATATGTGTCTCTAGTCCGTCTACCCCCAATGATGAGAAAAGTTCATCCTCTCCATCTTTTGCCTGCTCCACTTTTCAGAAAATGTGTGCTCAAACAGGCCGTTTGGAGATTAAAACATATGAGCACATATTCTTCTCTGACAGGGAAATGTGACTTCATGAGGCAACTGGCAGACGTCCATTTTTGTTGCAGTGGAAGGATGAAATCGCTTTGTTGATCAGGCGATGACACGCAGCTGTGGAGGCTGACAGCAGGTGAGATAAGGATGCAAAGTGTGAGGATGTGCAGGTGGACAGGTGAGGGGATATAACAAATATAACGGGAGATGAGAGAGAGGCTGATGATGATGATAAGGGTGTGGACATCATGAGGACGTGTGTGGGAGGTGTAGTTCAGACAAACAGTGTAGAATAACTACAACTACATCCAAGACTCAGCAGGAGATAAAAATAACACGTACACAGTGTTAGAGAGAATACTTTAATGAGCAGAGACCAGGTGTGTGAAGAGTGACTCACCAGCAGGGGGCAGCAGCAGCCTGGACTTAAAAAAAAAACACTCCCAAACTTCATATCTTCTTCTATATCGTCACAAATGAATGCAAAGCTTAAAATATCATAAATCTGTCCTCTGGGTAATTTAAAAGAAAAATGCAGGAACAGTTTAAATACATTTTTTAGAAACTAGTTCATGCAGGTGAAAGAAAAGCATCCTTATTTCCCCAGAGTCTTCGTGGTCACTGACACTGAGAGAGGTTGTAAAGTAATAAGAGAGTTGTAAGTGCATTTTCATTGATAGAAATAAGTTTAGTTAACATATAGATGTTTATGTGTGCGGCTGTGGTTCAGTGTCGGTCGTCTCTCAACTGGAGGGTCGGGGGTTCGATTCCCCAGCTCCTGCAGCAACATGTCAGATGTATCACTGGGCAAGACACTTATCCCCAAGTTGCTCCCGCTGCTGTGTCAGTAGTGTGAATGTGTAGGTGTGACCTGCGGTGTAAAAGCACTTTGGGTTGTTGCCATGGTTTCACACAGGTATTTGCTCATGTTTGTTTTTTACAAGGATCATATCAAAGTTTAAACTTCTGGTATCGTGACAGCCCTAGTTTGAGCTGATGAGTCTTCAAACCATAGACTGTAAATATGAATGGATAAAGCGTGAGTGACGTCACCCCTCTGTTCCTGCAGGGGGCGCTGGAGTCCCATCGATGGCGGTCTCCATGCTGGAAATGCTGTCTCAGCCTAACTTTCAGTCAACCTAACGACAGGCTGAGAGCTGGAGCTGAGGAGGGTTTTAAGCCTCTTGACAAACCGTTACACCGCGCCCACCTGTCAATCAGGTCAGCTACACGCCTTATTGTGAATAACTCTTATCCTTCATCAAATCAAAACGAATGCGTTAACAAAAAATTCCCCCCCCCTCTCCGTACAGTGTGTGCCGATCGAGACATGAGCTAATCAGACCTGTTTTTGGTACCAGGTTGTAAACATGTTTATTTATGCTGTAAAAACTGGCTTTTTATGAATGGGTGTGTATGTGACTTCTGGTTCTTCAGCCAGCCTCTAGTGGACACTCCATGAACTGCAGGGTTCTGCACTTCAGCATCGGCTTCATTTTTCCACACCAGAGGTTGCGTCTTGCTTCAAACCTGCACACTAGGCCTTAAAAAGCTTCTCTAATGAGCTTTTTCTCAATTAGACTGAGCTGATCACAAAATTAACAAAACAATAATTGTGTTGTTGTTAATTTAGCTTCTTTTTGATATTAAATCATCTCTTGGTGCTTCAAAAAGCTGCGGAGGAATCCTTTGAAAATGGGCGTGCATCTCAAGGGTTAATTCTTAATAAAGCAGCTACAATATTTTTCTACAAACTCTCAAAACTTCTCTTTCATTTCCAATAACAGAAACCGTTCACCCGTTCATATACAAACACATTTGTTGAATCACGTTCCTGTTTTTGTTCTAAAAATATGAAAACGTTCGTTCCTGTTTAGCTCTCACATCGTCGTATCATTAATTATGTCATCCAGCACATTGGTCATTATTGTGTTCATATTTTCTCAGTTAATTACGTGCTGACAGCTCGAACACAAACCTCAGCGTTAAATAAACGTGAAGTCTCAAAACATGGCTGCCATCCATGTTTCACGTCTGGCACTTAAAGGGAATGTTAAACACACAGATGTGACTTTTTCCCTGCAGTCAAACGTCTCTTTTTCTGTGATTTTTATTAAACGCTCGGGTGGTTATGATTAGGAGGCGGGGTGGATTAATGTGTGTAACGTCTGCTGGAGTGAAGAGGGTTATAAAACGGCACATGTGGCTGCCTCACACCTGCACACACACACCACAACGAGGTAAACTGAATTTGATGGAAGATGTTTAAAAAAAGTCTTCAAATCTGCCAACGTCACATCATTTCAAAACCAAACAGTTCCACAAACATTATCTGTACACGTCTGTCACACTGGTTTCTTAAAATAATTACACCTCCTGCCTCTGTGTGTGTAAATGTGTGTGTGTGTGTGTTGATGAAGGAGACACACAGTGAGAGGAGACAGCACTGAGAGGCAGATTAATCTCCAGAGTCGGAGGAAGAAACATTTTTATTAAGTTCACGTGTGAAGCGGCGGCTGAGCTGTCGGATTTCGTCGGGATTGAAACGTCCACAGAGCTGCAGGTTTTCACAGCTTCACACACGAGGACATCTGTACACCCAGTATGTGTGTGTGTGTGTGTGTGTGTGTGTGTGTGTGTGTGTGTGTGTGTTCACAGAGTGTCTGAAAGCTAAATGAGAAACGTCATTGATCCACACGGGCAGATTCAGGTTTTATTCTTCCTACTGGACTCCTCTGTCACTTCAACATTTACACTTTATTTTCATTCCTTTTTATTGCAGCACAGGCGAACATTTTAATGACGCTCAGTTGAACATTTTAAAAGGTGAACTATCAGCCATGAATGACCTCCTGCAAATCTTCTTTTTTATAACTGAGAGACTTTACAGTTTTATATTTACATCTTCGGCTCGTAGTCCTCTTTAAAAGTATTTTTATGGAAGCAAAAATGGGCCAAAATAATTAAACCAACTGCATCCATGTGGTGAAAAATATCAGATTGAGGCTCAATAAATTTTCCTCCTACAAATTTACAGGTTCCCTAATTTAAAAAATCCAGCGTCTTAAGTTACTCGTCAATTATCTGAACTTGTGATGGTCAAGACAAATCCAGACAAAAAATCTTGATAAAAATCCCCCGTTTGACCTTTTGTCTGGATGCAACCAGTCGAGTTTAAAGGAGCAGTATGAAACTGGGACACCTAGTGTTTAAAATGGGTACTGCAGTCCAAATTTAGAACATTGTAGAGAGCTGTCTCTCCCCCCCCCTCCTCTCTAGAGTGGATGCTCTCGCAGGTCACCATGTGGTGGACACTGAAGCTTCAGTGTTTAGCCAGCTCTGCATCGGTCTGTAAACCTTTCTGCGTTCTAACCTCTCTCCATTTTTCAAAAGCATCTCCAATATTGATCCTAGTTTGAGCACGTTTCTGCTCGTGGAGCTTATTAGAAACATGCAGAGGCTTTTTAGGTCGGGTACAATCACTTCTATCTGAACCAGTTCTCTTGCCCGCTTCCATCGCTGCAACACCTGTTGGTTTGACCTGATAACTGCTCTCATATCTGGCAAACCGAGGGGCGTCCAAAACGGCCGTGTGGGTGTGCCTTAAAACCGCCTACCTGTACTTGCTCATGCAATGATTGTTATTTTGGCCCTCCTTTGCTTCCATATCATCGTTCATCATCAAGTTTAAATTCAAACTTTATGCTCTGAAACTTTTGTGGTTGAAGATAATTTAAGTTGTTATGACAGAAAAGGGGCGTGGCCAGAGGGGTGGCCTGGGATGGCATTGATTGATCTGATTGGCCTTCCCATGTGCTAGGAAAGCAAAACAAGATCCCGGACCAAGAAGCTCCCGTTTGAAGGATTTATTAAGTGACCTTTCGAGCACTTAATATATCACTTAAAATCCTTCAAACTGGAGCGTCTTGTTTTACTGCACCAACTGAGGGATGTGCGTGTCTGTTTTTGATTTAGATTTTTCACCCCAATGTGCTACCCCAAGATCCTCTATGATCAGAGGCGGGACTTGAGTACAAATCTACTATCCTGGCAGTTTTCAACAGGCTGGTACTTTTAGTTGTTAATAAATACTTTGCATACGTTGCTTTTTCCATCAAATTTCCAAGGAAAAACTTGTGCACGCTGTCTAACTTGCAATGGACTTAAATGCCAATAGATTTATTTTTGCCAGTTAGAAAGCGTGTAAGAGTTTGCATACACATCTTTGTTTTTATTCCCTAAAGAATCAAGCTAAGAAGATTTACATGTTGCCAAATTGTGTTTCTTACAAGTTATATTCTGTGTTTATGATGGTGCAGTGTGAGGAAGCTGTTTGCAGGAGTTACAGATGAAGGCGGAGTTTCACAGAACAGTTTGGACAAAAGTGTCACAACATCAAACACGTCATCACGACAGGCAGAAGCGATAGAAGCTACGGTTTCAATAAAGTGGGCATCACAGAGATCTGAGTAGATTACACTGAACATAAACACTGATCGCCTCCACGGTCCGTCAGTCCTTAAACTCAGCCTCTTTTCGTCCTCTGAGCTCCGTTTACTGCGTCTGTCTCGTCTCATTTATCGTCCACCCGACGAGCTCTCCCGTCGGCCTCGCTCACTTTTTTACACGTCCCGATAAGAGTCTGCAGGGAGCGTGTAAAACGTTATTGGGTAAGTAAACGCGGCGCAGGTGTTTCTCTGCAGATCCTCCACATGTGTTGTCCTCGCCCAGCCTCGTCCCTGCTTTTTAACGAGCCATGTTGTTTCGTTGTCAGATACTCAGCGGGTGTTTTTATGGAGCTGCAGGCAGAAAGCGCTCACAGTAACAACCTCTGGTACTGTGGTTTGGGAGCATGTGTGCTATGAATTACTGAAGCCTGTAATGAGCGTCTCCACTGTGAGAAGGGCCTCCGGGGAGCAGCAGTTTGTGGTGTCTGGCCTGGAGAAAAGGCCTCGTCCTGATTGAAAGCACAAAAAGGAGAGGGGATCGTGTTCTGTTTGAGTGTGTCAGAGAGGTACGAGCGCTCCAAACTGTCTCTCCAAGAAAACAACAAGCATGTTGAGTTTTCTGATCCAATATTCAAACCTCTGGAAAGCGTTAGAGACCGGCTCGAGGCCAACAGGATCTTGGTTCTTTGGAGTGTCTTGGAGGAGGGGTCGCTGCGTCCCGCTCAGCTGCACTCCTCACAGTTGCAGGCGAGGATGTATCTGTACGTGGCGGTGATGCGAGTTCCGCCGGCGCAGCGAAGCCTCACCGCCTTCAGCTTGGAGGTGTGCGGCCGGCAGCAGGAGCAGGTGCTCTTGAAGGGCTGTTTGAGCACCGAGCTGAAGGAGATGAGGGGGTCGGAGCGGGTGGTGTGGCTGCAGTGACCCTCGCAGCGAGCCAGAAGCACCATCTGAAACACAGCAGGAAAATAATAAGAGATAAGACTCCTCTTAGTCTAAAGTTGTCCTGGGTAATCAGGCTCTGTCCTACAGGGGCAAATAATCAATCTTGAGGACATTGAAAGTATTGCGTGGCTCTTGCACCCTCTATAGTTAAATGAGTTAAAAAGAACCAAATTCACAAAACAAATGCAAAGGATTAAATGCACCTGAAACGGGGCTGCAGAGCAGGCATTATTTGTGCATATTGAAATGAGCCATTAAACAGTCATTTGGGGAAAATAGCCTCTTTCTATACAGATCAGCCTCATTGCAAAAAGCAAAACAGCCACGCACAGTTAGAGTGAAAAAGTTACCGTCTGCTGAAAGTTGGCGGTGACTGCGCCGCAGTATTTTTAAAAGATGCACAAACTTTCCAGTGATCAGGAAAACAATTCCAACTTTGGATGACTTTAAAAAGGAATGATCTGTTATTAAGACTTTGACGTTATTATTAATATAATCTGGGGTAAAATCAGTCTGAGGCCGTCAGGGACTCGTCAGTGGAGATTCTGAGTCTGTCGGGGCCCTAAGCAAAAATTCATTGGGTGCCCCTCCAACCAACGTTCATCTGAATGATGTCTGCCAGTGTCCCGACGCTTCCTCGTCTTCCTCTTTTTTCACTCCCACACAGATATTTCCTCTTCAATGTCCTTGGGTTACTTTCATTGACAAACTTTGGTTTTCACAGCAGTAATGCATGCGGTACTTTGCAGGGCATGGCGAGGGAGTGCTGTCAGATGGGGCCCCCTTAGAGAGGTTTCCTACAGTCATTGCAAAATTTGCACATTTTTAACCACTGCTGTGGTTCAAAGTTTGTCAGCCCTCAGGGGCCCCCTACTGGCCTGGGGCCCCCCAAGCAGTTGCCTGCATTGCCTGTTGACAAGCAGCGCCTCTGACTCCACACTTAATCCATGTGTGGAGACGGTCTAGAGCCCGCACAGCGAGGATGCAAGTTTCCGGGGGTTTTCTGAGTTGCCTTAGTTTGCTTCATTCAAGGATGAAACTTTCTTCTAAACGGTGTAACTCAAAGAAATATTTTTAAATCTGACAATAAACCATTTTAACCATTTCTTAAACTCATATTTTTACAGATTTCATTTTTGTGATTCCGGCTTTTTTATTTCTGTGTTAATTTAAACTATATTTTTTATATTTAAATATTTACTTTATCTCTTTTATCGTCGATATCTGTCATCAACTTTCCATCTTTATTCGTCCTCTCTCTTTGACTTCTGTTATTTGGTTTTCTGACGCCAGCAGAGAATCCCGCTTTGCTCTGTTTGTTTACACTTTGCAAAAATCTGTTTTACCGACAGTATAATGAAAGTAATGCTAAATACATCCCACAGGTTGTTCAGGCTGTGTCTGAAGGTCTCCTGTTACAATGAACAGTGTGTTTGTCTGCTCACATTGTCTCCCAGTTTTGGCCTTGCAGCTGCAAACAGACAGATAACGAGACGAGCAGGTGGAGGAGTCACTTCCTCCTCCACCTGCAGCAGCTCGGATCTCAGCTTCACACAGCCACACTTTCTCAAGTCTCCTCCTCTATTCCAGATTGATTTAAACCTGCGTTACAGCCATGAGGTCCCAGTTACCCCACAGCGCTTTATAGTTAACAAGTTGCACCCTCCACCTTAACTACCGTTGTAGAAAAAACCCTATATTGATTAAAATCCTTCTGCGTCCCTTCATGTGGCTCCTCGACCTGTGTCTCCTTTCCTGCATGTAGTTCCCCGTTCTCTGTCCCCAGTTTCTGACTCTATCGTCAGTAATGTAACATCCTGCTGTAATCTGTAGCTGCAAACTTGGACAAACTCACTCCTTTACAGAGCGTTGTGTTTGCGCCAAAAGCTCAAGATATAGACCCTAAACACACGCGCCTCTCTTGGTGTTTCGTCTGACCACACAGCATGCTGAGCAGCTGCAGTCAGTGCACACACACACACACACACACACACACATCCACTTTATATACGGTGTGTGTGTTATGTGTTCAACATATTCAAAGCTTATATGAGACTAAATGGACCTCAACAGGCCGCTATGAGCTCTCCCTTGACTCTTCGCCATGCATCGAGCAGGTCAGTATCTCAGGTAAGATGTTATATCTTTATAAATAGGATTTGGTCCGATCAAATCTTAAACCGAGTCTACTTTGTTCATTGCTGTCCAGGTCTGGTCAAGGGCTCGATTGTGGTGGGAACAAAACCTCTATGTCAGACACACACACACACACACACACACACACACACACACACACACACACACACACACACACACACACACACACACACACACACACACACTAAGCTGTGGCCTGATTAGTGTTGCTGACATTCCTCCGTGTGTCGCCACATTCCCGTCGCTCCCTAAACAGACTCCTGTGTCATGTCCTTCTGTCAGCTGCTGTGTGTCGCCACCCGTGTTCCCACTTTGACAGAAGCCTGTCTGGGGCCACCGCAGGGTGACACACACACACACACACACACACACACACACACACACACACACACACACACACACACACACTGGAGTGTTGTCGCCACTTTAAGACCATTTGTCTTTGTCCCAGCTGAGGATCAGGCTGTCAAACGGTGACAATTCCTCCTCTGTGATGCCTCCTCCTCCTCCACCTCCTCCTCATGCTCTCTGTCCACACTTCTCCTGCTCCTCCTCTCAGTCATGAGCAGGAAGATTTAAAAAGGCTGATATTAATGATGACGATGCCCCTCTAAATTTATTCACAAAGCCAGGGACAGACGGAACTCGCTACAGGTGTAATCAAACGTAAGATTAAAAACTTGGTGCTACAACAAGGTAAGAAAATAGTCCGAGGCCTGGATGAGGATGGAAAAAGTGATTTCAATATGATGACTCACAAAACCAATGTGTGATCAAACTACGACTTCCTGCAGCTGACGGCAGGTTGAAGCTAACACAGAAACGTATTTTCTGACAAGAAGTTCAACTTCTTATAAATTAATCAATAAGCCAAGTTGGCAGAAAATGAATGGCAGCATTTTTTCCATCCATCTATTTTCTTTCACTTATCCGAGGTCGAGTCGTGGTGGCAACAGGCGAGGTAAGTCAACCCAGACTTCCCTCTCCCCAGCAACATTTTCCAGCTCCTCCTGGGGGATTCTGAGGCGTTCCGAGGCCAGACGGGATATATAATCCCTGCAGCGAACTCTGGGTCAACACCTTGGTCTCATCCAATCCTAGGCCCAAACAACCTCAACTGGATCCTTTCAATGCAAAGGAGTAGTGCTTCTACTCTGAATGTCTGAGTTCCTCGCCCTATCTCTAAGGCTGAGCCCAGCCCCCCTCCGGAGGACAATCATTTCGGCCGCTTGTATCCGCGATCTTATTCTTTCGGTCACTCCCCATAGCTCATGACCAAAGGTGAGGGTTGGAACGAGAGCTTTGCCTTCAGGCTCAGCTCCCTCTTCACCTCCGGTACATCGCCCACATTACCGTCGATGCAGACCCAATCCGCCTGTCAAGCTCAGACAAGACCCTGAGATATTCAAACTCCTTCACTTAGGGGCAAAATATTTTGAAAACTAAAGAGGCCATGACGACTTGAAAACTCAAACTATGCTTTTATCACAAAATGAACATGAATAGTTATTATTATCTAGTCCACTATCCTGTGCAGGTGGATTCAGTGTGAACGGAAACATACTGAGGAGTAAAACAGCTGCTCAGTCAGACGTCCTTTTAGCTCTCAGTGAACTGTAACAGAGAAACAGACTCATGCTGGGAGTGTATTCAGCCCTGAGCTGAGCTGTGGTTTGAACACCTGCTCGCTGCACTCAGAGTCAGAAAATTAAAAAAAGACCAAAGAAGTGATCACACACGCGAGCTGAACAACTGCACGCTGCTCGACAAAAGGAGCGAGAGAACGCTGACCACATCAGTCACGTGTTAGGCGTGATTAACACACCGCTACTCTGTGTGCAGAACGTTGTCTGACACTTTAAAGAAGAGAAACAGAAACATTTTGCGTCACTTTTCTTCTTCTCTCTGCAGCCTGTCGAAAGCTGGCAGAGTCAGGAGCGAGCAGGCTGACGGAGAGGCCAAGATTTGAGTCCCAGCTGAGGTGCAGAATATGTCTGCAGTGTGGCCCCTGTCCAGAATACACACACACAGAAACACACACACTCCAAAACAAACCAAGCGTGACTCGTCTAAATGACTGAGAGATGGAGATAAAGCGAGGGAAGGAAAAAAGGAGACACGGGATTGGCTGAACAGACGAGGCTTTCAGGGGGAAACAGGAGTAACACAGATGAGGAAAGGAGAAAAAGTGTGTGAGATAAATGACTCCTCAGTTTGTGTCAGAGGTTTTTTTTTGACTGATGGTGATTTAAAGTTTTCTTTTTGTCTCCGAGGTTCGGTTTGGAAGAAATCGTTTCCCTTATATTTGCAACACTTTAGTTCATTTGTCAGTTAAAGCGTCTCTGTTACCTTAAACAACTTGAGGCCAAAAATGAGCGGGCGACCACAATGAGACGGATTAGTTTACAGTGTGTGTTAGTGTGTATGGGTACAGGATGAAAGAACCAGTCCCAGTTAAAAATGAGGTCCAAATTTCAAATCCATTTGACTTTTATGCATCTGAGTTTTTTTGTGGGAACCTGAGCTGTTTCTTCTGCACCAAGAAAAGACTCACAGCAAAGACAAAGAACAGTCTGACTTTATTTCACAAGAGAGACGACAACGGTGCTTTTTGTAATGACTGCAAATAAGATTATTTCAAGGAAGCCATGTGCAGAAACATTTTACGCTGATTTCAAGCGATCCCATGGATTTGAGAGTGTCTCCAAACTGAGCAGGTGATAGGACAAAAACATGTCAGACATTAGTGCATCAAAGGCAGATTCAAGCCCTACTCATACACTAAAAATATAGACGTGTATCCTCTCTTTGTGATAACTGAAGTCTGTATTTGAATTCATTTCTGACATTATCCCTCAGATATGATATCAGTGCTGCCAGGAACAATCTTTGATTCATTTGGAGATTGCTCTCTCTGTACATCTATCTCATGTAGGGCTTTCACACTTGCAGAAAACTCCTGATATTTGCCGGAGGAGCTGCATGTAGATATGTTTTCAGTGTACATTTTATATATCTGTCAATGTTTTTTAATGTGGACCTCAGGAAGAATAGCTGAGCTCTCAGATACTGCTCAGTGTACCACACTAACCGAGACCAAGACATACCTGAGACCAGAGTGCTCCGAGACCGAGACAAGACCAAGACCATAAATATCTCTGAAAAATCATCATCTTGTGTGCAGCAGGCGTGTCACACACTTAGACCGTAACACCGGGAATGTTGAGGCCATAACCGGGGGATGAAAATCAAATTATGAACGAATTAAAGTTATTAGTTCTTTTAGATAGAGACGTTTCTTTCTGATCACAGTGATGACGTGGAAACATAACCTGTCAGTGGTGGTCTTGATTTAATATCCGTAGTCTGAGACCGAGACAAGACCGAGTCAAAACGCTTTTGATTCCGAGACGAGACCTTCAAGAAGTGGTCTCTGATTTCAAGTACTACAACACTAGTACAGCTGATGAGGATCCTAACAAACAAACAAATAAACAACTTGAAAAGAAGCTTTCAAATGTGCAGAGATATTAGAAAACTTGTGATGAAGACAAATAAAAACAGATAAACGCTGATTCACATCGGATGCTTTTACAAACCCGAGAGTCCCCAGGTGACACTAGTGCTGAGCAGGAGGGGCTTCGATTCATGCAAATCTGCCATGACCAGAGAGTGTGACTTAAAAATCGAACTGCCAACATGTATGGCTTAATATCCGTGCAACTGGCAGCTCTTTGATTTAGGGTTTGTTTTTGTTTTCTTCCTCGGTGCAGATTTTAAATTCTGTGTTTGAAATTTAAAAAGAAACTTTGAACAGAAGTAAATGTTTCTATATGAATTAAAGGTCTTTAGTACTTTTCAAACCATCCCGAGCGTCTGGACCTGGAGCATTAATAACAATGCTTTTTGGTTTGAAGTGTTTTGAACAGAATTTCGGGTCCACATTTGGGAAGCTCATCATGTAAGAAGCTGGAACCAGCAAATGTTTGACACGTTAGCTTGAAAAATCACCAAAATGATTCATTGATGACCAGAACGGTTGGAAATTCATCTTCTTGAGATCGATGAATGAATGAATCTTTGCAGCCCCTAAAGGAGACAGATTCAGAGCCAGCAGGAGCTCGAACCCATCAGAGGAGAGAGAAATATGAAAAGATGATGAACACATAAGGAATCTTTTTTAACATCCATTAAATAAAAGCCTGTTAACAGTTCAGTTTGATTCTGGTCCTGTGCACATATGGAGGAGGAAAACCTGAAAGAAAATGAACACTGACGTTTTTGCACGCCTACTTCTCATGCACGATTTTCTTTTTGGTCTCTCTTTCAATCTTATTTTGACTCTGAGATTATAAAACGAAAGTTGTAGGGGCGCTGGTAGCCTAGCTTCATGTGATTTTGTTTCTGGGTCTTCACATTTTTTTTATCTTGCCTTTATGATGCAAATCTTTCTCCTCACATTTTTCTTTTCATGTCTGGCATTCAAGCTGTCCCTTTATCATGAAACCCGTTTAAATGAAACTTCAGTGCAGATTTGACGTACCTTAGAGTTGCATTTATAAATGGGGTGTGTGATGGTCTCCACAAAGTGGTGCCTCATGCAGCGCTCCGGGTCTGAGTCTCCCAGGTGCGGGTGTGCGTTATCGCTCGCCTTGTTGCTGCTTGCGGACTGCACGAGGCCCAGCAGGGGGCAGCACATCAGGACAAGCAGCAGGCCGGAGGGGGGGCCCACAGAGAGCGACATGATGGGGACGACCCCGAGGCTCCAGATCCCACAGGAAAGTCCAAACTTCACTTCGTCCTTTTTTATTATCCTTTTATGTCTTTTATATTTCAGCTCTTTCGCTTCTGTATTTTTTTGTCTTTATTTTTAATCTTGTATTTTGAGCTCTTAGTCAGGGAGTTGTAGGGAGACTGGTAGAAGGAGGGTTTTTTCGTAGGGACGCTCCATCCCCCACAGTCTGGAAAAAAAGACAAACAGGAAGGCATGAGTGGGAAAATGAAGTGATAAAGACAAGAAAAGAAACAATATTGTGCGTGTGGGCAGAGTGTTTTGTCTATTAGACATTTTTTCATCCAAGAGAGAGATCACACACGTCCCTGCAGACACATTCTCACAGACGTTTCTGCCAGTTTTCATGATTGACTGTTTGATGTGTGTGTGTTTCCCCAAACCTGGCTGCATACATTGTCTCGTTTATTCCTTGATCGCCCCTGCACACCCACACACTGCACACACACACACACACACACACACACAAGTCCCTGTGCTTATATTACAGAGCAGAAACTTAAGCCATGCACAAACAGCCTCCGAGCCCTTTCCTCTCTGCAGGAACGACTTTTTCATTAAAACAAATCGCTCTCCCAACAAGCCCTCTCTCGTGAGTCTGAACCCTCTGCCCGTCCCGCTGCACGCTCTCGTGTTTTTATGTTGTTTTTTCTTTTTCCAGCCTCCTATTTTTATTGTCCTCCTGATAATGGGCTGCGTGTTAAGAGGGCGAGGAGCAGGGTTGCTAACAGGCAATGTGTTGTGAATTAAAGAGAGGTGTGTTTACATGAGGGGTCGAGGAGCGAGGAAGGAGCGCAGTGAACGAGGGTTAAGGTTTAAGAGTTATTTTTATATTGTTAAGTGCTTTATGTGCAAACACACATTTATGCTTGTGTGTTTATGCATTCTGTAAATGTCTGTGTTTGCAGGAGAATCATAAATATAAACCAACACTTTGTAGAATGAAGGTTTATATGTTGAAATGTCAGGATCTGTCAGGATTTATGGAAGAATGCATGAACAGAAATTGATGTTGAGATGTTTAAGAATGAATGAACAGTCAGGAGTTTGTCTCGAGGACTTTGACTCATGGATTTGTTTGCAGCATTTAATTGTGTTTTCATTCAGATTTCCCCTGCATGAGTCTTCAGGGATTTCTACATTTTAAACTGAAATCACTTAAGTTCACTTTAAACCACCACCACCACCCTGATTCCAACCCCGATGTTTTTCTTTCTGAGGGCAATCATTTAACCTTAACATTCCTCCTGAGAGAAACAGAAGTATCATTTCGCCTGCTAAAATAAATACTCCCTGAGATGTTTTGTTGGCCCGTCGAGCATGTGCTGCAGGGTTTACATTGCAGGCGACCCGGTGTTCTCAGAGCTGCGGGCGGTCTAATACAGCCAGCACCCATCAGCACCTCCAACCCTGCCAGCCGTCGCTGGACAAGCATCACAACGTTGACTGGTATCTCCATCTCTCCTGCTAGGGTCAGTATCAGCTTCAGTGGTGCATGCAACCTTAGTTTTACACACTGAAATCAAACTCTACAGGATTATTTAACCCATCAAATCATTATAAACTTTACTTTATAAGAGAGAACGAACGGCAACTTGTAGAGGCTTGCCATACAGGTGAATCAAATAAGGATAAGATTCATGCAGGTATTCAAACATGTTCACCTCCATCTTTTAAGCTACCCATATGTGCATGGCTGGTTGAACTTGTGAGCAGGTACAGGGAAAAAAATCTTCTGTTAGACCCCCAATTGACCCCCAAGAGTCCTTACCTACTACCCCTGCAACGTGTATCTGCTGTTGCCTCCAAGTTCTTATTAAATATATTTCATGCAGCAGAGTGCACATGGCAGCTTCTTTAAACTCCAACAAACCCAGAGAACAACCTGCACTCCTCTGATGGAATAAAAACTAATTGGCCCCAGGTTTTCTGCATATCGGTTGAGTGTGTGCGGCACAGTTTTAATTTGGATTATGCACCATGTGAGCTCATTACAATCCAAATAATTAAAACAACATTTTGGTTCAGGGCCCCTTTGCAAAACAAGCCAAGGTAAACGGCTAATACTGCAAGAATTTCCGTGAAAGGAAATTCACAACTTTCTTTGTTCTGAAGGCGTCTGTGTCAGATGCAGCAAGAAGGAGATTGGTAAAAGAGCAAAACCCACTCTTCTCCTCACGTCCTGTCTAGCAGAGAAAGAAAGAAGCTATCAGGTGAAGTGTAGAATTCAAAAGCCAAAGTGCCAAAGTGCCAAAGAAGCAGAGTGGGATTTTCTGGCACATCACCGACTATCAAGGTGCATGAAGAGTGAAAGGCTTGATGAGGTCAAAAAGCTCCAGCAGCACTTTTAGTATGAAGATCAACTTCATTAACAAATTAGACCGACGTGTTTCGGCTTGTGGCCTTCATCAGGGTCATCCAAAGCCAAAGCGCCGCAATTCTCCCTCCAGAGTTAGTGGAGAAACTAAACAGAACAGAAGGGACAAGACTGCAAACAAACGCCACATCTGTTGGACATCTAAATAAGCAAGTGAACGCTACCGGGTCTGTGATATCAACATAAATAGCTGATGATAAGTCACTGTTGTGTTCAAAGATTGTTTCTGCTGACCCCTATGGAACAAGAAACTTTTTACACATATTATTCAAAATCCACTTCCCCATGTTTCTCTAACACTAACATGTGTCTCTAGTCTGTCTACAAACCCCCCAATGATGAGAAAAGTCCATCCTCTCCGTCTTCTGCCTGCTCCACTTTTCAGAAAATGTGTGCTCAAACAGGCCGTTTGGAGATTTTCCCTTCATGACATCACAAAGGGCAGTAACCCCTCCCCCAGGTGGGTGACACTCCCACAGCTAGGTGTTTGTTCTGCCCTCTGAGTCTGCCTTCTCACCGTAAACAATAGGACATGGAGCGAGAAAGCCCGAGCCACCCAAGCCCTTCCAGAGAGGGGCGTGGTCAGACACAGCTCATTTACATTTAAAGCTACAGACACAGAAACAGCCTGTTCTGAGCAGGGCTGAAATAGAGGGGTTTATAGGCATGATCAAATACAGGATCAGAGTTGAATTTTCTGTTCACTGTGCTTGTTTACGTCCTGGTAGTAGAGCGTTGAGAGCAGGCACATGACCCGGAGCTACAGTCAGTCTATGGCTTCAGCCCCCACTAGTGGCGGGTGGCTGCGTTGAAGTTTGAGCACAAAAATTGAACGGAATCGAAGGCCAAAATATTAATGATTAGTTTGACTGGTAATCCTGCTGTCGACTAGCGAGGGTGATAACAATTAACCGGTTAGTCGCCTAAACACGGATCACCCTAGTGTTGATTGGTTTTGAAGTCATAAGCTTTAAAACAAAAGACTTCAATCTATATTCTGGTTTAAAAAAACATTTTCCCCTTTAAGATAATTGGTCCAATAACTGCCAGCCATAAGGAATAATAAGTGCATGTCCTCTTCGTCCAATAATTCAGTGAGAGGATTTAATGAAGGGAAACATATTGGATCAAAACCAATTACAAATATTACTTAACTTATGGTGACAGAAGAAAAACGTGTTTCTCATAAATCACAAGACTTCCCAACATGTGTTTCTATTAAACAGACATTAGACTTGGCCCTACCAATGGAGCAAAACTAACAAAACCATCCACCTTGTAAACACAAGGACAAGCCAAATGTTGTCACTCTGGTGTACGGCCAGCTCGCTCCTCTCTGATTAATAATTATTTGAGCTGGCCAGACGTCCCCACAACATAACCTCTTAATGTTCAGTAAAGAGATGATTTTCTATTGATTAACATCTGCTTGTTATGCAGGCGACGAAGGAAGTCCGACTCCAGCCACAGTCGTATGCAAACAAGGACACTCCTCACTACAAGGTGACTACACATCTTAATTACTTGATGACTCACGCCGAAGCTTTGAAGCCAGCATCGATACATCGCTGCGATTGGCAGCCCGGCTCAGATAACGGGGGCTTTTGGGATATTAAACGGAGATATCATCTGAGTGAGTGAGTGAGTTCATTACAGCTCTGTGAGTGTTTCACCGAGTGTGTGATGCCTGGCTGCCTCTCTGCACTGGAGGTTGAGGCAAACGTAAACAAGTTCAGAAGGTTTGGGCAGGATGAGGGCAGCGCGGAGGACCTGAGTTTGATTTTTGGAGCTCTGGGTGCTCACAAACAGCAGCTGGATCCTGTCCATCACCTAACCCCCATCTCATCCAAGCTGAACGATGAACAAACCCAAATGGTTACAGACCACGTCTTTCCTGGATCTGTCGATTGGAAACCATTCCATCATCCACTAAAACTTCTGATATAATCACAAAAAAACAAATCAAATCTACGTTGCAGCCTTCTTCCTCCATTGGTAACCTCTCACAACCTCCTTCTGCTTCCATGACTTTGTCCATCATTGACAAGACAGACCAATTATTTGTACCCGTCTGTTGTACGTCTTTGTTTTCGATTTACAGAGGATCTGTCAGGGAGGAGCACTGGCTCAAAACTCTCGATGTCACCTTGAGTGTTTACTGATTTCATTACAAAAATGAAGGATGCATGAGGTATGTTGGCAGCAGAGCTCCACAAAGTAAAAGACGATCATTTTGAATTACCCATGACGTTTCAGCCCAATTTAAGTAAACAACTTCACATGAGGACTATCGATGAGAGACTGCTGCCAGACTCCATCCAGAACTACTCAAATAAGAAAGTCAAAGTTTCCATTTGGCAGGCGATTCCACTATCTGGAAGGCAAGGCCACCGTGTCTCTATTTATCTTAATATGTTCAAACATACTCAGATGAATGTTGGTTTGAGGAAAGTTATATAAGGTATGAACTGAGCGACTTAATGGTTCACATTTAGATACAACACAGCCAGGTTCTTAGTTTGGTCACACTAATGAGTCTGTTGTGACATTATTGACACCCATGCGTACTCAGAACTCAAAGACATTAGTGAGAGAGAAGTTGTTGACCAACAAGAGAGGATGTAATGGTCAGCTCTCTTGTGTGGACGCCTGGAGAGTCTGGAAATATCCAGAAATGGGAAAAAAAATGAAACCTGCAAACAGATCCAGAATCTGCATGCACGGGACAAGATGTTGGTATCAGAAGCATTCTTGTTTTTGTTGAGTGTCGTATTGACCAATCAAAGACGTTGCACGCAGGCAAATAGTTGTTGTGGAGAGCGAAAAGAGGCTTAACAGCTAGAAAACTTGTTAGCAAGGATTTGTATTCACTGTATCCAACACGTCACTCTACAGTCAGCTGCAATCTGTCTAACTCCAACACTTTTAACCTGGATTTACGGATTGTTAGAAAGACTGTAAGCCAAGAGTGTTCCAGTAGTTGTTTGAGATTAGTATTGTGCACTAGTGTTTCAAAGCAAACGTTTCATGTGGAGATCAAGAGAAACGGAACTGAATCATCTGCTATTAAATACATCAACATAGTCATAGTCAAACTCGTAGAAGCCTTTCCTCAACACCGACTCCGTTCTTACCGATACCTGTTCATTTCCAACCGGTTTTTATTGATTTTTATTTATTCATATAATTGCAGCATGCGGGGGAGAGAGACAGCGGGGGAGAGAGTACAGGCACGCGGGAGAGGACCTCACTGAGCGAACAGAATTTGCCTTGAGCCCTCGGCGTCTCCGTGCAACATAAAACTTCTGTTAAAAAAAAAAATATCCCTCTCGACTCCTGCTGAGAGATAAGACGCAGCAAAACCAAGAGAGCAGAATCACATCAGCAGAGAGAGAGAGAGAGGCTAAGAGAGAGAGAAGGTCAACTGTCCGTACATCCTTCTTGTAAATGCACCGATTGAGGTGCCTTGCTCATATCAAAACTGAAGCTTCTCATGGCTTCGTTTTAATAATGTTAATGTACAGCTGCTTGCTGCTGATGCTGATCACACAAACTTCTTGCTTGTGTTGAAAAAATCAACCTATACATCTACATCTTCTGATCTCTGAAGTAAAGAGCATTGCTTCATCAGTCCATACCGTCTGTCAGTCGGCTGTTTTTTCCTCTAATTTGGCGGAACAAGTCAAAAATCTCAAGTATTTACTTTCCCTCTGAAAGTGATCAACGTGGAATTCCCGGTACTTAAAAACTAATTAGAGAGTAAAAGCTGGAGGCCCACAAGGTGGATGAAATTATTACACAGCATGTATTGCATGTAACTACACACACCTTATCTCTACATCTGCATTCACTGCTTCATAAAATACACATCACATGTCAGAGAGAAAATCACATTTTATAGATTCTACTTCGGCTCGAGCAGCATCGCTGAGGGGAAGACCGTTTAAAGAAGGGCCTAGAGTCTGCAGGGTTCGGCAAAGTCCGGAGCCAAACCACAAAACCACAACATAATCCCTCCTCACATAACCGGCCCTCTGCTCTCAGGCTTTAGGACTCTGGGAGTTATCAGGCGGGGATTTTTAAACCAAAAGCAGATATTAAGACGTCTATCTAACAGGAGGTGATGGGATAGAAGAACACACACACATGAACACACAGACCGTAACTGAGACACAACACTGCAGTACAAGTTCATTTACTTAAGGTCTTAATTTATTAAAGTTATGAGTTTCCTTTATGTTACCTGACTTTAGTATTTTAACTTTGAAGGTCACATGTTCCTCTAACACTAATATGTGTCTCTAGTCTGTCTACAAACCCCCCAGTGATGAGAAAAGTCCATCCTCTCCGTCTTCTGCCTGCTCCACTTTTCAGAAAATGTGTGCTCAAACAGGCCGTTTGGAGATTTTCCCTTCATGACATCACAAAGGGCAGTAACCCCTCCCCCAGGTGGGTGACACTCCCACAGCTAGGTGTTTGTTCTGCCCTCTGAGTCTGCCTTCTCACCGTATACAATAGGACATGGAGTGAAAAAGCCCGATCCACCCAAGCCCTTCCAGAGAGGGGCGTGGTCAGACACAGCTCATTTGCATTTAAAGCTACAGACACAGAAACAGCCTGTTCTGAGCAGGGCTGAAATAGAGGGGTTTATAGGCATGATCAAATACAGGATCAGAGTGGATTTAGAACAAGACACTTCACACACATGTTTTGGGGAGAATATTTATTTTACCGCTGGGGGAGTGAAACCTCAGAGAGACATTAAATCTATGGGGCATAAAAAGTCTGGTGAGGGGGAATATATCAACAGATAAAAGATATTTTAGAAATGTCCTCCGTCAAGAATTAAATGGATGAACTAAAATAAATGAGGTGCAAAAAGAAATAAAATGACAATCTGTTATAAACGTGACACCATGGAGCCTCCATACTGTTCCTCCATATGTTGTGCAGAAAACAATTTCTCAGTCCACAAAGCCACTTTTGTTCTGAGCAGCAGGGTGCGTTTATTAATATCTGCTGCCCTCTACACACACACATGCACGCACACACGCTGAACGCATGTACACACACAGTGCACAGGGACTGTCATTTGTGGCCTTAATGCCAATTAAATATCGACAAATGTTCCTTTCAATAAGTTAGAACTCCAGGTCATGCTGTATTTAAATGTTTAACTTGAAGAACAAGATTAATATTATTTATTAATAACTTGTCAAAATGTTGATTCTTCATATCTACAGTTTATTTCTAGAATGTAGAAATGTTCAGCAAACAGGATCGTAACTAAATAACAACAATTCAACTTTGACCTTTGGCTTCACTGATATCTACGATATTTCAGTGCGTTATAATCCCAGGTCCCTGTTCAGTCTATTGATACCTTTAACTGACATCTACTGAGTCACAATGTTGATTATTTTATAATCTATAAATCTCTCATTGGACGTCCACCATCTTATAGAACATCTCTGCTGACCTGGACCATCTGACCCGACTGAACTCGCTCTGCTGATCGTCTAACCAGAGGCGCTGCATGTCAACAGGCAAGGCAGGCAACTGCTTGGGGCCCCAGACCAGTAGGGGGGCCCTGAGGGCTCACAAAACCACAGCAGCGGACCAAAATGTGCACATTTTGCAATGACAGTAGGAAACCTCCCTAAGGGGGTCCCATTTAAAAGCATTCACTCTTGTTGCCTTGCAAAGCGTTGCATGCATTATTAGTGAAAACCAAAATTTGTCAACGAAAGTCAACCAAGAAACATAAAGAGGAATTATTGGTCTATAGGAGAGAAAAAATAAACCGTAAAAAAGGGGAAGGGGCGTAAGCGTCAGGACAATGGCAGACATTATGGTGATGAATGCTGGTTGTAGGGCCCCCAATTGTTTTTTGCCTGGGGCCCCAACAGACTCTAGAATCGCCACTGCGTCTAACACGCAGGTTTTCTCTGAACTTCGAAGATCTGCATTTAGCTTTTTTGGCTCCAAAAATGTGGAATAGTTTACAACACTCTCTCAAGATGGACACTCGGACAAATGAAGACTCTGATCTCAAACCACTCCACCACAGTGTGCGGCTGTTTTTACTGAGAATCATGCTGACCGCTCTTTGGTGTTAAATTTTGTATCTCGACATCATCGTAAATGAGGGAAATCTAAATAATTTACGAGGATGAAATAAAAGTTTGAAATGAAATGAAAATGATTGACATCAACATTTTAGTTCTTACTTGTTTCTATGTTCTTCAAAGAAATCAACAATCGTTCTTCCTCTGCATATGTCATAGAATAAACTTTAAGGATCTCAAAACATCCAGGACGGCATTTTCAGATCTGCTTCAGAATTTTTACAAGTAAAAATATACTGTAAAACTCAGAGGCGCTGTTTGTCAACAGGCAAGGCAGGCAACTGCTTAGGGCCCCAGACCATTAGGGGCCCCAGACCTTTAGGGGGCCCCAGACCTTTAGGGGGCCCCAGAGCAGAGGCCGAAAATGTGAACATTTTGCAGTGACTGTAGGAAACCTGCCTAAGGGGTCCTATTTGACAGAACTCACTCTCGTTGCCCTGATGAACGCTGGTTGAAGGGCCACCCAAATGATATTTGCTCAGGGCCCCAACAGAGTCTAGAATCGGCACTGGTAAAACTTCAAGTCTATCCCAATTGAAGGCCTGATGAATTCTGGAGCACACAAATCACTTAAGGCAAATGTATTAAGGTGCAAAGGACTAACATTTCGTGCACTGCAGGGTCTTAGGTTTGACTCTGAGGAAGTCGCACTGCGTCGAAATGTTAGTCCATTCCACCTAAATACATTTGCCTAAAGTGATTTGTGTGCTCCAGTACTTTCTTTGGATCCAGTCTGAGAGAAGGACTCAGCTGAATTGTTTTGAACGTCTAAGGTTCGTCTCTGAGAGCACCGACCTCCGTTTGTGGAGTAGCTGAAACACAAGAGTTTCCTTCAACCTGATTTCACACTTTGAAATGTCACATTTAGCAGTCAAAACTAAATCTCATTCTAGGCAGCTTTACAGATTCATGGTTAAAGTGAAGTTTGGGACTGTAAACATTGCTGGGATTCTGGTCTGTGATGACACAGAGGAGCCAGATCTTCACAGGGTTTCTCCGGTTTATCACATAGGCCGAACAGTCAGCAGCTGAGTACACAGTTGTTGTTCGGAGACGAGTCTGTCTGAGTGGAAACGTGCTGTTAAAGAGCCTACGCAGAGGACGCCGCCTCCAGCGTGCACAGAGAACAGGTGCATCAAAGACCTGAGGAGGAGGAGGAGAAGAGGGATGACAGGTAGAGAGAGGGAATTTCTCCATATTTCCATATCTCTAACCCCCCGCCCCCCCTCTATGCTTCTCTCCAACTACATCATCATGAACTACACCCTCCTCTCCCTCCCCCTCACCTCGTCCCATTGTTTCACCAGCTTTTAATAAACTAAAGGGCAGATTCCTGACTGCACTACACACACACACACACACACACACACAAGCACATCTACAGATTGGCATGCGGAGTGCCAAGCTCTTCCACTGTCTACTGACGCCAGCTCCTGAAACACCACACACACACAATCTCCCTCTCTCTCTCACACACACACACACCCACCCACAGAGCCCCTTCCCACGCGCCACCCTCCTAAAAGCTAAGCCCTCACTAAATATATCCCCCCCCCTGTAAAGATAAGACAAACAGTGTGGATTTGAGAGCAGTGTTCAGCCAATCGCAGACCGCCATGTGAGCCGGAGCTAAGAGTGTGTTAGCTTTACAGTTCGAGCTTCTCAGAAACAATGGAGACAGAAAGAGAAGACACAGAGGACATAAATGTATTAATACTCTAATTTCATATATTTCTGTGGGAGCTCTTCTATTGTTTGCTTTGAGCTGAAAACAGAGCTGCTAATCCGGCGGGGTCAACAAACAAGCACCTCAAATCCAGAATCTGCCTCCTTCTTTTCATCCTCATCAAAAAGAGAGGCATGTGAGGAGCTGCAGGCTAAAACCAGCGCACAAAACATAATCAATCCTCGGTTCAGCCCTGAGCCCGAGGCGAGAGAAGAAGAAGTCGTGGGCGTGTTTGTTTTATCACACTGGACCAGGTTTTCTCCGGGCAGCTCAGATCTGTCACGAGCCGCATCAGGGTCTCCTCGATGGCCCTGCGGTTTCGTGCGGAGCATCCATTTGTCAGAAGCACATTCCTGCGGCGGTGAGACATTGTGAACTGCCTATCGGAGCTTCAACACTGTCCAAATAAATACACTCACAATAGGCCCCTGTGTGTGTGTGTGTGTGTGTGTGTGTGTGTGTGACTATGAAACACAAAACCAACCGTGCACCGCTCTGCCAGAGCATTGCTGTCTATCTACACCTGGCTGAATGTGCGATCTTTCAAACACACCTCCCACTCTTCTTCCTCCGAACTGTTTAAATGTGATTTTTATTTCGTGCAGCAACAGAAACACAAACTGTTTCTCATCTGGTGTCACTTGACGTGGAGAGAGATGTCTCAATATCTTCGTCTCGCTTGTCGAGCCTCCGTCACTCTCACCTTTTGCTCAGCAGAGGTGGCAAAAGTACACACAGTCTCAACTTAGACTTAGACTTAAGTAGAAGTACAGAAACTTCCCATTAATCTCCATTGAGAGAGCGAACTGCGAGGGAACACAAAACCAATCAGGCAACTTTAAAACATCATTACAGCCTGACATCATCTCTGCAGGGAAACCAACAACAATCCTGACTCATAGACAAATAAACTGAACCAGTTAACAAGCCAGGTATGGTTCTCACAGACACAGATAGCTGCTAATTAGTGCTATGGGGATTGACTCACTGCAGGAGACAGCCTCTAGTGGACACTGGAGGAACTGCAACCTTTTGGTTGTCTTCATTTCTCAGCCTCAGAGGTTGTGACTTCGTTAAAAGCTTCCGGTAGTGATTTATTGAGTCTCCTTTCGTAAAAGTGTTGCAGTGCTGGCTCTGAAATGTTGTCACAGTCTCAAAGTAAAAAGTTTCCCTCTAAAGGAGACGAGTGAATCCATCAAAAATTGCAGGCGAACTCCTGCATGTTGTATAAATTGTACAACTACGTTGGCAATGTTTTTCTATCAAGAAGTTGCCAGCGTGTTTAGACAGTGTGCAGGAGTTTGCCTGCCATTTGTAATTAAAAACAAGAAATTACCCAGTATTGGGGGTCTAAGACCAGCGGTGATTCTGGAGTCTGCAGGGCCCGAGGCAAACATTTACGGGGGGGGGGGGGGGGGCGTCTGTCCACATGATGTTATAATAATGTGACACCAACAAAGTTTTTTAGTGGAAGTTATGTTCATAAAGTGTCTCTCTCGCATATTTAGGCCTAGACAAGCATCATTCAGTCATTTACTATTATATGAGTGAGTGCTGTCAGATGGGGCCACTTGGGGGGGTTTCCTAAGTGTCATGTCAAACTTTGCACATTTTAAGTCACTGCTGTGTTTTAAAGTTCATCCGCTATCGGGGGTCCCCTACTGGCCTGGGGCCCCAAGCAGCTGCCTGCCTTCGTTGATAAGCAGCCCCTCTGTCTGTCTTTGCTGCTGTGATATTATCAGTTTCTTTTGATATTTATTAGAATCATATCGAAGTTTAAAACTCTTCTCTTGTGACATCTCTACGTCGGATGGGGAATGTCTCTCTGCTCTGATTCTGCTGTTGTTGTCTGCCATGTTGTGAGTTAAGCGGGGCTTTTAAATTTCAACACACAAAGTATCTGCACCACACGGAAAAGTTTTGATTAGTCAAGATGTGATGTGAAACTGTGGAACAGACTGAGTGAAGATCGGACGCAAAGCAGGAATATGTTCCAGTTCAAAGGAAATATGAAGAAACCGTTTTCATGAGGTCCAGGGGGGATGAAGGGAAAAGTTTGTAATTATTTAGTTTAGTTGATAGTTTGTGGGTTCTGTTATATCTGCTACTGGTGATGGCTTTTTGTAAATATTATAGTGATGGGAATACTTATCGGTAGGATTAAATCAGTTTGAACTTCTTCTTTTTGGGCATGTAAGAGCTTCTCCTTCTTCTGTTGTGTACTCTGTTTAAATTAGTTTTCTTCATAATTTTAACTGCAGCTAATGTTTCAAAATCACTTCATCTCCATGTGGCTCTGAGGTCTCCCTGTCGCTCGCCGACATCACATTCACTAGACGCTCTTCTCTCTGTTTTTGTCATACGAGTCGGTTCAGTGAGATCTTCTGCTTGGAATCCTCTTTTTTCTTGGCCGTCTTTGTTTGATCTATTTCGGTTGAAATCTGTCTTGATGTTAGGAAGGCAGGGTGCAAAGATGATGCAAAAAATAAAATCATCAGAAAGCCCTGTTAAATATTTTACAGCTAAGGTAAGAAGACAGTTTTGAAATGTAGGAAACTAAGATATTAAAGTTGGGTAAAAGAATAAAGACTGAAGTACAGACACCTGAAAGCTCTCCTTAAGTATCCTAACACTGTGTTTTTTCCTGTTCTCTTCCCACCTCTGCCTCTCACACGTCTCAGTTTCGTTCTGTTTCCTCTATTCTCTCTCTTTCCTCTCTGGCACTGTCTGTTCCTGCCTCTTTCTCAGACGTTCTTCCACCTACTCTCACGTCTTCTTCCCCCCTCTTATTATCCCCGCTCACTTCATTTTTCATTTAAACACCTTCTCCTCTCTCATTCTCACACGCACGCCTCTCCCTCTCAGCTCATGTAAGCGGTATAGCTCCTCTCCTCCTCCTCGTCCTACCTACCACAGAGTATATTATATCTGTCATCATCTCCTTCTAGCATGAGCCAGCAGCCTCAGGCTCCAACAGAGCAGGCCAAGTCAATCATAAACTCATGGACATAAACGCACACACCTGTAAAACACATATCCATACAGTATGTGAGCGTATTCTCACTGTGATTAACCTCACGCTCGGCTAACACACGCACACACACACACACACACACACTCGCTGAGTTCCTCTGTCCTCCCCGCCTCGCTGTCAGTGCCTGATTAGTGAATCCACCGGTGCCAACACAAACATGTTTCCTCCTATTACACATCATGTCACAATGCTTCCTAATCACAACCACTTGCTGTTTCTGGACGCACGCGGAGCACGAAATACCTGCCATAAAAGAGGAATGTGCACCTGAGATTTGGGATGTGCAGCAGGAGATGAACTTCAACTCAGTCGAAATAACGAAGACAAAAATACTCTTTATGTGTTACATCAACGCACGTCGAATTATTGACGTACTGCACGCCACACTGGCTCTTATTCAGCATGTAAATTAATTTGGAAACCTCCGACACATTCTTGCGCTAACTTTTCAAATCTTTTACAACATTTTTCAAATAGAAATAAATATTTTTCATGTTAAATATTTTGCTGTTTTATGCTTTATTGTATTTAACTTATCTGACAGTCGGGAGTGCTGCTGTTTACGTGCATCTCTTGCTGACATACGTAACATGTTTATATACGTACATATTAATACCCATGATATTTATTCTATCTGTATTCTTGTTTAGAGAAGTCTAATGTTCATGTTACTTTGGTGGAGCTTGTTTTCCAGGCTTAAAGCGTAGGTCTATTCTGTGTCTTTACGAGGCCCGTGTAAAACTGGAGTCAAGTTCCTTGTTTAAGTACAAACACCCGCCCAATGTGGCCATATTTTTGATTCTATTTCTTTTTATTGTTTTTCACAAAAACCCAGAAACACATTTCTGGGATTTTAAACCTTCTTTGCAAAACACCTCTGATTCTGACTCAGCTTTTTAATCGTTAAAAACATGCACAAATGTATTTTCTCAGCCTTCCGGAGTTATATTCTGAATTATAGCATCTTTCAAAAGTAACTAGAGGGATTAGAAGAAATCTTTAGAGGATGAAAAAGCAGACAGGATCCTGGTGTAGGTGTGCAGTCTGGAGCTCTTACCTTCAGCAGCAGACGGACAGCAGACGTATCCAGAGGGAGTCTGAGATCCTGCACGCAACACTGGATTTGTTGTTTGACTATTGTTTCCCACAGAGCTCCTCTCTCCTCCTGTTCTACCTCTCCTCTCTCTCTCTCTCTGACTGATTGTCTGAGCACTCTTCCCTCCTCCCTCTGTTTCTCTCTCTCTCTCTCCCTCCCTCTCTTTCTGTCCCACACTCACACTTTTCCTCCAACAGGAGAGAGAAGGAGGGAGCAGGCTGGATGCTCTGCCTGTGAGGACGCTCGTCACATGTGGATCGTGACACAGCAGTCATATATCACACGCCCTTTCTCTCTCTCTCTGACACACACACCAGCTGACGCACCGACACGCTCCACAGTGGCAAATGGGAATTCCAGCCCCGGACAGCTCTGCTCGGCCCATCAGGAGCGAGCTGACCAAAAGCTGCAGCAGCTTTTTTACGAGGTCAGGGTTATAAAACTGTTAGCAGATTTAGTTTATTTAAAAACAACTGGCCTCCCTGGCCTTTCCTCTTCACGCGCTTTCTCCTGCAATGACATCAGGGCTGGACGGGTGAGGGGGGAGAGAAATGGGAGGTTAAATAACTCACCTCAGCAGTCTTCTCTTAATGGGGACATCTGTGTTGTAAGCAGAGTGAATGTAGTGGGAGCTCCTCCACCTGCAGGAAAAGTGATATACATGTTAAATACAGGAGGGAGGAAGCAGCACAAAACATTTTCATTTCCACTCATCATAAAAGTTTTGCAACATTTGAAATCATCGACACAAAACGAGGTAATATCTCAAACTCTTCATGTAAAGTTTTGTTAAAAAGGAAAACAATTACCGCTCACATTGTTACAAAAGATGACACCGTGGAGTGTTTTCTGCACGAGCCACTCTGTGGATTTTCATTAAAATGAAAACATGTAAAGGTTCCTGTGTCTGTGTGTTTGGACACAAACGACGTACTTGTCCAGCCGTCTCACATAAAGACGGACACTGTGAAGAGATAAAAAGGCAGGCTGTGATGAATGGAAGCTAATGAAGACAGAGGCATCACTGTCACTCTGAGACGAGAGCTGTCCTACCTTCTCTCAGGCTTTGCAAGCATTATTGCAGTATATTACATCACTCTGCTGCTCTCTGAGCATTTTTGGAATATGAATGACTGGGTTTAAAGAACACCAGCTTCTCTCAACACTGGATATATCGTTGTATATTTTCAGGGCTTAATAACTAAAACGTACAAGACGTTTTGGGTATCCTCCATCAGATAGCTTCAGCCGACAGCACTGACAAAGGCTGTAATGGCTGCAACAAAATCCGCCGTGGTCGAATTTCCTTCTTAATAAATTCTTTTTAGGGGCTCAGATTGTTTTTTTTTGTCTGACAACATTTCATAAAGGATCCCTGCAGAGAGAGACTTTTTCTAACCATTGCATCTCTCCTTAAAGCCACCAGACTCCATGAACAAAAACAGTCATTTTACCTTGAGAAAGTGTGAGTTGCTGATCTACATCTGCTTAGATCAGCCAGTCTTCATGTTTGAAATATGGAAAAATAGGGGCCAGATTTTCAGGATTATCAAAGGCTCTGGTAACAATGAGAATGAAGCAAATATTGCAACAGAAACAGCGGTTAACGCCTATCTCGGCAACTGAGTCTGTGTCTAATGATAACTTAGAGTAGTGAGTTGGTTTCAGTTTGTGTGACTTTGGTGTCTGAATGTTTAGTTTGCATACAACACAATATTTGTTTAACTCACTCACAAGCCAACCAGACGGGGGCAGACAGGGCAAGCTCTGCATCCTACTTTTTCTGAAAATCTATGAAGCCGGGCAGCAGGAGTTTGTCTGCAGTTTAAGATGGATTTAATCCTCGCCTGTATGCACCTGTCTTCTGGCTTCAGTACCTTAAATACTATCAAACGTTATGATAACAGAGTTTGTATCATTTTCAAACACGTATCGAAAAGTATGTAAACTTCTTACAACCCTCAGCAGATACAGTTTCAACTTATTTTAAGATTTGCTGCACATGTTGTAATCTTTGATGATTCTGAAAATCTGACCCCAACTTTTAATATTTAACATTTTACATAACTATCACAGAAACAGACTAATCAAGTAAAGCAGTCAGAAACTCTCATTTTGTGCAGGGGTAAAATCGATGTTTTTGTCAATGGAGTTTGGTGGCTTTGAAAAGAGTGATGTAACAGCTGTTTGTGGTTACAAATCATCTTCCTTGTGGCGTCGGTAGCCCAGTGGTTATTGCACACGCCGTATATACGGAGTCTTCCAAGCATTGGCTCGGGTTTGATTCAGACCTAATCGGTGGTCATTACAGTATATATGTCACTGCTGCAGACCAGAGCAATCTGCAGAGGCAATTCCTTTGCAAAACTTTGCATATTAGTAACTTAGACCCCAAATATAATCACACAGAGCCTATAGGTTTAAAAACATCCCCTTTAATTTACCATTTTTAGCCGTGTGACATCATAACCTGACACTGAGGGCCGCAGTTTCATTTACTTGTTTGGGCGTGCACCGAATCAAGAGACAAATAAGTCACATCATTTGGCGTCTGAGGACTGAGGATGCATTCTTCCAACATGTTTCACTTAGCCAGAGAGGAGGGGGGGGTTAGAGTGAGGGTCCAACATGACAAACTACTATGTGTTTCTCATAGATGGATTGAATATAAGAGCAGGACAGTCAGACTGTGTGGGAATAACAATGAGGGCTACGCCAAAATAGCTGAAAAAGAATAACATGAGCTGTGTGAGCATATGTTCAGACACTCACACGTCCTGGTATGCAGAGTCCAAAACTCTCGGGGGAAATAAGGGGAGCGAGCTGCACCACACTAAGTATGGCTTAGTGGGTCAAAAGTTTAAGAAGCACAATTACCTGAAAGACCTCGGCTGACCCCCAAATTTCTCACCTTCTGTTCCCTCTCTCACACACACACACACACACAAATGCAAACACACACACACACACCTTTGACAGAGGCGATTTACAGCCGGCAGCAGGAGAGGGTGAAAATGTATCCAGCACCAACAGGCTCCTGCAGAGACATAGAGTGAGAGGCTTCATGTAAGCACAGTTTGTATTTTGATTACACTTTCAGGCGTTGTAAATGATCCCCGCTGCTAACAGTGTCGAGTTAAATGCTCATAACTCACCTGGACACAATGTGACTGTCTCTCCTCTGGCTCTGCTTTGCTCGGCTGGGCTCCACAGGAGAGGTGGTGACAGGCAGTGAATGGCTTCAGATAATGTATCAAAATATCACATTAAGAAAATGTTCACTGAAGCCAAATGTGAATCCCATATGCGGGGAGGGGAGGGAGGAGGGGGAGGAGAGGGGGGGGGGGGAGCCAGGAGACAGAAGAGGGGATCCGGGGAGATGACAAACCACCGCTAAAAGAGCTTTCTGACATCTTGTTAAAACACTTTCTGCAGAGACGGACGTTAAATGGATAATGATGAAGAGAAAAGTAATGTTGTTGTGATGTGACGGCTGTCGACAGAGTTACGTTTAGTTTCAGGATTAACTCCTTCACCGTTTGTCAAAACTTCAACATGCACAGTAGTCTTGATGTGTCACTGCCTGGTTAGACCAGGGTTAGACCCTGCGGCTGTTAGCACCGGTGTTAAATCTGCAGGTCGGGTTGCAGCCAGTCGGCTAAAAAAATCAATAACACGGGAGGTATAATACTTACATGAGCAAAATGATCGGCCAACATAACTTGAAAATGTACAATGTTTTCCGTAAATTTGAAATAGCATCTAGACCCAGAACCCAGACTGAACATCGAGCACGTCTGTCTGACACAAAGGTAACGTTAAAGAAGTGATTATTCAGCATGTTGGTGTGCCGTCCAATGCTTTGGCAATAATCTTGATATAAGGATCATTCAAATAAATATCCTTATATCTTACTGCATATTTATAAAATGCACAAGTACTAGAAGTGACACTAGCTCTACCCCAACCCATTAAACCCAGTACACTCAAAACCAGTGAAGAAAGTCTTTCCTCAAAAACAAGAAGAAGGGTCCTCGTTTAACAACACAATGGTTTTTATAAAGGATTATTTCGGGGCTTTGTTATATGACAGTGGAGAGAGAGAGAGAGAGAGAGAGAGAGAGAGAGAGAGAGAGAGAGAGAGTGGGGAATGACATGCGGGAAAGGAGCCACAGGTCGGATTTCAACCCGGGCCGCCCGCTAAGAGGACTACAGCCTCTGTACATGAAGCGTGCACTAACCACTAGGCTACCGGCGCCCCACAAGTGACACAACGTTGAGTCAGAGAAGCCGAAGATATCCTAAAACAATCGCAGCAGACTATAAATAAGAAGCGTCGTCTGATAACCTTTTTAGTAGAGAGAAAGGAAAATAAGTCACCGAGCAGTTAATACATTTAAGCAGATTGTCCACCTCAAATAAACACAAACATTTAGGAAATACATCTTCAAACTAACACAGCTTCACTCACTGACTTCATATATAGAGAAACAAAAGTATGCAAAAGAAGACTTTAAACCCTGGAATTCAGCTGATCGTGCTTTATGTAAGTCATTTCATTTATTTACCTGTAGCTCCTTTTGTATGTCAAATTATTTTTTGTCAAGAATTTAAATTCATGTAGATACAAACAAACGCTTTTAGGATAACACAGAAAAATCTTCAGTCCAAATGACTCTGATTTGTGTCCCACATAAAGATGAAGTGTTTGTTCTGCATGCATCAAGTCTGTGAAGAGATGGAAATGATAAGATGATTAAAATGTAGAAATTGAAAATTAAGTTTTATTCTCTTCAGAGCTGATTCTGCTCATTAGAAGCTTCAACCACTAAGTTACTCAGAAACAGTGAACAAAATAATCTTTTGAAGGTTATTAAAGACAAGAATGTAATAAGAAATGTAAAAACAGGAGCATTACTAAGCAGATATTGCACTTTTAAATATCTTAGATTTCACTTTTTGCAGTGTAGAAGTCACTAACTTAAGTGTGACGTGGCAGATTGTCCCTCTCTGGATCAGGTCCCACCTCGGCTGCAGGCGCTCCGACATGCCGCCCCCACGAGCACCAGAAACGGAGATGTGACTGGACCTGACGTGAGGTGAGTCATCTCCTCCATCTTCGGATAACGGGATTAGCGGGGCAGGGTCACCTCACAGCTCGCTCACACACACACGCCAGCCTGTGGGCGTGACGTCCTCACACACACACCGCGTTTATCTTTAGCTCTGCCGCAAAGAATTCGGACTGATATGACATCTAAAGAGTGAATACTTGTCTCCTTCTCCCTCCAAAAAGTCTATTTCATTACGTTAAGTATTATCTGTGAGCGACACAAAGCTGCGCTCTGACTGATCCACTCTGCATTTGGAGGATTGATTTCCAGCTGTGTGCTTAACTACATGAAAAAAATGGAAGGGGGCTATAATTTTGGGAGATTTATGCGGAACGGTGCTCAACAGAAAATTTGGCGTTTGCCCCCAAAATGGTCTCCGCTGAGAGAAGAAAAAAGTCCCATAGTTGTAATTTACAGCCGGTGTAGAATAACTTTCTCTTTTCTCGAGCAGGTAAAGTAATGTCGCAGCCGCTGCCAAACACAACCGATGTTTGATGAGAGTACCAGGTCTGGTTTCAGAGTTCAGGGGGAAACACAGTCGGCCAGTACAAGACCTCCGAATCACGGAATAATAGCGAGTTAAACAACGGTATCAAAGAGAAGCGGAGGACCACAGTGAAGCTAATGATTTTAACACACAAACACACAGAGTCATGAACACGGCGTTGTGAGTGCAATCAGATCAGCTGGGAAAGAAAAGGATGAAATAGAGAAAGTGAAAAATTCAGAGGAGATATTGAACAATGAGAGAGAAGCTAAGTGTTTCCCCATGTGCACCTGAGGCGAGGACTGACCCTCTAAAGCGGGGTCTAAGCCTTAACCCCCCCCCTCTTCGGTGTGCCAATGCCCATAGGCACTGAGGAATCACTGGAATGAAGGAGAGTGGCCAAAAACAGTCTGCTTAACTCCCCTCCTCTCTATAGAAGTGCCGTTACAGAAGGTCCCCAATTTGGCCCGGGCTGAGAACACTTAGCAGGCAGATCAATCTTTTTTACAGCCCTCCTGGGACACCGACGGGCTCTCAAGCTAACGCACTTCTCTGTATGAAGAAGCCAACAGGTACCGACAGGAGGTATATACACCGACTTCTGCCAAGGTAGTATTTAAGACCAGACAAATGAATGTGTTATTCGATTTCTCACAGTAATAGGGCTGTCAAGAGAAAAGAACTTTAGACTTCAAACAATATCAATTCCTGTTTTAATACCACGGTAACTAAAATAGGAGTCCTAAGCTAGCTTCTAATAACCAAAAATGGCAAACTCCTGCACACTCTCCAAGTTGCAGTAGTTGTTGGCAACGTATATGTGCAATTAAGACAGTGTGCAGGAGATTGCCTGCAATTTAAGATGGATTCTTTCCTCTCCTACACACCTCGCTGTCATGTGAAATATAGTTTTTAAAGTTTCTGTATTTTTCGACACTATCGATTATTACAATACCGGAGATTGTTCTAAAACAAGCGGTACTGAAAAAGTATTGAAGAATTTGACAACCTTACATTGTGATAGGAAAGGCACAATCGAAACGAAAACAAAAACATGTAAGGCAACAAGCAGCAAACCACCAGACCAACAAAGTGAAACCAGCGAGAAGCGAGAATCTACTGGTCACACGGCAGAAAGTGGCGTCCGGTTAAATTAGAGCTACGTCCACACTCCAATGTTTCCACTCATTTCCAGACTTTTGGTTTGTGTTTTTAAACATCCATCATCATTAATCTTCAGATGTGAATAATGAAATAACTAAAATATTGATAATGAAAACTATTGTGTGAAGAAACTAAATCAACACGATGAAACCAGGAGAGCTGCAGCGGGATATCAGTTACTAGAAGTTTATTCAGAGTGAACTTTGGGGCCAGAAGTTGTTGCTTTGGGGGAAACTGTTCGGAGAAAAACAACCTCAGAGTGCAGGTGTTCTGTGATGAGTGTGTCTGTGGACTTCCAGGTTTAGGATTTGTTGTCATGAGAAAAGAAAGGCCCGCTGCCAGTAAACAGAAACGTCCCCCCTCTTGTTCTCTTGTTCTCAGATATCTGTTTAGACTTCATAGATTAGCCATGACTACATCAGACTCGCATTAAGCCCAGCACGCACTTTCAGATGTGCACACCGAGATCCTCCTAACCCCAGAGACGTCCCTGACCTTCCTGTGTATCAGTTTTTACAGTGCGGTGGTCTGTGGAGCAGCAGCAGTGAAATGGAGCCGTGACAAAACAAGAGGAGAAGATTCTTCACAACAAACCTCCATGTTCTGCTTCTGCTCAGAGACACTGAAGCCTTTTTCAAACATGTTCTCTTTCAAAATTTCAGGACAGAAATCTTCCTGACTTGCATACACACACGTCAATCACAGCTGGACACTTTCAGATTGGGGGGGGGGGGGTTCATAGGGGTCAGGACATGAAGCAAAAAGGACTACGCAGAAATGGCGGCAAAGCAAAATCATCAGATGCTGTTATGACAATTTTTTTCCTAGGTGATTGGAAATATTCACAGCATAGATAAACAGCAGAAAATAGAATAAAACAAAGAGAGTATGAAGCAGCTTCTTTTTGTGCATGACGATCAAACCGGTCGCTCAGCCTTGGCTTGATATAATCGTCATCACCCCTGACTTCACTCGGGAAACTTTACCATACGGGCTGTCTGGAAAAATTCCCGGTAAAGATTTTTGTGTGCAAAAGTGGGTTTTAAGCCTCTAGATGGGGATTTTGTTCTGCTTGTATCTGTTGATGATTTATTAAATCTAAAATCTTTTGGTTTTTGACTGACAAAAAAACAAACAATATTTTTAGACATCTTTGTTTCTGAGCCACTCAGGTGGACATTTCTCCCCTTTTCGGACGTTTCACAGACCAAACCTTAAATGTATTACTCATCAAATTTGAAAGACCACCGACTTGGATGCAGCAACTCCTAGAGTTGGCTGTTTCTCTGCTGAAGAGGATGACAGAGCAGAAAACAGGGATGCGTGGGCACAAAGACACAAAGACTGACAGGAGGAGACGGAGCGGAGGACGAGGAGGGAGGGGTTGTCTCTCTCTGTCCTCCCCCTGCGTTCCCCCCTTCTCTGTCCTTTTCTGCTCCAGTTCTTCAGAAGCCAGAAAAAGAACCACTAGGAAGCTCCTTACCACCAGCGACCGCAGTGACGTCACCCTTTGTGTCCTGCGGTGGGCGACTGTTGAAGCTAATATTTTAGTATGTGTGAAAGCAGACAGAGCGGACCTGATAATGCTGGCGCTGATGTAATGCACTGTTTCTGTGCTCGGTGTGAAGGGGGTGAGGCGGGTGTGTGTGTGTGAATGATGTGTGTGTTGGTTACATAGACGGGGTCTGGTGGTTGATTACCTAATGTTTGACTTATCCTCTTACCAGAATTTGTAACGCAGGCTCTGATTACAGTGGCGCCGCAACCTGAACAACCTGTGCCTTTTTATAGTCAAACAGTGCCGCCCGCCCGCCCGCACACAGACAGACAGACATAATGAGGACGTAGTTCTTTGTAAATTAGACCTCTGAGACTTCCCCCCTCCAAACCTGGCCCTCTCCTCTCCTCTGGGTTTAATCCCCCTAATACAGTCGAATAAATCCACTAAATATAATCAACAGTGAACTACTGATGCTGCAGTTGTCCTTAAAGTGGTTCTGGGTGGAGTCTCAATCATGATCTGAATTTTTCAGTCACTTTTTTCAGTGTGTTCATCGCTTGAATACTTAAAGTAACTCTCTTCAGTTGGAAGCAGAATATAAACGATGATTTGTGAAGAAGTGAAATGTTTTGGGGCAAGCTGCAAACCCCTCTTACATACAGCTATAACTTCACATTTATTAATGAACAATGAAATCTTTTTAAAAGTGAACTCCATCACAGGAGACAATCTGTGACACTTCAAAAATTAATTATTGGATATTATTTAATGAAGAACTGCACATTGAAGAAAGTGAACTAATCTTTTTTTTTGTTTTTTTTTGGAGGCTTTAAATGCTTTTACTTCGAGACAGGACAGTGGATAGAGTCAGAAATCAGGAAGGGAGAGAGAGAGAGTGGGGAATGATATGCAGGGAAAGGAGCCACAGGTCGAATTTGAACCCAGGCCACCTGCAAGGAGGACTACAGCCTCTGTACATGGGGCACGCGTATTAACCAATGCGCCACCAGGGCCGACTTTTTTTGTATTTTCAACCAGAAAAGGCGTGTGTGTGTGTTTGTGTTATTATTGTAAGATTGCTCGACCTCTCGTGCCGCTCTGCAGCTGCCTGCAGGTGATTGGACAGGAGCTGATGGTGCGAGCCAGCAGGTAAATGGTCTTCTTCCTTCACTCCCAACGTGACCGCTGGACCGTAGAGCGCTCGTGATAAGTGACAGCGTCAGGAAGAATTCTGAGATATTTTTTGTCAATATTGTAAATATAGTTCAGACTCTAAAAGCAGTCCGGGTAAAGAGGTAGCCTATTATTTTGAATCATCTTTTTTCTCCTGATAGGAGGGAGTTAATTAAGGTGGTTTTATTTTATTTTATTTTATTCAATTTAAGATCATTTGGGTTATTGATGAAGATGTTTTGTTTGATATTTCATCCTCTTCTCTCCCTGAAGTCTGGATCATTTTGTGTTTAGTATATTGAATTCGCAGCTCTCTCCTTCTATCCTCTCCATCAGAACTCACACAGGAGCAAGTACAGTTACTATAGTTACCGCTTGTCCCAAACGCTCCTCTAATATAAATCAAGATTTTAATGAAACTAAAATAAGGCCACTTCTTCACTGCATGACCCATGTTTTAGAGAAATAAGTCACTTTCTATAATAAGTTTACATTTTCAAAACAAAAAGAAAAAACAAAAGAAAACAAAGTAAATCCAAGATGTCTTTACTTTGATACAGCTCAGTGCAGCTCCTGCACTGAAACACAACAACTATTAAAGTCAACATAATCCGAATGAATTTATTTATCCAAGAGAACAGAGGACTAGATCATCATTATCATTTAAATTGTTGCAATTCATGGATCCGAATGCAGGAAAGAAATGTTTCCTGGTGAAGACCCCAGAACACGACCACCAGCATTATGTGAAGCCCCCCCCCCATCCCGTTCCAAGCCCGGCGCAGTCTAGGCTGTGAAGGCTGTTTCGTCATGAGCCGGGGTGTCACTGCCAAAGATTTCTGCCTTTTAATAAGGACGTTTTTTCTGACCACTGTATCTTTTGCTGCTTTGCTAAAGTGCTCATGATGGATTAAGCTGGGTCCTTGTAATATAGCAATAAGTAAGGTCTTTTACCTGCTTTTTGTAACATAACAATGAGCATGGTCTTTTTACCTGCTCTTTTGTAATATTAATAGACAAAGAGTAAGGTCTTTACCTGCTTTTTGTAAAGCGTCTTGAGATAACACTTGTTATGAATTGGCGCTATACAAATAAAGATTGATTGATTGATGTGAGATTCTGCCTTCATGAAAACCATAAGAGGTGACCTGAATTAACTCTCAGTTGGACTCAATGCAGCTCACGTAACCTTACAGTGCACATCACTCATTCAGAGATCAGTTTCCCCCTTTATCAGCTCAGCGCAGCGCTGGAGATTACACTATAATAGTCTGAAATCATTATGTGTGAGCACAGCTAGAATATGTTTTTGCTTTAACGCCTTGTGTCTCAGAGGGATTCACACCAACTCTCATGTACACACACACACACATCCTCACATCAAAAAGCATCTGTGTTCTCAGAACTTTTCCTCCCTAAAGCATCAATTTTCCACTTTACTGGCTTGTTTTAAGTTTGAACAGACCATTACTGCCAAAATATTCATGTACAAGAAAACAAACTTCCAACTTCTGCACACGTCCCGCCCTCCTGTAGTTTTACAAATCACCATCACCGCACACTACTCAGATGCTAGATACCTGATGTTTCGTGTTTTTTAATGACCAAGAAGTGTGTGTATTTACGTGTGAGGTGAATCTGATTCACCTCCCTCTTGTTGTCTACGGGATGGTGGTTGTTAGATCAGCGTTGTTGGAGGGAGTGCTGAAGACGTCGTGCAGGAGTGATGAGTAGTTGACATTTTTCACTGACAGTTCTCCGTCTTCAAACTTCACATTCAGGTCAAACTGGAGAAGATAGAAACAATGAATTAAAAAAAAAAAAACTTTTGAAGAAGATTCAGTGGTCATCGTCTTCTTTCTTTGAGAGATTTTTATGGAGTTCAGAGTATCTGAGCGGACTACTTGTGGATTAGAAGCCGCTGAAACAGAGAGCAGCTGGAAACCGTGACAGGGAGGAGTAAAGTAAGCACTGTGTCACATACACACACCCAAACACACACACGTACGCTCTCATTCTCTCTTTGTTGTCATGCCATGGTATATATCTCTGCTGCTCACCTGTTTCTGCTTAGACTTGGCTGCAGCGGAGCATGCTAAATCAGACTAACGTAGGAAAGATACAAATACAAGAGAGAAGAACTAAGCAGCTACTTCCTTCCTATTTGACCACCTCCAACTGTGTGTGTGTGTGTGTGTGTGTGCGTGCGTGCGTGTGCGTGCGTGCGTGCGTGCGTGCGTGTGTGTGTGTGTGCGTGTGCGTGTGTGTGTTGTGTGTGTCTCTTGGTGTACTTTTAATCATCCTCTTTCCATTCGACCATTCCCTCTCACAGACCTGATTCTGTTTTTGGCTCTTGTATGCACTGAGTCATCGAAGATTTGGGTAAAATGTAGATTGATTTTTTTTAATTACAACTGTTTGAAAATCTGCGCACACACACTGTGAAGTCTGCTTTTCTTATTAACCCTCAGCTAAAAAGTCTTCTCCTCCTTCCTCCTTTCTGCTGCTCTTGTTTTATATATACGATTGCTGTTTCTCTGTCTTACCTTTAAGGTGTCTTCAGGCTTTACTGGAGGACTCGGATTCTCTAACCAGTTAAGGCCAGCCAGGAAAGCGTGGTAGTCGATATCGTCCCCGTCTGCAAACCTACAGCACAGATAAATCCAAACAATCAACCCACACATAATACATTGAAACCATCTCTCACTTGATTTGAAAGAAACTGTTTCATCGGATTCTAATGCAACATTTTTGACTGTTACTTAGCAAAATTAGCAAAAAAAAAGAATCACTCAAAACCGATCTGAAAATGCTGCAGTGGATCTGGTCTACCCTGATCTGTGTCTCTTACCTGCTGAGCAGATCTCCCAGCAGCTTGTCAGGCAGAGGGAGGTGGACGGCCTTGCAGATGGTCCTCGTCTGTTTGGTGGAGAGACGTCCCGTTCTGGAGACACGAAGAAAAGCAGAGACAGAGGAATACAATGTGAGAAAAAAGCACTGAATTATTAGCAGAGGATCCAGACATCTGGACAGACATCAGGCTGCCTGCCTGTTTTTAATGGCTTATTTGAATACTTCTCAAAGAAAATAAACATACCCTTGAAGCTCTGCTTGTACCAAAAGGAAAACAGAAGTGAATTTAGGACTTTTGCAATTGCATGGGATCATTGTTTGGTTAATCTCCCCTCCTCCTTCATTAACTTTATCTGGATGAACTTTCCTGCTGTTTTCAGCTACTTGAGGCAGACCAGGTCTCAGTTTGATGACCTGCTAGCCAACATCAGTACCAGGATTTCGCTAATGGAAACCAAGTACCGGCATTCTGCACTAAAGTCGGCTGAAAAATGTCTGACTACAGCGCTATGAACCCAAAATAAACAGATTTTACTGAATATTAATTACAATAAACAGGCTTAAAGGAGGCTGGAAGAACTACATAATGATGCTGACTCGTAAGAAGTCTGAATTTGATCTGTCGGGTCTGTCTGCAAGATGACAAAAACACTTTTTTTGGGAAGGAGTTTGGATTAACCTTTTCTGATACAATATCAGAAAACCATTAGCCTTAACTCAGGTTCGGCATATTTGTGAATGTTTGTCTGTTTGTGTGTGAGAGACAAAGGATGCCACAGTTGTTTTCACATTGATCTCAGAAAGTCCAGAGCAAGGTTTTCAAAATGTTCGATACTTTTATACTTCTTTTACCTCATGTTTTAAAACAATACAATCTGTAAAAAGTATTAAAGCTTTAAAAACAACAACTTCAGATCTTCAGTCATATTTTTGTTTACCAAAAGCTGCCTGGAGAGGAAGAGAGCGTGTGCAACCTGCAATTTACGGTAATAATAAACAAGAATTTACCCATTATTGGGTGCCATGCCTGACTTCTATTTTTGTTTCCATGGTATCCAAACAGGTATCAATATAATTTGTTTTTTAACTCTAATCATATCCAAGTATAAAAATCTGGTATTGTGACAACCCTCCTCCAGGGCCCCATTCTCTCATGCAGAGAGGTTGATGAACAGTATAATGCTAACTGAGAGCTAGCTAAACCTCATGGCTCTGCTGATCGTCCATTCATGTTAATCCAAAGACCCATGGTAAAGGTCTGCAGCATGAAGCATATATGCATTAATAATGTGGTTTTATTCTCAATAAGAGAAAGCAAACATAAAGAGAGTAAGTGTGTGTGTGTCCTGTAGCCTGCAGAGCTAAATGCCATTCAGGTCTTTAGGGTCCATCTGGTTCCAATGCTGCAGTCTCACACTGCTGGAACTAATCGCTGCTCAGAGATATGGGGCCACCGGCTGCACGATTGATGTCTTGTTGTTACGCTGTGGCTGTGTGTGTATTTCTGCTGCAACACTGTTTGGTCCTAAGCAAACATCTGTGTGTGTGTCTGTGTCTGTGTGTGTGTGTGTGTGTGTCTGTGTCTGTGTGTGTGTGTGTGTGTGCATTCCTACTTGTGTCGGTCTTGGTGTGTGAACGCTCTGGCCATGGCCGGGAGCTCATCAAAGGGCTTCTTCTTGAGGAAGTCTTGAGCCACAGCCAGCATCAGGCCCACATCCGCTGCAGGCCTCTCGACGCGCTCCGAGAAGCTTCGGCCCAGAACCAGAACCTCGTGCTCCGACAGACCACAGTTAAGACCCGTCAACAGACCCCTGTGATGATTACAGGAACATAAAAACACAGATAGAGAGAGAGCGAGAGGATGACTCATATAATTAGAATCAGAGTAAAACATTTATTAATCCTTAGGAGAGAAATAAGGTTATTTTAAAGGTGCTCACATAATAAATACAATTATTCAAGGAAGGTGAAATTACAAAAAAAGCAGAAATAATACAAAATATGAAAGCATGTAAATTTGGACTTATATTTGAGTTTTTGCTCTGCATTTTCTTATTTTTGCAGAGTTACTGTACCTGAACGACTCGTAGGGGATGACGCCAGCGTTGCCGGGGTCACTGAGAGTCAGGAACTTCCTGATCTCGCTCTGTTTCTCCTCAGGAATCGAACGTAGTTTACTGATGATGTTTCCCACGTTGGCTTTGGGGAACTGTACACAAAATGACATCACCTTTAATCACATTCAGCAGTCACTAAAAGCTTGTTTTCCTTTCAATATAATCAATACAATGTCCATCATTTCTGGGCTGCCCTATACCTCTCCAACTAAAAGACATTGAATAGTCAACATCCATTTAATCTGTAGGGGTATCAAGCTTTTTTTAAAAGTCAATAAACATATTTGATAATTCATGAGGTTTATGATATAGATTGTATAGGGTTGTCACTATACAAGAATTCTAAACTTCAGTATAATTAAAGTAAAAATCTAACTGAATTGATAATAACTTCAATACCATCACAACAAATAAAATAGAAAAAATAGAAGTCCCAGGCACCCAATATCAGGTTATTTAGCTTTAGAAACCTGCTTCATCTTTGAATACTGAAATCTCGGATTCAGAGACCAGACAAAAAACTAAAGAAGTCCCAGTGAACAAATATCCTTCCTTCTTTTCTCCCCCTACCTCATCAGCATGTTGCTCCATGTAGCTAAAGGTGTATTCATCAGCATCCAGAAGCTGGAAGTTCCTGTTGTGGATGCAGACGGTGGCACCGACGTACAGATCCTGAGCTGTGAAGTACTTGGACATCTCACTCTTAAACTGCTCCTGACCCGGCTTCTTCACACGACCACGCTCCAGAAATTTACCACCAAGCCCACCTGGAGCGCCAACAGTGAGTGAGCAAAGGATAAAAGGATGGGTTTCTCATTGTTATACTTATCGTTGGATATTGAATTTGGACCCTTGCTGTGCAAACCAGGACCTAAAGACAAACTATTCATCTTAAACTCTAGTAAATGTGTCATACCCTCCCCTCCCCTTGATTTATATTTATGGGAATTTCCCTGAAAAAGCAGGTCCATGCACTCACTGTCATCTGTTCCATCAGTTTTTAAAGATTCTGGAGATGGAAACTGTATCTGATGATGTTAATGTTTGCCATGAGAGTCGTAGATTTGTGAATTGCGACTTGAAGGCTCAGGTCCAAACGTTGTTTTGTTTTTTACCTGAGTCCCCCTGCGGGCGCTCAAACACGCTGATGGAGTCGTCGCTGAGGTAAAAGGAGATGATGAACATCCTGTCTCTGTCGAGGGGATCCTTGGTCAACATCTTGGCTCGGAAATTCAGCACATGACTGTCTAGGCCACATCTGGGGGGGGGGGGGCACATACACAATTGCACACACATAACTCAAACATCACAGTGTGTAATTTGATTTTGGCTGTGACTACGGGTCATCCAACCTGTCTTTCTCCATAAATTTGCGGAAATCTTTCTTTGGGGGTAGGGGCAGCAGACTCTGGCAGGAGACCAGAGAGTCCTCCTCTGAGCCGAAGCCGTTGTAGGGGGGCACCATCCTTGGGGGCTTAGGGGCCGGGGGGGCTTTGTACTGCACCGGGGTGAAGTCCTCTGAGAGGGAGAGAGAGAAGACAAAACACTTACAAGAAGAAAGGAGGAGGGCTGGAACGATCAGAGGACAGCAGGTAATCCATCCATGCGGGTCTGACCTCTGACTGCTCAGAGTCAGACCGGACCCTCCATCAAGGCGCTCTGTCACTGCGGGCCTTGTCTGCTTTACTACTGTGACTAATGCAGCCAGACCCAGAACCCAGGGTGGCAGACTGGTCCAGGACCAGCTCTGGTTTCTCCTGTTGGGGAGCTGTGTGCCTCTCATAGTCCTCGGTGTCTTTAACTGAGGAGAAAAACCAGCGCTGGAGGGCCGGAGTATCTGATGTCAGGCCGATGGTGGTGCTTAACTCTGTAACTGGTTCTTATATCCATCCATCAAGGAGTGACCGAGACAACCAGAACATTATATCGGCTGCTACAAGCCTCGTCAAGTAAAAAAAAAAAAAACATAACTCAGAACATTTGAGTTTTATTAACAGTGAAAATAAAAATACTTAACCCTCTGATCAAACGTGTCAACATGTGTAACATTTGTCTCAGTAGTGGCAGAAGCAAAAACTTCCTGCTGGTGCTTACTGCCCCCAAGTGTTCTTAATTATGTACTACAGAAAAGAGCACTGGCTATACAAGTATTGTCTTTAGAAAATGAAAAGCCAGTGTGAAGTGTAATAATTTGTTTCATAAAGGAGCTCAACCTGAAATGAAATATGGAGCTTAATCCCAGGTCAAGGCCTGCCTTCTTTTCTTCACATGTAATGTTGCAACTGAAGCTGCTATGATGTGAGAAAACCTACATTTGTCTGACAGCATGGTTTCATATTATTTTCATATATCTGGGTTTGGATGCACAGATTAACAACATTTTAATCTTTTACCCAATGTTTCACTTTTTGAAGACTAAATTATTCTTTTTAAACGTTTCCAAAGTGAAATTTCTGTCTGGAGAGGAAACATACTTTTTGTATTAATAAAGAAAAAAATCAATGAAATGCTTGTATTGGTTACCTGTGCCGTATTTGGAGCGATAGTATTCTTTGGTGAAGTCGTCACAGTCGGCGATGAGCACTCTGCGGCCCCACACGTTCACCTCCCGTCCCACGGCAAGATCACAGTCTTTATAAAACTCGTCCTGGACCCCTGAAGTCTGCAAGAGAGAGAGAGGACAAAGACGGGACTCAAGGTCAAACTGTTTAGAATTTAGTCAAACAAACATTGATACGATACCAGTAAATACCAAATGATAGTGATACCTGTTACGCTAACACGGCAACACAAATAGAAATCCTAGGCACACTAAATTGGGAACTTTCTTGTTTTCATTTAACAGTAAATGTAAGCAAATTCTTACACACTGTCTTAAGTGCACAAATTAGTTGGCAAGGTTTCGGAACAGAAACGTTGCCAACGTATTTGTGTTATCTAGAAAGTATGTAGGAATTTGCTTACAATTTTTGATGGTCACATCCCTCTCTTCAGCACCTGTTTTATGAAAAAGACGTTTTCTTGAAGTTTTGGCAATTCTCAAAACTATTGTTCGTTAAATAACAGGGAATGTATCATTTAAACCACAGTGTACCGAAAAGTATCGAACATTATGACAACCTTACTTGCATCTGTTTAGTTTACGTCAAAATGGTGTTCAGGTACCAGCAAGCCAAAAGTATGTGGACATCAGTGTGGACAACGTTACACTAAATGTGAGTATTAAACATCCTATTCCAAAATTATCTGCATTGTGTTTCAATTTCTGTATCCACTGTTTTTGAAAAAGGAAGCCTACAAGATTTTGTTGACTTGGTTTACTTCCATTAAACAACCAGTGCTCCACAGGTGGTGCACGATGTTGCATGTAAGGCCTGTCTCACAGTCAGAGTCAAAGTTGATCTCAAAGGTTGCGGAGCAGGTTGAGGGCAGTGCTCTGTCTTGGCTGATACTGAAGTCAGAAACGCATTTCTTGAAGGATTTGTAGTTTTGAGTACAGGTGCAGCAGTCTGCTGAAAAAGGAAAGGTCCTTCTGTGGATTGTTTACACCCAGTAAGAAGCACACGTTTGTCTGAAATAGTTTGCTTGAAACGAGATGGTGACTTCTCAGATGCAATGCCCCTCCCTCTTTTTTCTCCTTTACTGTCTTTAGCATTTATTTGCTATCAAACGAATGTTGAGAGAATATAACATACAGGACAAACAGGACATACTTTGAGACTGTCCAGTATGAAGCGTTGTCCCTGACTTGCTGAGGCGAACACGTTGAGCACTGTGCGGTCCGTCACCTCTCCAGGCTGCTTCAGCTGGGCGGGTCCAAGCTGCAGAATACAACGCACCAGCACATTAAACATGATATCCCACAGAACTGAGCATTATTGTGCATGCAGACATGTATGCACACATCTGGAGAGAGAGATAAAGCAACACAAATTATAGTGAGAAGGAGAGAGAGAGAGAGAGAGAGAGAGAGAGAGAGAGAGAGAGAGAGAGAGAGAGAGAGAGAGAGAGAGAGTGAGAGAGAGAGAGAGACATCTAACATAATATAGAGATAAAGCTGAGAAGTGATGGATGTGTTGGTGATTTCCAATTGGATGGTTAATTTTGGCCAACCTTTAGGACTGACATTTAATAAAAGGCATCAGAACAAACTAAATTACTGGTCACACACACGCACGCACGCACGCACGCACGCACGCACGCACGCACACACACACACACACACACACACACACACACACACACACACACACACACACACACACACACACACACGATTGAGTTCTGGCTGTCTTTCAACATGAATTAGGCTTGAGTCAGTAACTGGAGGAGAAAGCCAAAATGCTCTGGGGGGACAGGATGCTGCAGCAGGTCTGTCAGGCTGAGGGGGGGGAGGCTGCTTGGAGGAAAATGAAAAGTCACTGAACCATACAGAGAGGCATAGCCAGCCATTTAGTTTGAAATAACCAGCTCTAAATGTAAGACACTGTAATGGACGTGGAACAGAAAGCACTGTTTTGTTTTAAGTCAAGACATGAAATCAATACTGGGTCCTATCTTATTTACATTTCATATAAATAAACCACCAACATAATTTAAGATGATTATTTTGCCTGTTTCTCGAGATGCAATTAAGTCTATAAGAACTACAAGCTGCTTTTCTCTCTGTCTAGATGAGTCTTTGTAAACTACACCACATGTGAAATACTAAAAGAACACATATTGTTCTTCTCAGGGTTAAAGAGTTAAGTTTAAAGTGTTTGACATTTATTTAGTTCGAGACATTTTTTTTTTCTTTTATCTTTGAAACATCATAACGAGTGTATTCTAAAAAAGTTGGGTTGTACTTGAGTTTCTTTTCTTAGAGACAAATGCAGATTGTTTATGAAGAAGAAAGTCAAAACAACATTAACTAAATTATCTTTTATGTTCCCTTCAGACTCTTACATCTCCTGCTCCTTGCTCCTACTCTTTCAGTACAGAGGCTCTAGTCCTCGAGGCGGGTGGCCAAGGTTCAAATCCAACCAGTGTCACTCCCTCTCTCCCTCTCCCTGATTTCTGACTCTATCCACTGTCCTATCTCTACAATAAAAACATAAAAAGCCCAAAATTGTATCTTACAAAAAAAGAACATGTTGTTCACCCTTCCACTCCTTGAAAACAAAAAGAGTTCTCCTCTCTGGGCTCCCATCACCCCCACTCTCAGACACACCTTTTGAACAGATAGTCTTGTGGTTCCTCACCTTCGGTAGTTTGCTGCGGTGCAGGAATTTGGGCACAGTACCTCTCCCAGGGATTTCTGAGATAACCTCTCTGATCTCGATGGTGTCATCAGCCAGGTAGTAGTGCAGGACGAGCTCCCGGGGGTCCCCGAACATGTTCTCTGTGTCGTCCCAGAAGCAGAAGAAGCGCAGCACTTTGCGGTCGTGGTCCAAGAACTGCTTCAGCGTGTCGCGCCTCTCATACGGCCGAAGAGGCTTCATGCTTTTCTCAATCTGGACCAGGGATTGAGTTAAAATAAAGATAAGACTATATCAAACACATGCACAGAAGGCGTTATATTTTTCAAGGGTTATTTGTTGAGCATCGGAACCATCAATAGGTCTGCAGTGTTGGAATAAGTTGATTATATTTTAGGGAAAAACCATCTTTAGAAGAAAGGTTCAAATGATTAAATTGGCAAGTTATATAAGTAAAACTTGATGTTCAAAAACTGTATCTTCTGTGTTTTGGCGTCCAGCCTTCTTCATGAAGAAGCCTGGAAGCTGAGACATGTTTTTTTATATTTAAGTTACCAATTTAATAAAGTCTTTTTAACATTTCTTCTTAAGACGAGTGCGTTGGTTTTTTTCCCCTTTCTGTTGTAAAGATTCGCTCATGCCCTCCACCAACGAGCACCGTCTTTTTTTGTATCATTACTAGATGGAAGAAGCTCTCCTTTTCCTAGACTGTTCATTGAGTTTGATTCGATTATTTTGACTTAAAATTTAGAAGATGCTGGAATGAATTACCACGCAAACATTTTTTAAAGGTACTTTAAAATCACGTATTACTCGTGAGTAACTGCCCACTGCACAGTGTTTGAAGGACAGGTAAAATAAGTAGGATAGAGTTTTAGAGGATAAATTACTCATCAGTTATCAAAATCTCTAAATGTTGATTTACAGATTTTCAAAATAAAGCGTTTCCCCACAGCTGTCAGTGTTCAAAGGCTTGACCTGTAACTTTTCTTAAATCACATATCGTATTTTGTTTTCTGAAAAATGTGATTATTTAATTGTTACTCTTAAGGGAATGTTTAAGAACATATAAAATCTGAACTACAAAGAAGTGTGTCAAAACATCAGTACTTTAATAATTGTGATTTCTTTATCAATAGTTTGAAAATGAAACACAGAATGGTTTAAAGAGAAGGAGATATGTATGTTTTGTTGAGCTTTTTTGGGATAAACTTCTTTATCAATTATTCAGAACAACAAATGAGAAAACGTAAAAGAACAAAATAAGCACTAACTGAGTGTTTGTGATGCCTACCTGTTTCCGGAAGTTGCTGTAGGGGTCATCAGGTATAGTGATACTGTCATTTACACACACTCCCAGTCTGGTGAGGAAGTCCCTTGAGAAAGAGTCACAGTCGGTCACAGTGAAAGTGCGTGAGTGCAGCACCATCTGTTGGTTGATGTTGAAATGAAAAATGTTGTAGAATTGGTCATCATCCGGGGGAGGCAGGGGGATACGCTGGCGACGAATAAATATTCCTGTCAAACAAAACAAACAGGCAGTGATGGTAAGTGACAGCTGTTAAACTGCTCGTCACAGCTCGGTGAAGTGTTTTGTCCATCAAATGTGGTCATTGCATTATGAAGACAGCTGAAACCTGAATGCAAGAATGCACGTGAAAAACAAAACACATGAATGATCCTTTGATATCACAGACACCTTGAGGGATGCCGCTGTTCTTGTACTCTGGCTCCACCACCTGTATGGTGTCATCCTCCAAGTAGAAGTAGATTTTACACTTCCTGATCCTGTATGTCTCAGTTTGGGCCTCAGGCACGGCTTCCTGGAAGTACGCATCGAAACACAGAGCCTGACGGGGGAGAGGGGCACGTTGTCAAGAGAGTTCATCAAAATGATGATTTAAGATACCCAACTGATCATTGGGCTTTAAAGACTTTTTAAAGCATTGAAAACAGAAATATGAAAACATTATGCTCATAAATTTGTTGTTAACTTGAATTGCTAAACAAGTTACACTACACGATAATATTGACATTTATCTTTTTTTTCTCTGTACGTTAGGGGGGAAAGATTGTCAAAATGTTCGATATTTCAAAACTTTTTGCTACCAAATGTTTTAAAATGACACAATCTCTGTTATTTTATTGATCGAAAGGATCAATAAGTAGAGAATCATAGTACAAAAGTAAGTACAGAAAAAAACTGTGGCTAAACATGGCTAAATATGAATTACACATGATGTCAGTTCATGTGATGTAATTAATCAGCCTTCTATACAACTTGTATTCTATAATTCTACAATCTCATTTAGCGGAGGCTTTTGTTGAAAGTGATGTAAATTTGAGAGTACGTCTCCTTGGACAGAGTATGGAGAGTATGGAGAACAAAACACCAGGGAGGTAAAACAGGTCAGATAAAAGACAGCACACCTGTTTGTCGAAGGCCACCCATGCTGGTAAATCACGGCCCTGTCCTTTGGGGTAAACAGAAAAGTTTGGTTTAATCTTCTGGCCATACAACAGCTCTCCTCCGATGCCCGGCTTCTCCGATCCCACCAGCATAGGGACTCCGTCGGAAACAGCGAAATGTTGAGATTTATGAAAACTTTCTTTCCACAGCTGCGACACACAAGGGAGGATAGGTTACACTCTGGCTCTACACACTTCTAATTCAAAGTGCATACACAGGAGTCTTAAGGGTTAGGGATTACTTAAGCACACACTTCTACTACAATTTCATGAAATACAAACCTAATAATAAAGTGTTTCCATGTTATGTTAGGCCTAGAAAGACATGTAGGACTGGAAGTTACATTTGATATTTACATCCAGTGCTGTTCAGCTCATTAACACTTGAGATAGCTTGGAAAGGCTTCTTCTCCACACTTTAAACCCCGCACTAAGTAAAAGTAACAACACAAAATGATGACAAATATCCCATTATAAGTCATAGTCTTGTTGCCTATTCCTAGTCTTGCTGGTGAAAGTACTAATATTTTGATCTGTTTAAAAATGCTCATTATACATTAAGTCCCCTGAAAGTGTATCTAACATCTGGATGGTTAACTGATGTGTTATATTTGAGTTTTTTCCACTAAAATGTATTACAGTACAGATATGAAGCGGCATAATGGATATTCTTAAGTTGAGTACAAGTAGTCTACTTTAAATGATGTTTTTAAACACAACACTTTACAAAATAAATTAGTTTACGCAATTCCCAAGACTAAAACTTTATTTTAACTCTTATTCTGAGGTATCTGTTGTCTTTTTATAGACACTAGGGCAGCTATTTAATGTGTTTATACACATACAATTAGCTTTTAGAGCTAAGATGCTACCAAGCTAACCGTCTTGTATCTTTTAAGCTAACTTCTGTGCAGCACTAAAGCTCAGCCATTCATCAAACTGTCGTCGTTTGTTCGTAATAAACCGAATAAAACTCACTTACCTGTTTGTTGGGAGAATTCCCGGGTAGAAAAGGCAAAGCCATGGCTTTAATATCTAAATAAAGTTTCGTGTTTCTTCATTTAACTCAGCAGCTGTAAACTCCCAACGGTCTGTTTTTTGGTTACCATGGAAGCGTCTATTAGGGGGCGTCGCTTAGCAACGCTTCGAAAGATGCTAGCAGGTATGCGAACAAAATACAAGATTTAATGATATATTCCTGTACATAACTTATATTTATTATATTCCACGTTGTTTTAATATAATAAACGACTTTAGAAACATTCATGGTTAAATGTAAGACTTATTTATCACTGTATAAGGATAACGCCTGCAAGAAAGGATACAAATACAACATACAAACACTAAAGAGCATAAGATGTCACGTGTAAAAAAACATTTAAATTGAAATTAAAATCGAAAAATGTAAGGAAATTGCAAAATAAAACTTAAAATAAATAAGAAACAAGTTCACTGATTTTCTTTTTTTTTATTAGTTCTTCAAAGGTACATAGTAGACACAGCCTTCAGTACTTTAAGCATCAATTTACTGATGATCATATTCAATAAAAACAGAGATACAGGGGAGTCTGACATAACCCATCGACATGCACCTGCAACTCTACAAATAAAGGCAAAAATAATCCAGTCTCTTTCCGTCTCTTTTTAACCATAGTGGTGATTTATTAACATGTCTGGAACTGAAAGAGAAACAAAAACAATATTCGGACTGATGGTCTCAACCTGTGAAGGTCAATTTAAATCTACTCATGTTTGAGTCAACCTAAATGTCCACAACATGTGAGCAGTAATAGTGCATACTCTTTCAATGGGTTTCAAAATCAAATTGGTAAACAATAAATACATAACAAAACTACAACAATTCAATGGCTTTTAAAATTCATTTCGCATGATATGTTTTTTATTTGGCCTGCAAAGTGGAGTTTTTTTAAGTAGGCCATTCTGGTTTATCAATAAATCCCACAGTGCCCTTTTATCACAGAGGTACAGTTTGACAATAGACATACAGATGTGCAGCTTTAACAGAGACGCATAGCTTTAAGCTATGATCAGAGATTGGTTGTTTGCTATTCAAAACACCTCCAGAAAGGGTTTGACTGTTGCCCTAAAGCTTTCATTACATCTCAGAAATGCAGACGCTTCTTATTTGGCAGATCCTAAGAGGCCAGGCCGAGCAGGAATCCTCCGATGAAACCACTCGTGACGACAATGTTTTTCTTCACAAACACTTGGGTCTGAAACACAAACAGTATGGTTCATTACATATGTCTTACAACCCGTTACAAATGGACTTGAGCAGAAATGAACAGCAAAAGACAATAATTAAAGAAAAATAATTGTGCAAATGTAGTGGTCTATGGTAATGTATCAAAGCTTTAAAAACTAAAATCTACACTTTAGATAAAACGACACAATCTGCAGTATTTGAAGGATTGATGATATCGAGAAGTGCAGAAGCTTTAATAAATCTGCAGTCAGATTTTTAACCAAAAGCTGCTGCGAACAAAAGACGGAGAGAGACAGCAATGTGTATATTGCACAAACATGTTGCCCACCTTTCAGCACCAAACAGTGTATGATACTGAAAGGTTGCCAACGTATTTGTGCAATTAAGACAGTGTGCAGGAGTTTCTGTTGATTTAAAAACAAGAAATTATCCAACACTGGTTACCAGGGACTTCTTTTTTTGTTGCAGTGGTATTGAAACAGGTATCGCTATCTTTCTGAAGTTTAAAGTCTGGTATAGTGATAAACTGTTGTTTGATGATGTTGCTCTATATTATGAACGGGACATTTTTGAAAAATTGTATTTGGATGGAAGCAGACTTTTATTATTTTATGGCCCCGTGTCCACTTAGCGTTTTTTTCTCAGCACCAGCGTCTTTTTTCATTTGTTTTCCATGAGCGTTTGCAGCAGAAAGCAGCTGCCTGGATGTAAAGCGCAGCGCCCAGCATTTTTTTAAAGCGCTCAAGTTCAAAATCTTTCAACTTTTCAGAAATGCACTGTTGTCGTCACCGACGCTCTTTTCCAAATGTTTAATATTCCCTGTTTTTTAGCCTCCTACGGATCGTGTCTTGTACCCGCATCCTCTTTGCTCCGTGTCTGCTAGTGCAAAAAACGATCTCAAATATAAAACATGCAGTAAAAAGTGACGGAGCAGTGTCGGTCATACAGCGGCTGTTGTCAACACACTGTTGTCATAGAGACAGGACGGACGTGCAGCGCTTTTCTTCTCAGCGCACAAACGCTGCATACAAACACTCCCGAGCGTACAGCCAGCGCTTTTCTGCCCGGAAAAAACGCTAGGTGGACACAGGGCCTAAGACATCATAACGTGAGGTTCATCAGTGTGGCAGGATAAAAAAAGAGACTGATCATGAAGCTCTGATTGAGCTTTTCATAACAATCCAAACAAAGGAACACGATTCATAGTTATTGTTGTTGCTGTGTTTGTCTCTATCCTTCTCCTTTTCCTGCATCTCCTTCTATCCCACTTTTTAACACAGACTCAGCAGGAAGTTTTTCCTCTCCACTGTAACTCTGCTAAATGTTGCTCAGCGCTCATGATGGATTAACGTTGGGTCTTTGTAAATAATATATCAAAGAGTAAGGTCTATTACCTGCTCTTTGTAAAGTGTCTTGAGAGAACATTTGTTATGAATTGGCTCTATACAAATAAAGATTAATTGATTGGTTGATGAGATTGAATTCTCACCTTCTCCATGAATGTGTTCAACTCCGGGCCTGCTTGATTGGTGCCTTTCTTCAGCTGCTTCTTTGCTTTGTTGACGTCCTTCTCTACTCTCTTCCAGTCCACCTGGATGTAGCCACTATTGTTGGCTATCTGGAGAAGAAGTCAGGCAAACGAAACACATGAGAGGCACATTCACCAGAGTGGTATCTATATTTATCTATTTTTAAATGAAACAGTTAATCATGGAGTATTTCAAAAGGAACAACGTCAAAATTCTCTGATTGAAGCTTCTTAAAACAGGAACGTTTTCTTGTTTGCTGCTAAATAAACAGAAAAGCTTAGCTTTGTTGGCAAAACAAGATATTTATGTCATCTTGTGCGTAGGGAAGCGCTGGTTTGAGTTTTTCTCAAATCTCTGACATTTTCTTGACCAAAAAATAAATAAAAAGAAGCAACAGACAAACCAAAATAACTTGTGGCTGCAGCCAGACAGGTGAAGCATCATTACCTGTAAGAGCAGCAGACCTCCTCCTACTGATGTAGCAGCAACTTTCCCCACCTTCTGAAACAGATATCCTGCACACCTAAAAACAGGCGAAACAAAGCATGAAAGTAAATCTAAATGAATGACTAATATACCTGCATGTCATGAACGACCACACACACTCAGCGTATAACGAGGACCAGCGTTATGGTGTTGTGAACTACCATGTTATGAAGTTGTAGTACCATCATTTATATGTGGATATTGGTTTAAGTGATAATCAAACATTTCTGTGTCATAAAAAGAACAGAATGACGTTTTCTTTTTATTCAGCACTGCTTCTCCACCGTAAACAAACCCCTTTGACAAGCCCCGCCCACCTTTCTTGTATATCCTGATCAATGTGAAGGCCAGAAAATTGATGAGTCATGTTTTGATTATTGCTTTTTATCAGCAAATTCATGGAGAAAATGTTGCAACGATTACAGAGCCTACAGTGCCAACAGAGAGATCCTGCTGATGCAGCACTCCCACCTGGACTCAGGTTTCAATAAGGCGGACGTCTGACTGATGATTGTGTACAAAACAGGAGCTGACATTTATTTACTTTTTACACGAGTATTGAGGGATTTTTTTTCTATTTAATCTAGGTATAACCTGTGAACAAGCAGCCACTTAATGCATTACCTCACCTTAATGGATTTCACTGCAGCCATGACTTGTTTCTATTCCTTTTGTTTTTATTTGTATGTGAAATGTTGATGAACACCGTTTTCCAAAGTTGTTACAAACACCTGTTCTAAGTTAAACAGACTAGTTTCATCTCTCAGGAAGCTTTGCTAAAGGCAAGGCACGGCCCGTTTGTTTGTACAGCACACTAACAGCAACAAGGCGATTCAAAGTGCCTCACACACACGACTTTAAAAGCATCATGACATGCTGTAGTTCAGTTTCTGCCAGCATGAAGTCAGTAGCAGCTCGGAGAAGCGTCTAGCTGCAGTCTCACCGAGTCATACTTTACTAAAAGACACACCCACTTCACCACATGCCTACCCGTTAGTTGAAATCCTAAATCTAACCAAGTAGTTATGGTGGTTAAATCTAAGTGTCCTTGTCTTGAAGTAGGCGTTTCCTTTAGTACTGTGCACTGCAGGTCATACGCAGGTCATTGCAGTAGCTTGTAATTAAATGATTGTGCACCCCAAAGTCAACAGTGATATCATTTAAGAGCAGGGAACAAACTACTTGTTTCAACAAATAGGTATGAAATTATTATTTATAAATATTGTGGAACAAGAAAAGCCAAAAGCAGATAGCACAGCTGGTTAAAAAACAAGCAATATATATATTTCAGTCAAATTGTATTTGGGTTGATTTTTAATAGTACTGCGAGTTATTGTTAAATGCCAATATATAAAAGACGGAAGTTTCATTAAAGGTCACATTTTATTCTCCTTTTCAACATGTTTAAATAAGTCTCATGGCTCCCAAAACATGTGTGAAGTTTCTTGCTAAAAATCCACTCTCCCCCCATATGACTCAATGTGACGTCAAGTCGGGCAACTTAATCTTTCCCGAGTTTCTGAGTTGTTGTTCTGACTTGAGCATGTACATTTTCCAACTCAGAAACCAGTTTTTTCCCATGTGCCCAACACCACATGAATGCAGGGTACCCCTAGCTATGGGAGTGTCACCCACCTGGGGGAGGGGTTACTGCCCTTTGTGATGTCATGAAGGGAAAATCTCCAAACGGCCTGTTTGAGCACACATTTTCTGAAAAGTGGAGCAGGCAAAAGACGGAGAGGATGGACTTTTCTCATATTTTGGAGGCTAGGGACACAATTTAGTGTTATAAAAACATGATAAAGAGTATTTTTGATGATATGTGACCTTCAAGGCATCAGCGACAGCCTTACTTTAAACTACATATTCCCTCCAGAGGCTTTCTCATGTAGCCATCTTCATTCAGAAAGAGGGGGTTCAGGACATGCATAGCACAAAATTAGAGGGCGATAGGTCAGGAAATAATCAGTGTTCCCAAAGGTAATATATCTGTCTTGCAAAAGAGCTATCCAAATGTTTGATTTGTACTATTTATGTCAGAGTTTATGTAGAAAGCTCTGATGGACAGAAAACGAGGAGCACCTGAACGCATCACAATGCATTTCCAATGAGTATATTTACCATCCACTCACTCCCCCGATGGCTATCTGTGTAGCCACGGAGTATTTCTCTGCTACAGGTCCGGAGTTTTTCCCAAACAGGCGGTTCCACCATCTCTGTTGTTTGGCGTATTCTGTCAGGTCCACCACCTTGTCGTAAATCTCCTCCTCCAGCTCTTTAGCTACATGGAGAAAGACAGTCAGCGTACAACAAGCAGTACTAGAATAATCCCGATCCAATAACAATCAGTTCAAATGATTATATTACCGAGGAAATCAATACTGCAGAGTTAGCTACGACACATCCACTGTACGCTAAAGTAGAAGTTATTAAAGCATCGCAATGAGTTCACGTAATGTTGGAATTCGAAAGCGAAACAACTTTTGGCTGACTTGTAACTTGTAATGTGTTACTCCGTTTTAGCCATTACTTGCTGTCTAGGTAGAGTGATCTGGATTTGATTTGATCTATAAAATAAAAATACATTTGAATAACATCGTCCATGCCGACATAAAGCTCCTGAACGCATTTCAAGCTTGAAGAACAACCTCGAATTTCCGGATTCGGGACCGTCCGAGGTGCACCTGAATGCAGCATTAGCATCATCAGACAAGTAAAGCTAAGCGACGGTGGAAAAGTTAGCTGCGTCAGAACAAACCCGGTTCAGACGGCAGGATGACATATCTTTAGAAACAGAAGTCTCAAAGGAAAACTTTAGAAACATGTCCTGAGTGTAATACGTGCTTAAATTAGCCCGTGTCCCGATGTAGACAGAGATGTAATGAGTTTAAAGGCCTGCTTACCCTTGTCGCGATTCGCCATTTTGAAACGTTTGTCCTCAGCTGCCTGCACGTTCAGCGTCATTTGCATAATTTTGACGTTCAGCGTAAAAGAGAAACCCAGACACACACCGGGGCAGGTCCGTCACACTACGGGATGTTATCTCTGTAATAATCATAAAAAATAATCTCAAGTTTGTAAAGCGAGAAAGAACAACTTCAGTGTTGTAAAGAATTAGACGTGGACTAGGTTTATTGCCAACTAATGATGAGTTTTAGGAAGATGCCTTGGTAATTTTATTCATAACTCTATGAAGGGAAAAACGCAAGTATAGGCTTAAATTAGAGTCAAGACCATGGTGTAGTGCAGGGTATATGCAGGTACGGATTATACCCACTTATTTTTCTCCATAGGGCACTTCTAAATCTCCTCTGATTCACACCTTTAATTGATTGACCATATTCAGTAGGATGCTGCAATCCCTTGGATGGTGAAGGGATGACCCTCTCTACTCTTTCTCTAATTGGCTAGCATGCACTAACTAAATATGCAAGAGGTTGTTTATCCTCCGCTGGACAGGACACTTAAAATAATTTGGGGAAAAATTAAGAGTATACCGCACTTCTTCAGGCGCCACTACACTACTGGTCAAGACATATTTAAAGTTGAACATTTGCAACGAATGAATGTGTGAACCTAGGCTACTCTGTTTTAAAAATGAGGAAGCCTCTGAATGTTTTTGTCTTTAGGAGTTTGCAGAGGTTCCCAATCATGAAGAAAATGTGTCCTGTGCTGACACAGTAGCCCCACAAAAAAAAAAAAAATCTGTATATAGGCTATAGCCTAAAATGCATTCAAACTAATTGGGACATAGAGCATTTTTTAATTTAAAAACATTTGAATATGGAAAGAAATCAAAACTCTGAATCAACTGCTATTCTAGATAGATACAGTACCTCGTGGATCCCGAGGGAAAGTCAAAGCATCCAGCAGTTTACAAAGACATGCTGAACATGGAGCATTTGTTACATCTACGTAAACAACAACCACTACATATATATTTACTCGAAACAAGATTTAAAGAAGCCCTGACATGAATCAAAATTAAACCTGTGCAATTATAAAATAGACTTATACACATTATTTTTTATACAAAACCTGTGCAGGGATAAAGATGGATTTATCACTTTAGTATTTTAATTATTTCAAACAAAATACAAATTTGGAGTTAGTCATACTTAGTAAGTGTTCGATGATCTGAAATCAGATCTTACATGTCTAAAAAAAATCTTGGAAATAGAAAGAGAATAGAAATGTAAAGGCTAATATTGCCCACTTGTGCATGCAATGGGAGATATGTGTCTTTGGCATATGTGTGCAAATATTATTACTTTAATTTTAAAACTATATGCCATTTAAAAAACAAGGGAATACATTCAAACAAGGTGGCACAGCAGGCTACTAAACACACTTACAAAAACACAACATATGCATAATAAAAACAGACACAATAGAGTTAAAGCAAGACCAGTTCTACAAGAGAACACAGAGGGGGAGTTAAATAATAATAAAACATGCTGTGTGCAGTATGAGACTTTAAAGCGTCCTTAAGATAGCTCATGGCAACTGAGTGTTTTTCTTTGCAGAGGGGACTCTGTGCTTTTTTTGGGATAATGGTTTGAAAATGAGGGGAGCTCAGTGTTGGCAGATTAAATACAGGTAGTTTCAGGTTTGTTACTCAGCCTAACAAGTAGTCTATGCCCCTTTGAAATATTGGTAAGTTTAAAATGTTATCCATCCATGAGCAACTGTTTACAGTAATGTACGGTTGTTAAACTTTTTTTAAACTTTGAAACTTTTATATACCACATGTTTTTAAATGACACAATCTTTACTATACGATACACTTTATTGTCCCCTTGGGGACATTTGTCTTGGACTCACAGTGCTGCTAAACATTCAGCCGCTTCCACTAGAATAAATAAAAAAAACAATAGAAAAACACATCCACATGAAAACAGAAAGGCACATACCAATGCAAGACAACACAACATATATTGCACAAGATCTGCAAAAACACAGCATGAGAGATAAGAGAATATGAAAACATATAGGAACACCATGACGTCCTAACCCACACAGACGAGAGAATCTCAAGGTACCAAAGCTTTATAAAAAGAGAACTGCAGGCAAACTGCTACACTATCAAACAACAACATTGGCAATGTTTCAGCAGCCTATGAATGAACATCACTTAGCTTTACTTGTCTGATGATGCTAATGCTGCATTCAGGTACACCACTATGCCTAGTGTGCAGAGTTACCCTATACTTTTGGTGGTTAGAAACAAGAAATTACCTAATACTGGGTGTCTAGGACTTTTATTGTCATTGCCATGGTGTTGAAACAGGTATCGTTATCGTTTGATTTTTACTAAAATCCTATTGAGGTTCAGAATCCTGGTCTCTACACACCTACAATAATGCTTTAACAATTCAGTAAGAACAGTTAGCAGCACCTTAGAGAACTTTTTTTATACAAATAATAATGCAGTTTCACATTCAGTTTGAAAATAGTGGGAGGGTAAACCAAAAAATGTTTACCGTCAGAGTAAAGTCAAAGAGAGCTTAAAAACTGCAGGTAGAACAAATGCATTAAAAAGATAGATCGATAGACTCAACTTTATTTAAGTAGCACTTTACACACAACACCGTTGATCCAAAGTGCTGAACAGCGCAGATAGACAATGAAAGAACAGGTAACAATTATGTACAGTGTAACACAAGACTAACAGAGCTATGGATCTTGAGCTCGACGGGTTATTGAAAAGGCAAACGACATAATTTGTTACATCAAACAACACCCGCTGTCCCCCTTCCCCTATCTTAATATATTAACCTAAAAGAGGATTTTAAGAAACCCCTGAATGGATCAAAAATTAACCTGTACAATTGAAATTTAGACCTATACCAAGAAAATGTACATAACCGTGCAAGAATCAGAAAAGACACCTATGTAGGGTTTAAAACACAGTGAAGATTAAATAGTTAATGGACTTGAGCTTGTATAGCGCTTTTCTAGTCTTCTGACTACTCAAAGCGCTTTTACACCGCAGGTCACACCTACACATTCACACGCTGATGGCAGAAGCTGCTATGTTGTGAGACCATCAGAAGTAACTCATCCCATTCATGCGCATTCACACGCCGCCGATGAAGCAGCGGGAGCAATTGGGAGTTAAGTGTCTTGCCCAAGGACACATCGGACATGTCGCAGCAGGAGCTGGGGATCAAACCCTTGACCCACCGGTTGAGAGACGATGACTCTACCAACTGAGCCACAGCCGACCCACAGATTAGACCTGTACAAATGAGAGTACAGACCTAAAGTTGCACAGCAGCATTTATGTTGCAAGGAGGCCTACAGCAGTGTCTGAAAGGAGGTATTTTTGAATGAGTCTGTGCAACAATTTTAGGTGCACATTTGCCAATATATTATTTTCCAACTTATCAAGAAAATAAACACTATTCTATCTATCTATCTATCTATCTATCTATCTATCTATCTATCTATCTATCTATCTATCTATCTATCTATCTATCTATCTATCTATCTATCTATCTATCTATCTATCTATCTATCTATCTATCTATCTATCTATCTATCTATCTATCTATCTATCTATCTATCTATCTTTACTGTATTTGTGCAACGTTGCAACAAACCTGTATTGACAGCCGCCCCCAATAGAGATGTATGACAGCCACTTCAACCAATCAGCTGATTAACAAGGCAGTTACGTAATCACAATATGCTACGACTAACCAATCACATGAGCGGAGGCGGGTCTTGGAAGCCCGTTTGGTGTGTGTGTGTGTGCGCGCGTTCGTTCGCGTGTTTGGAGACAGTCACGTGGGTACGAACGCCGGCATCCAATTGGTTCAAACGAGCGGAGGGCGTGTTCACGGTGGCGGCGTGCGTTTGCCTGCCTATGTGACACAATTACAACAACTTTGAGCCGATGGTTGGGGAAGTTTGTGATATTATCAAGTGGCACTCCCTCCAAAAAACTCAACATCCCATCAACTCCATGCATGAATTGACACTGGAATACACGCTTTTGTTTCGATGCACAATGAAGAGCGTGGAAGGTAACTTGAAGGGATCATTTCCTTGAGGATTTGGCAAGAATTACGCTACGCCCCTGTTCTAGTGCTGGATAGCTGAGCAACGGATTTGTTGTTTTTGCATCCTGCTCGGAGTTTGCTCGGTTCCGTCGATCGTCCCCGTTTCTTTCCCATGAAATCGTGCGGAGTGTCGCTCACAGCCGCTGCTGCCTCTGTCGCTGCCCGGAGTCTCGGCGCTGCTGCTGGTAATGACGAGGAGAAAATGGCGTCGGGAGCAGCGACTGAAATAGAAGAGGACTTTCCGAAGCTAACAGCGCAAGAAAAAGACAGCCTGGTCGGAACTGACAGGTTAGATAATCTATTTTTTGCTCAGCAGTCTCACCCGCTTCTTTCTTCCATGTGTAATTTTCTTCTGAGAGTTTAAAAACAACACATAAGTAATACGGAACCGCCTGCGTGTTGTCTGTCCTCTACTTGCAGTTCACTGTTTGGATTTCATAGGCTTCAAGAAGATGGCGCCAGAACGAAGGCCTTGCTGTTAAAGGTATGTCACAGACTAGGATCACAGCCGCCTCTCTGTTGGGTTATATATCTCCTCTGATTCATTTAGTGCATATCCTACCTGAAATTAGCACGAAGCAAGTCCCGCACAAGCGTCACATTTCCCCAACTTTGAACGCTGAACCAGCGGAGGTCTGCAGAAGGAGGTCTCGGTTAGAGATGTTGAGTATTGCAAGCAAAACGTCTGCACTGCCATGCAGAATACAAAAACGTTTCAGTAGATTTTATGCTATGTGCAAAATATACCGAAAGAGCCACAGCGACGTGCACAAAAATGAACAACCACCCCTTTCGCAGGCGAAAATCCGCAGTTACGGAGAGAATTGATACCGTGCTATGTGATGCATCTGTATCATCTGTTATAGCAGTTTGTAAGAAAGATAACTAAAGAGAATCGACGTGTATACAATTGCACTGAAGGAGAGAAAGGGACGTGTGTGTTACTTCTCATTTAAATGTAGTCGAGCTAAAGTGGGGGGCACTAAGGTGACGCTGAATAAACCTGAACACCTAGCTACACAGCTGCTACATGCGACTAGCTAAAGTATGACAATATATACGCATAGGTGGGAGTATGTACACCTTTTACGACTATCTAAAACTTTGCAGACATTTCGGTATATACTGCTGCCATACCATCTGATCTCATCCTCAACAACGGCTGCTAGAGTTTGGGTTGTGCGTCAGCTCACTCTGTTAGCATGCTAGCGGCTAGCTGCCCAGCGGTTTTCTGTCTCCTCCACACTCGCACACAAAACTGAAGCAGTGCCACTTAGCTGACCTCATGAAGGGGCATAACAATCTCTAAATTAGTTCGTACAGTTGTAAAGTAATGGCTGCTTTGAATCGGAACAAGATGGCGGGGATTGGGAAGAAAATAATCTTAGCAGCGAGGGTTTTTCTAGCTTACTAGCATTAGTTGCTAAGCTAATCACCATTCTGAACGGCTCATATCACGAAACGTTAGCTCTGTAAATGGGATGATGAGAGCCGGTGTTATGCCGAGAAATGCATCCCTGACAAGAGTTGCATGCACCTCGCGGAAGTGTTAGAAAACGGTATAAATCTTATGACTGGGGGCTGATCTGTGATGACAAAGTATGTGAAGTTAATAAAGTTAAGTGTCATTATTCTGTAGACTCGATAGAAGATGCATTTTCATCAGCATGTGTAAACATGACCTGCAAACAGTGTTTGGCTCTGAAGTGTATGTAGAGTAAATTTAAAGACAGTGTAGAAATTGTGTCTGCCATATTTGGCATTGTCCTACGAGGTGCATGCAATTCTTGGCAGGGATGCATTTATGAAACGCATGCCTGCAGAGAGTTGCATGCACCTTACAGGACAATGCAAAATATCGCAGACACAATTTTTATGTTGCCGAATTTTGCATCCACCCCTAAAGTTCCTCTACAGACACTTAAGAGTCAAACACTCATTGCAGGTCATAACTACGCAGGCTAATAAAGATGTGTCTTCTACAGAGTAAAGAACAATAAGGACACTTAACATTTATTAAGTATAAACACAAGATACTTTTGTCATCACAGATCTGCCCCCAGAAAGACATCACAGTGTTAAAAGTGTTCCCTGAGGTGCATGCAATTCTCAGCAGGCATGTTTATCGGCATAACACAAAGACTGTAAATGATATTGCAGTTTTATTGTCATGGCTTACAACAAACCAAGTGGTTGACTCACTAATCACATCTGCATGGCTGCATTGTGCTCTATAGAGAGTCATTTGTCTATCTGTAGTTTACACCCTGACATGTTCAATATGTGAGCATACAGCTGTTATTATGCAAAACAGCCCACAACGGCTGCAAAACACATTTCTGTGGAAGTGTATCTGTAAGCTGTGCATGATAGTCAGCTCTAAGGCTGCGTTCACACTACAGCCAAAAATGTCCCGACTGGTTGTTGTTTTTTGCTCGTATGTGACTCAGATCTGACTTGTTTATGTCGGTGTGAAGAACATAAGTCACACTGCATCCGATCTTTTGAAATCAGATGTGGGCCTCTTTCATATATGGATTCTCACAGGAGTCTGATAAAGGCCACATTTAAAAAAAGAGGATTGTGAACAGCTGAGCAAAAAAATCAGACCTGAGCAAACAATCAGAATTGAGCATTAAGGCTTGCAGTGGGAACACAGTCTAAGAAACCAAAACTAGGATTGTCATTATATTTTTCTTGCCTACCTAAGGTCTTCCTGCCTTTTGATTAAACTCTGTATTCTTCATTGCCGTTGTGTAGCATGTGTTTAACTATGATTATGTGTTCTTTGCTCCTCTGTGCAGGCTGTTAGCTGCTACAACGCCCTTATCCTGAAAGCAGAGGGCAAAGTGGACCCTGACATTTTCTGCCAGTTGGGACACTTCAACCTCCTGCTGGAGGACTATCCAAAAGGTGAGAGTCTCCATGTGTATGTCAAGGGCAGGGGGAAATGTCACAAAGAATTTTCTCCAGTCTTATCTTCTGACAGAAACCAGTTAGACCTTTTAAGGCTAATTTTTTTATTATTTCATAGCACTAGTCATCTCATTCCCAGCCCAGGTTACCCAGAAGGCACTTCATCTTAAAGGGACAGTGTCACCCTGACCCCACAAAACATGTAACATAACTGTTTGTCTATTACCTGCATTAACCACTACAGAGTGATGTTAATAAAAACCGTTAGAAACCTTTATTGGAGAGATAGGACAGTGGATAGAGTCGGAAATCAGGGAAAGAGAGTGGGGAATGGCGTGCAGGAAAGGAGCTACAGGTCAGATTCGAACCCAGGACGCCCGCTTGGAGGGCTATAGCCTCCGCACATGGGACACATTTGTGCAGATTTGATGTCATGACTTCTTCATCCTTCAAGATGTTTCTACCAGGAGACTGATTCGCTGTGGAAGTATTGAAACAAATGCACGCAGTGATTAAAACAGGAAAATTCACTGAATTAAACCTTTCCACTATGAAACAGTGTCTCTTTAGCTCTATTCACACTGCCGTTTCAAGCCGTGATATTTACGCCCCTGTGATGTTTTGCCTTCAATCTGAATGTCACAGAGGCGTAATGGGGGGACGAAATGATCCCTGAAGTGTACCGTCTTCAGAGGTAGTAGCAGAGACGTTACAGAGGCGAGACGGTTTCAGCAGAGCCAGTGATGGAGCGCAGCGCTGTGTATGTCTGACTGAGTGTGTATGTGGAGCTCCCGCTGTGTCGTGCTTACACAACACCGAACCGCGATGTAAATCCACAGACTGAATCAGTATTAATGTACAAAGACGTGATGAAGGCTGAGCTTAGTTACGGCACTTTCTCATGGTTCAGATGACCCGTATCCTTCATCCTGTTAAGGTTAATTAATACATGAATGATCATTTCATCTCCTCGCTCTGTGTTTTAATGTCCTGCTTCTTTTGTTAACCCAAGTCTTTATCTCAGGACATATTGATTATTTCCTTATTAAAACTTTTTCTTCTTCTTGTTTTTCCTTCCTTGGCTTACTGTGAGATTTAAAACAGTTTCAATGAGTAGTTTTCATGAGGACTCATTCGATGTGTGCTCTTATTCTCCGCCGTATGTTCTGTAAAAAACTGCTGAATCCTGTTGACAAAGGATCATTCTCATTCAACCTTTTGTGCTCATCTTTAAAACATTCCCGCTGTGAAGTGTTCGAGTGCAGCTGAGTTGAATATCTGAAGTGTTTAACATTTGTGTATTCTCTCTCTTGTTCTCTCAGCATTATCTGCATACCAGAGGTACTTCAGTTTACAGTCAGACTACTGGAAGGTGAGTCCTGATTGTAACTTACCTTTAACACCTTTACAGATGTTTTTGTGCTGGCTTTTCATTGGTCCACATGCTCTTCATTCAAACACATTGCAGCAAACTCTCAGAGCATTCAGAACATGCGAGGACTGTGACACATTTTAAAGTCTCTGTGGTTCGACTCGGGGCGTTTTTTCCTAAATGCGACTGCTGGAACTGTCAAAAAGCGTCTGAAATCGCCATGGCAACAGCAGGCATGGCTTGTTGACGTGTTCTATCATGTAAGATATTAAGTAATGCATAAACTGACCACACAGGACATTGTCAGGTTATTAATGAAAGTGGTCAGGACCTTATGAAAAGTCTCCATCAGGTTAGCTTTGCACAACACTAATATTCTGGTTTCTCTTAGCTATGAGTCCACTTGTATTTACAAGAATGTCTCTTTGCTTTACATCTGCTTAGGCTTCTCAGTTTCTGTAATAAACCGATGAGTTGGATCACACAGCGTGACTGACACTCATTAATCAGCTGCCTCAAGCCTTCATTTTCAGCTAAGCTGTACGGGTGCAAGTCTTAACAAGTAAAGAATAAAAGTGCTTTTGTGATCTTCTGAACCCGTTCAGAAGTTGACAGAATTTGAAAACGTCATTCTGTCGGTTGGTACGACACTCACTGGCCCTGTGTAGCGAGCTGTGAAATTGTTGCTCGAGTCTTGTCGTGGGTAGACGGAGGTTGGTCGCGTTGCTGTAGTATTTTACATTGTTCACGTGTAGTTTGCATATTGCATGACTCCTCTCCAACACTCGACTTCCTGGTGTTTGCAATAATCCGAAATGGTCCCATGATCTCTTCTTTCAGGTTTGCTGGTGTTAGCTAGAGTTTCTCATTTGTGCTTGTTTATATTTTTATTTTAGACATGCGCTGCATCATGTAGTTTGGGTTCTACTGCCACCTATGTGCTTTATTATGAACTGCACCATAGGTGATGTGTCATTCAACAATGCCATCACAGCATTTGAGGCCATATCGATTCTGTAACACCTGCATTGATTCCCGTCTTTGCAAGAAGTACGTAGAGATATATTGGCATATACATTTTAAACACAGCCCAATGCATACCCTCCGGTTTCTATAAGAGCAGTAAAGAGCTAATACGGTACAGCTTCACGTGCTTCGTCCATAGCATCATACAGTGGATCACAGAAGCAGCTGTCGTCCGAGCAGTCACCATGTCCTCAGCTGTAACCAGCAGAGCCAGACAGCTGCAGCTGCGTCCACAGCCTGCAGCTATAAACCGTCAGAGCTCGGCCTTTTCAGAGAACCAGTGAATAATACGTGCTTAATGTCGGGTGTCATATCATCTCCTCTCTGTGTTAGCTGCAGTGTTACAATTATTTATTGGATGGGACCAATCCCCTGTTTCGTGGATCAGGTGGTTCAGGATCAGGTTGTTGGGGAAATTCAACCATGTTTATTGGGAGATGAAACAGAAGGAAAGGAAAACCAACAGAGGTTGTTGTTGGACCTCTTGTGTTTCAGAAAAGTGTTTGTTATTACTTTTATAAATGATGCAGATAGGAGGGGATTGTTAACTTTTGTTGGTATTGAAACCAAAACCGAGACTTCTAAACGCTCCGAGTCTTTATCGATACCACGATGGAAACGTTTCTATCATTTGGTGGAAAGACAACTCTCCTGATTTTAACAGCTTTTATGGCTGAAGTGTTGGTTCATGTCCGCTGGCTTTCTCTGTCTTGGTGACCAGGAAATAAATAATTTATTTAAAAAAGTGTTTATAAAAATCTTGGCATCAGTTCTTCTTCATGTTGTATTAGAAACTGATAAGAGCTTGTGTTGAACCGGTCGGTACTCCATCTGTGTCCTCCAGATAGCTTTATTGAAGTTTCCCCCCAAATCCTCAATTCTCTTTTTCTCGATTTTACATTTGAACACATCATGACGACGTCCATTTACCTTTGCCTAATCGTCAATTTACTGACCCGACCTTTAGCTCATCATAACGTAACTTATGTCATCTCGTTAAGTTAATTCACTCGCCTTTATCCTGCTGATTTCAACATTGGGTTACTATTTTTAACTAGCAGGTCTTGATACAAAGCTTGGGTGCTCTTACAGCTGCAGGAGGATCAATGTCCCTCGTTGAAATGATGCGAGTCGACCGGAGATGTAACGTAACATCATAATATCTGTGAGACTCAACCGCTGTATCGATGAGCTCAAACATGTTTGAATTTCAGGTTTACAAAAAGGCCCCTAAATAGAACTGGGTTTCCATCCACATCCCTGGATGTAACCGGGGCTTTCATGATACCAGAGTTTCAAACTTTGATAACATACTAGTAAAAATTAAACGATATTGACTCCTGTTTCAATCCCACTGCAAAAATTGAAGTCCTAGGCGCCAGATATTGGGTCACGTCTTGGTTGCACACTGTCTAAGTTCCACAAATACGTTGCCAACATGTCGGTACCAAAATGTTCACAATGTATTTGTTTTACCACCGTTTAGATAGCCTACAGTTCATGCTCATAGTCTGGATGTAAATTGCCCAGTCAGCTGTGATGTGATGGCGTCCACCCCTCACCCTCCTCTCTCTCTCTCTCTCTCTCTCTCTCTCTCTCTCTGTGAGGATGAGGAGGTACGTAGGTTTGATGTTTCAGTGTTTGGAGGGTCTATTAAAAAAAGGTGTTGAGAGCTGGACGGTGATCAGATGTGACAGCTCTGTGCTCCTCAGGATTAGACGTCTCCGCAGTGGACTGAGGGCATGGCGTCCTAACCTCTGCAGTGTTCCAGTGTTGGACAGCAGAGATGGACATAGTCTAGGTCCTGCAGATAATGGACTTTCAGACTGGGGGGGGCTGTTGGTGAAATGGGAAAACGTTGAGGTCAGGAAAGATGTGTCCGTTATCCTGTTGAGGATTTAAACACAATGTTTTATGCTCAGCGAGTCCATGTTGAAGCCTCTCGTTGCTGCTGTGGAGCTTGACTCGGTTTACTAAAAAGCAGATTTACAGAATTGTAACTGGCAACTTTTTGGACCATCAATTAATAGATTATGGTGATTTCTAATCAAACATTAGCTTGTCCTGCTTCTCCAGTGTGTTTAGTAACTACATGAGTATCTTTCAGTCATGGATAGGGCTGTCACTTTTTCAATTAAAGGAATCAACGACCAGGATCCAGTGCCAAAACCAGCTGACGAGAACACCCGGTCACAGCGCACAGATATTCCCGGAACACAAATATTTGCGAGCCAGCTTGGAGAGTTACGGGGTAGTATCTTACCCTGTTGCTATCTGCAGAGAGGGGAGTCTCCCTCATGTAACATTGCATCCTCTGAATGGCGCCCTCGTTTCTTTTGCCACAACATCACCTTCTTCATTTACTGAGGTCAAGAGTGCACGCAGTCTGGTCAAGTTACGCTAATAGAGCGCCCCCTGCTGGGTCAAACTGCAATCTACTTCAGACAGGCTGATGTGCTGTTGCAGCTCTAAACTTTTCCCACAAATAAAAGCGAAACCGTCAGATTAAACACTAACTTTGAGAAGGGAATTAAAAATACCTGAACTTTCTATCTTCTACTGCGTGTAAGGTGTGGACTCACTTAATATGAATGGTCAGTTGACGTTAGTTAAGTGGCAAGCTCCAGTGTTGAAATGGAAGATGCGGAAGTGCAAAATCCTGCAGTTCTTCAAGTGTCCACTAGAGGCTGGCTGCAGAAGAACCGAAGTCACATAACCACTCATTCAAAAAGCTGTTTTTACAGCAGACATTAACATGTTTACAGCCTGGTTAAAAAAAACAAATAGGTCTGATTAGCTCATGTCTCTGTCAGCACACACTGTACGGGGGTGAATCTTTTTTACAACATCGGTTTTGATTTTGATTCCGATGTTGTCTCAGCTACTTGACAATCTTAACGATGTCATGCAGGTTGATGTCTTTGATCAGTCTCTTAACTTTTGTGTTAACACCTTGTCGCTGCTGGTCAGACTTCCTGCTCCTCACTGTTTCACTTGATGTACTTTAAAGATGATCCTCTCTTGCGCTGGACTGTAATAATGAAAGTGTTCTGAAGAACTTTTCTGCTGATGTTAAACTATTTTCCGACCCTGTTTGTCCACAGAATGCTGCCTTTTTATACGGCCTCGGGATGGTTTACTTCCATTACAACGCATTTCAGTGGTAAGTGTTTTTTAAGTGTTTTTGTCAAACTGTTTAAAAACGTTGTTACTCATCGATTACAGAACAAGCTGGTTAAACAAAGCTTCATTTCTTAAGATGTACACCGTACATGTTGGCACGTGTCTTTGCTTCTTACCTCTATAGGATATGAACGTTGATATAATTATCTTTGTAGATTCAGAGTTGGGATTACCAACAATTTAACCCTGCTGCTTTAACTTAGCACGAGAACATAAGATAGATTTATTTTAAGGTTATGAGCTCGTGTCAATCAATCAATCATTATTTGTATGGCGGCAATTCATAAGAAGTGTTATCTCAAGATGCTTTACGAAAGAGCATGTAGAAGACCTAACTCTGTGTTATGTAGCAAAGAAAAATGGGATAAGATGCAGGAAGGATTTCTCCTTTGTATTCCTCGTGTTCCTGTTGTCCACACTTCTTTGCCGCTGAGGTGGAGGACGGAGTAGGCCGTGCATTAACGAGTGCTGCGGTGGTTGTGGGGACGACACAGTCCGATGGTGGTGGCTGGGCGCCAGGGACGCCGGGCGGTAGTATTGCAAGATCACCTTGCTGAAAGTTGGGGGAGCTCCGTCTACTGGAGAGCCCGGCTTCTGCTGCTGGGACATGGCCTCCTGAGCTTCTTGTGTTCAGGTTATTTTCTGACATTGAAGTACCAAGAGGTGATATTTAGGCTGATCTTTGGACAATTTGTTAAACTTTATGTTAACGTTGGTAAAAGAGCTGCTTATGTCAGGATCTCCTCCAGTCTGCTGTGCACTGAGAAGCTGTGAAGCTGCAACAACGAATCAATCAAATCAATTTATAAAAGTGTTGGCAACTAATTTGATTCATGCATTTCTTGCATCACTTGCCGTAGTGTGGAGCTGCTAACATCATGCAGAGACATTGGAGCGGAGAGTTGTATAGCACTTGGTTAGTTTAGGCTGTGTTTAAATGTGTTGTATAAATACACTTTAATTTAGAACAACTTGTGAAATATATGAATGATTAACGAACAGTTATGATGACAAATGTTCATCAGCGACCGTTTTTCCATGATGCAGACGATGTGTTTGTGAGATACAGACTGAGTGCTCTGATGGAGCTCACAAGTTAAACAAACAAGGAGTGAATCACCTGCATGGCTGAGCTGTAACGCTGAGCAGGTGAATCTGCAGGGTGCAAACAGACGACACTCGATTCTAAACGTAGGCCTGTGAGTTCTTAAAGTTTTGTGATAAGCAGGGATCTGCAGAGCGGACCCTGTGTCTCTTGAAGTCAGATCACACACACACACACACACACACACACACACACACACACATTCTAACGTTACCTACCTCTAACTTGTTAATCATTTGGGCGGCTGTAGCTCAGTCTGTAAGGACTTTGGTTGGGAGCTGGAGGGTCGCTGGGTTAAGTCCTGATGGGGATTAAAGTAGGGAAACTGTCTGGTAGCTGGAGAGTTGCCAGGTCACTTCCCGAGTACTGCCATGATGCCCTTGAGCAAGGCACCTAACCCTGAAACAGCTCTGGCGTGCTCCCTGTGTAGCAGTGTGTAGCAGCCCGTCTCATTCTCCGAATGCTGTGTTGTAGCATTCGGGCAAATCTGTGTGTGTGAGCAGCATGTCTTTCAATGAGTGTAAACCAGAATTTCCCCTCAGGGATTAATAAAGTGTGATGCAGACAAAGACTCGCAACACTATGGCTCCCAAATCTATACTTACTTGCTATATGCATTTAAGGAACATAACGTTTCACGCACGGCCGGGCTCTTCCTATGGAGCTGAGGTTAAATAAATAAGAATACATTTGGGAGCTATAGCGTTGCGAGTCTTTGTCTGCATCATAACTAGTATTTTTTCGACTCAGCACCTAATCAAGTGATGTGCGTGTGTTAATGAAGTAAGTCAAATAATTTAAATGTGGAGAAGATTGTGTTTAGACGCTTCCATCTGTCAGACATGAATCATGCAGAATTAAAAAGTGATCTTAAAGAGAGAAGATCAAACTGAAAGAGCGGGTTTGTTGTGTTCAAACTGGCTGCTGGTGAATCTTTACGTTGGACGAGAGAAAGTACGATTTGAATGTGTTGAATCGATTCAGAATCTTAGAAATTAAAAAATGTGATTCTGATGTTTTTCTGATTTTCCCCCCACACCTCCAGTATTCTCCATCGTACGTCAGCATCGAGCTTGTTGAAGTAAAAAAGAGGGAGCTAATCTGAGAGATTTTTAAAGATATTTTATGCTTGTTACTCTCAAAGGTTTTATGGCCACTTACAATCTCGTCAAAGCTTTTATTCAAGGCGTTATTGGAGCACGGTCACTGTAAAACATAACAACTATTGTGTCCCATAAGAAGGTTTTCACAAGTTGCCCGGCTGAGCACAGCAAACCTGCTTCAAGCCTTGCAGCGTCTCACTCTTCTCTGGTAGCCTACACTGATGCAGCATGGGGGGTGTCGGTCCTGGCAGTTCAGCCGTGCTGCTAACATAAGCTAGCTGTCAGCGTCGGCGATGTATGCATGTCCGACATATTAACGTTCTTCCTGTACTGTCTATGGAGCAGTAAGGCATTCAGTCCAGCCTGTTTTCAATGAAGGAAACTGTTAGAGCACACCGTTTATTCTACGATCCCCCCCCCCCGGGGTAAGAGGAAGCTTGACCCGACGTTTTCAAAATGCAGCGTCTGCAAGATGAACGTGACGAACGTTGAGAACGATTGAAAAGCCCGAGCTAACATCACATGGCACCACACGGAGTTAAAATAAGAGGAACAACCAACGACTGCTGACTGACGCCCGTGTATTTACTTGATTACAATCAGCTGAAGAAAACGTTACAGATATTAAAACTCTCTGATCTTGAACACGCTTTATTGAGCTTTTTAGTGTGATATGATAATGTTCATCTTCTTAGTGCGCAGCAGGCTGGAGTAGATCCTGAAATGAGCGGCACTTTGAAACACACAGGGAATGTTTTGTGAATGTTGAATCAGTTTGAAATTAAAAAATCTATTTTGAATCGTCATCTAGAGGAAAACGTATCATGAGAAAGTCTCTATTGGACTGAATATTTAGTTTCTTAATGAAGCTGTTTTGCTGCTCTGTGTTGCTCGCTGCCTCCCCTCCACCTCGCCATGACCTTGACGCCCGGCCAAGTTTCTGTGTCCCCGTTTCTTAGGCCTGGGAATTAATTCAAGGGGGAGGGGAGGGGGCCATGTTGGGCTCTCGAGGATGGATTACGTCACCCTGAGCTCAAGACCCGGAGGAATGCTGAGCTGTCAAAGCAGAGCGACTCTGGGCCAAACCATGTGACGAGCAAATACGAGTTTGTGATGATCGAAAACGGAATATTTGTTTGTTTCACGGTCGTTATAGAAACTGAGGAAAACAGAAGGTTGAAAGGATTATGCAATAAGGATGTCAACATTTTAGACACCACGTGTTCTTAAATGAGATGTTCTCTGTTTTTTAAATGATTGATGGTATGTAGAGTGCATCTCTTTTATCAGACAGCTGCTTAGAGGAGGAATGAATCCTTCAATATTTGCAGGCAAACTCCTGCACAAATACGTTGTTTAGACGTCGTGCAGGAGTTTGCCTGCAACTTTTGATCATTTAAAAACAACAAAGTTTCCAATATTTGGAGCCTAGGACTTTTATTAATATTGCTGTGGTATCAAAGACGTTGGTTTCTTACTGGTATCGTATCGAAGTTTGAAATCCTGGTGTTGAGACAACCCTTTTTATGCAAATTTCCAATTTTCTGCAAAGAAAATCAAATCTCAAATTGTGTTATTTTCTCAGCCTATGTGGGAGCCGCTGTTTCTTCTGATGCACTTTTGTGAAGGAGAGCGTTTGTTGTTTTTTGTTTTTCGCTCATTGTCTGGCTGCAGACCGCCTTACGCTGTGTGTCACAACCAATCCTGCTCTCCAAGTATTCACTGTGGATTCAGCCGGCGAGAGAGGGCAGGGTGAGCACAGGAGGGGAGAGAGGGATGAGATAAACGAGGAGGAAGAGGCAGAGAGACGGGGAGGAGGGAACAGGGGCATTGAGTTCATTGTGTGTGTGTGTGTGTGTGGGGCACTCTGTCGGCGGTGAGCTCAGAGCTCGGCTGTTTCAAACAGGAGAGGGGCTTCGTGCTGACACGCAGTTGCCATTGTTGTGATAGCGACACAGTGAGTGGGTTCATTTGGAAACTGGTGTTTGTTCCTGGTTTAGATGTGCTCCGGTCTCTGTAGACTCCAGTTTATTTTGATTCTGTTCACAGACGAGTAGATGATTGTTATCGCTGTAATCATGACAGCAGCTTTTTTCAGCTCGTCTACCAAGCACGCCGCCTCTGAAGACAGCCGGCAGATAATCACAAGAAATGTAGTAAAACTCAGCCATTAGTTAAAACCAGTTAATGACACATATGGTCTTTGTCTTTAAAATGATTGTGACACCTTTTATTTCCCCAGGCTGCAATTAGGGGAGCCAGATTTACACACAACAACAAATGTCAGCGTCACGTTGGGTGACATGTGTCTAACCATGCTCAGTTCATTTATTGACTCCAACTCTTTGATTTCTTTCTGGTCAATTTGTTTGCTGTTGACTCTCCTATTTTTCACCATGGTTTTTAAATCGCTCTAAAAAGGCAGTCAAAAGACTCCATTTCTACACAATCCATTTTATTAGCCTCCATGGGATGAAACATGTTATGAGACTCTTTGGGCCTAGCGAGTGCTAGCGTCTTTTTTCAAGTGTTCCCGATGCGTTTGCAGCAGCAGACGGCCTCCCTGAGAAAAAGCGCATAGCCTTGTGTCTTTTTTGCACGCCCGCTTCAGTAGTGCGCTGTTGACGTTACCGGCGCCTTCTTTTCAAACAGCCATTCATTTTGTAGATCGGTCTGGTCCTTGCTCTGTGACTGTGAGTCTGTCATCTTTATAAAGTTCATCGTCCAGACAAAGTAAGAGGGCAAGCATCCTCCGTTTGATGGTCATAGTGAAGGAAAAAAAACGACCTGAAATATAAAACACGCAGTACAAAGCAACCGAGCAGTATCGGTTATACAGCAGCTGTTGTCAACAGACTGTTGTCATAGAGATAAGACGCACATGCAGCACATTTATTCTCAGCGTACAAACGCTTCATCCAAGCGCTTTTCTGCCCAGTAAAAAAGCCAGGTGGACACAGGGTCTTAAAAGACCAAAGATTGACCCCCTCACTCACACATCTGAAGTCACGTCATCACAGATATTATAAGAAGACATGTAAAGGTTGGGTGTCTTGCAGGGTCATGTTTTTTTCGTAAACTACATTCGATTCCTGTTGAGATTGTTTTCCCCATTTTTCTCCCAGTGAAGATTTACAAAAAGAAAAATGGACCAGAAACAGAAGCAGCTTCTGTCCACAGCTGTCTTTATGTGTGTGCAGTGGTTTGAGTTCTCTGAGGTGAGACCGTGACGTTAGCCGGGTTAGCATTACAAACTAGCAGGGCATTTCCTTCCTCACTTCTTCAAACTTTCACCAGTTCACTGAGCTAAGCGCTAAGCTAACACCATGAGCTAACAGCAGGCTGGCTCAGCTGCAGAGTCCCCCTCCATGTTTCATATCCGCCTGGCGTGCTGCTTCCTGTTTGTTGCAGACGAGAGTGATCTTACTGAATGTTGACATTGTTCATGTCCATTTTTGTATGAAACAAGACGATGAAAAATACACTTTATACAGCTTAGACCGAGTTTCATGGCCACATCACAACAAAAGATCAAGATGAAGAGACACTTAACAAAAGAGCAGATGGTATAATCTGCAGGAAGGATTTCTCCTTTGTATTCCTCGCGTTCCTGTTGTCCACACTTCCTTGCCGCTGAGGTGGAGGTCGGAGCAGGCCGTGCATGAACGGCGGTGGTTGTGGGGTGGTCATAGTACTCGATACTATACATCGACCTATAATAACACTCGACCTAAAGCCGGCATCACTTTAACATCAGGCCTCGTAGTCCCAGACTGTAAATGAGCGACAGGTGGTCGTTGGGGAACATAATGTCAGATCTTCCAGTTAAACTTTTAAGCACATCATAGCATTGTTCTAAGCTCTTCATCTTAAAACCCCTGAAACCAGACCTCGGGATTTAAGGCAGTGAAGTAATTGTTCATTGAGGCGCGAAGCTAACGTCGAAGCTAACGTTAGCACCAATAAAAAAAGTGAAATAAAGATATTTGAAACTACATTTTTTACATTTGATTTCCTTTTTTCCGTTGATTTGAAACAAGCAGGTCGTCTCACTTTAAGGCCAGCCGGCCTCGCCTCCCTCTTTTGCATATTGAGACTCGCCCACAGTTCAAACAGAATTAAAATAACGAAAACTCATTTCAATACCAGGCGTGAATGCAAAGGCCCTTGATCACACATCGTTATCCAAATAAAGGATCCAGACTCCCATCATGATTTGAAACAGAGTGTAAAAGGACTCGTGACTTATTTTAAAGTATGTGGGAATAACATTAGATTTGAATTGTGCAGTCACACGCATAACCTGAGATTAAAGAAGCAGATCTACAGTTCGAAAATACACTTCAGCTGGTGTTATAAGTAAAAGCAGTCACAGTGTAATGTTGGGAAGAAACATTGGTACGCAACCTGAAGTCAAGTAAAGCTGCAGCTAGCTGGGATGGCAGGAACTTGAAACACAGAGGTTGCAATACAGGGTTAGTAATGTTTTAGTAGAGGTGATCCACAGGGAAGTTTAAAAATTACCCACACACGCCCGATCGACTGGACCTATTCCCCTGGTTTGTAGATTCGAAGTGTCTTGGCAGTCTGCTCTGAGTGTGGGCCAAACTGAAAAGAAGGGCTGCACGAATAATTGCAATTTTGTTGTTGTACCAATATGGCAATCAGCGCTGGTGTGAAAGATGTGACGCTTTCTGCAAGCACCATTAGGATGTGTTTATTTTGTTTTGTTGTTAGTTTTGGACAATTTCTGCCTTTAAATGATAGAACAGCGGAAGAAAGACAGGAAACGCTGGGTTGAGAGAGTGGAGGATGACATGCAGCAAAGGGCTGAGGTCGGGTTTCAAACCCAAAGCTGCTGTGTCAAGAGCCCCGTTTCCACCAAAGGTCCCCAGAACTAAAAGGTTCAGGGACTTCTCTTCAAGGAACTAAAAGGTTCCTGTGGCCCAGAGTTGTCAGCATTTCCGCCGCTGCCTGAAGTCCCGGGCAGATTATGCAAATCAGGCTGTAGTGCTTTGCAAATGACTTCTTTGATTAACAATGGAAGGGAGACGAGTGCTGAGTTTAGTGTGTCATTAGAAAAGAAGGAAGTCTCTCCTCATTTCACCTAACACCTTTAAGAAAGTCATTGCAGGGGTTAATATCATTTATCTTCTTAAAGTCAACATTGGGGGAAAGGTTTATTTTGTGATTTTGACATTTAAACTTTAGAACAGCTGATTTTTGACGGTGAATACACAAGATCTTTGTAGGGAACATTTTAAAATCATCAAAGAGTGGGGCGACTCCATGACATCATCATCGTCTTCACATTTTGCAGCTAGTGTTTAGATTAAAATTTTGATGAAATATATTTTGTCTTTGTGTTTTCCAGGGCGATCAAGGCGTTCCAGGAGGTGCTTTACATCGACCCCGGTTTCTCAAGATCGAAAGAGATTCACCTGAGACTGGGCCTCATGTTCAAAGTCAACACAGACTACGAGTCGAGTTTAAAGGTAACTCTCAAAGGAGGCTGCGAGCTGATGTTTCTGTCAGTTCAGGTTTGACCACAGCGGGTGTGATGTATTTAAGTCGTTTGAAACTATGAAGAAGTTCCTGCGATGTGGAACCGCTCATAGAAAACTAAAGCAGGAGTAAAAACCGAGTCATCGAGCATTTCAGAGCGATTAAATCTATCTCGGGGAACACGCTGCTGACACCCGACAGAATGCTCTCAGTCACATTACGAAAAAGAACAACATTTACTGCAGATGTAAAGGTGAGGAGTTTATGGACTCACTGCCTGTTCATCCAGGGAGTGATGAAAACATCAATACAGTGGAATTATTTTTGACTCATGCCGCTCTGTGTAGTACGCCTGATGTGTAGTCGGTACAGACGTGACCTCCCTCGTCTTCAGATTAACAAAGGCTGCTGGATCGTCTGTCCCGTCTGTCTGCTCTAAAGCCCGTCTCCTGTCTCCTCACACCTGTGAGCCTTCATGTAATGAGGGGCTTCATGATTGGAGCCTATGGACCTGTTGTTGTCTGACAGTTCTGGTTTCCCTCAGGGACAGACGGACATCTGATCCTGGGCTTTGTGCTGCTCCAGACGCTATGTCACAGGAGGCTTTAGGATGTGTTTCAATGCATTAGTGTGCTGCAGAGCATTGCTTCACATTAACTGCAAAGTTATCTGTTAATTCTCTCATTTTGAAGGAGTACGCTGTTGTTATAATTCAGTATAACTGTTGAATCAGCAGCTTGGACACAGGCCGTGCACGATAGTTTGTTTTCTCTGTACATTTGAACTGTCCAGGAGATGATGTGCTGTCATACATCTATGTCTTCATTTTATGCTGGTGGAGTCTGCAGCTCAGCATGCTGCACGTGCCGCACGTCCTCTCTCCGTCTTGGCTTCACCCCTCCCTTCTAATCCTGGCTCTTTGCCAGGATATCACACACACACACACACACACACACACACAAACACTCACACCTCACACACATGACTGCCCCAGTTATCTTCAGGGAGGGGCTGGTGAACGTCTGAAGGAGCAGCAGAGATTGAATAAAGGTAGGAGAGAGGAAGAAACGGGAGAAGGGAAACACAGGAATTGTTAGAAAAAATACTGTAGAGCATGATGATGATGATGATGATGATGATGTTTGTGGGAAGGAAGAGGATGTAGAGATTTTTCTAAAGGATGCAGGTTTCAGGGAGCTTCCTCTTTATTCCCTCAGAGCACAGCGGATAGAGGAAGAGATTCAGAGGCACCAAGTGATGAAGAAACCGGCAGTTTCCTAATTAGGCTGCAGCTCAGTAGTTTTGCAAATATCAACAATGATATTTATTATTTACTAGGGATGTGATGTATGTCGCAAGGCAGTTAGAGTCGGTACACGTAAGGGACAAAACAAATCGGTAAAATGAATCGTAGAGGGGGGTGATGACGTTGAAATCCTGCGACTGGTTTCATCTTTGTGCCGTTAATGAAGCTGCTTCTTCTCTCCTCTGCTCGTCAGTATGTTTTGGAATTCGTCCAGTTACTCGAGACATTGTAGGTTAGAACTGTCTTAACGTCATCTTGGCGCGTTTTATGTCATGTCTTTCCTCCCGAGATCCCACCGTCCCTCCCGACCAAAAGGGAAAAGTTCTCACTGTGACGCCCTCCTGGACATCATCTCCTGGACAGTTCTCACTGTGACGCCCACTTTGAAGGACATGTGTTAAGAGGAAACTGGGGAAGGTTTCAGGGGCAGTCTGTGTGAAGTTTTCTAAACTTGTTCAGGATTGCATGGGGGGAAAATGACTTTTGTGGACACTGAGAGGCACTCTTGATGAAGAGATGCCTGTGCAGTATCCTCATTACGAGACAGCCACTGATATTTGGCATGTGTCAGCACCTATTTATCTTTCCATGTTGAGCTTTGTGACTCCCACACTAACTAGCCTCAGTAAGGTGCTGCCCATTAAACCAATAAGAGAAGGAGACATGTGATTGTGCAGTGTGTAGTGATAAGGTGATGAGTTGGCTGTCTTTGTAGAGCCAGAGAGAGGTGCTGTGTGTGTGTGTGTAAGTGTGCTGTCTGTTTCAGCTTTGAGGTATTGTGTGTCATCTCTCTGCACTCTCCACTGCAGCCGTCTGCTGAATAGTAATCAGTGACACCGGGAGAGAGGAGGGAGGAAGGAGGGGGAGAGAGAGCAAGAGAGAGTAAGAATGATAGCAGAGAGAGAGAGGGAGGAAGGCGAGACATGAGGGGAGGGAGGCGGAATAGCGATCTGACAATCGTGCTGCATTATCTGCCTGGTTGGAGGAGCAAGTGTAAAAGAGAAGGAAGGGAAGGAGACGCAGGGAGAGACCTTTCGAGGATGCAGAGGGCTTCTGAGAGGTGTGCCAGCCGTCTAGGTAACGCATACATTCTCTAAACATTATGCTGCTGATGAGTGTGTCTGATAGATGTGCTTAAAAGGAGTGTATTTAAAGCAGAATGTGTGTGTGTGTCGGCGCACATGTGAGTGTGTGACGCTCCGGTGGCCCCTGGGTGAACCACACAGAGACACATCCAGCTGGTCGCTTCTTGATTTTTATCTGACTGACATTGACCGGCTGCTGCAAGGCTGCTCGTCTGCTTTAAGTGTGTTTGTGGTTGCAGCTTTTTTTAATCCTAAAGCTCCAGATGGTAGATACTGATATGTTTGCCTTTCCTCTTCTTCTTCTAAGAAATCCACCACCAGAGGAGCAGCAGTACAGTCTGTTCTCACTCTCTCCTCTGTCGGTGTGTGCGTGAGTGCGTGCTTCTTACTCGTGTGCAGTTCCTGGTTTCTGCAGGATCTCACGTGCACTTTTTTTTTTTTCTGACCCAGATTGGAGACACTGCCGGCTCCTTTTATAAATGCATGCAGCTGTGTTTTTGACTGCATTGTAGCGTGGTGCAATGCTACCTGTCACCTTGAAGCCACTCATTAGTGCTTGAGAGCTGCATGTGTGCACGTTTACAGGATCAGACATCTTTGCTAGAGTTAATATTCTCACTTGCTTGTGGGAGTCTGTGTGCACATTTCTGACCCCCTGAAGTGCCGCACCACACACAGCTTTATTTCAATATGAGGTCAACATAAATTTGGCTAACCATGTCAGCATTAGAGGGGTGTCATAGAGGTGTATGGAAGCCCCGAGGGCACAGAAAGCCAGCAGGAAGGGAGTCGTCTCTGCAGCTGTGATGCACTCGTGGGCTGATCAGTTCAATGACCCTGATGGAGATATTGGCTGGTAGTGTGCCACGCCTTGACACGTCTCTGCAGACATCTTCCTCCCACATTAACACCGTCTTCAGATCATCAGGTGATGAAATAGGATGCCTTTGTGACTTCAGGATGTGTGTGTCAGATGTTCAGGACTCCTGGTTGTAGAGGAGGGAGGTGGAGCAGGCTGAGTGTTTCAGACAGGGACATCTACAGTTCAGCCCCTCCGGCTTTCAGTGGCCTCTCGTGTTACAGTCAGCAGGGTTCATTCATGGAGGATCTGTAGGAGCTTCAGTGCAGCTTACTGTATGGAGGAAAATCATAGTTTCCTTAACTCTTAAAACTCTGTAACAGTTATGATAACTCAATGCATTCATTTGATTTTCAGCCTGGGAACAGTTCTTGTTTGTTGTGGTCTGAGCTGTAATGTCCTATATGGTATCAGCAAGCTTTGCTAATTGCAGAAAAAAAGAGTCTGTGTGGACTGCAAAAAACAGGCAGAACCTCTACTAGAGATGCACGAGCCACTTTTTTTCAGTTCCGATCCGACACATAGGTACCGATACTGATTAATTAATTGTTTTGTGCATGTTGCTGGCTTCAAACAGTTGGCAGCAGCAGCAACAGCTGTCAGGTTTTCAAATTAGATCTTTTAAACTGAAGTGTAAGAATTGGACTTTGGATCTCATAGAAGGAGCTGTTCCATCTCGTCTGAACGTCGTCATGGAGACGATTTGTGGACACTTCTTAGAGTTCAGTCTGAACGTCTTCAAAGTGAGACTGTGCGAGCTGAGAATGTTTAAAGTGCCCGACCATCTTTCTTGATCACGTTGTGGTTCGGCGGCGTCAGTCCGATGTCCGATACGTAAACTACTTCAAAATCGGACCCGATACATTTATTAGATCGGATCGGTCTCATCTCTAACCTCTACCAGAGCATTAACGCACAGACTTATCGCCTGCAGTGTTCTACCTAGGGCCCGACTGATATCGGATTTTTGGGGCCGATACTGACATAGGAGGAGAAAATATCCGATGCCAATATATCGGCCAATATCTTGATGTCGATCTGTAGAGATGGATAGATATAGATATACACATTTATTAAGTTGATCCTTCAAATGCTTTTATCAAACACTTGTGGGAAAGAGTTATAATGAAGACAAGATGATCACTCAGCTGGAAAGTAACTGCTCGTCCCGCTGAAGTGAGCCCGAGTAAAGCCGCTCTGTAGCGTGTACTTTACTGCTGAACTGAGACTCAACAGAAGAGGAGCCGATAACTCCGGGATGTAATGGACCAAGAAAGGACGGCGTTCACATTTTAGAAAATGAAGCGCTGGCGTCGTCTAACACTAACTGCTGGCTTCACCGGAATTACTGAGAAATGTGCATCCGGCCTCAGAGGTAAATATGATCAGGCGCTGATAGAGGACGGGTTCTGAGATTGTAATTTAAAGACACAAGAAACGAGTGACCGAAGCGTCAGCCTCCTGTTGCAGAAAGAACTCAGCTTCTATAAAACATAGAGTTGTGCAAACTACCATCCTCTATCTGTTTCTTTTGGTTCTATGCTTCCTGTTTTACATCATTATGAAGAGTAACGCTGACTCCTTAAATGCATCTTCTTTTCTTTCTCTGCAGCATTTTCAGCTGGCTGTGATCGACTCCAACCTCTGCACTTTGTCCAAAGCTGAAAGTAAGTATGATGATGATTATTGTTATGATTCTTGGAATAAGCCGAGGCCATGTGCTGCTGCGTGTTGTTGTGTTGGATGAGACGCAGCAGCCTGTCGGTGGCAGATAGCACATATTGAAAGGCCAGGGGAATATTCCTACTGAGCACTTCCTCCTCTGCTGCCGTCTCCCTGCTGATTCTGCCTCTGACCGCTGTTTCCAAGGAGACGGTGAAGAGCTTACACACACACACACACACACTCACAGCCTCCAATCTGCGCTCCATACTGTCTGCAGGCTGTACACGCTGAAGTCTTGAGCAAAATATTACAAATATAAATGAGTAATTATTCTTCCTCTTCTTTGTCTCCACAGTCCAGTTCCACATCGCTCATTTGTATGAGATCCAGGTAAGAAAGAAATCACTGCTTTTATTTTCACCTGGGCGGCTGAGGCTCAGTTGGTAGAGTCACATCAAACAATGTTGATTTCTTGTTTTTTTTAAATTTATGTTTTATTACATTTGTGGGCGTTTTTATGTTGGGAGGAGAGAGTGGGGACGACATGCAGCAAAGGTCCCAGTTAGGACTCGAACCCACGGCCCCTGCAGTGAGGACTGAAGCCTCTGTACATGGGGTGCACGTCACAGTCGCTATGCCAACTGGCGCCCCATTTCTTGTTTTTAATTACCAAAAATTACAAACTCCTGCACACTGTTAAAATAGCACAAAGACTTAAGATGTGTCGTTTTTTAAGCTTTGGTACTTTTTGATTCTATCGATCATTAAAGTCACGGAGATTGGGGGCGCCGGTAGCCTAGTGGTTAGTGCACATGCCCCATGTACGGAGTTCAAATCCGACATGTGGCTCCTTTCCCGCATGTCATTCCCCACTCTCTCTCTCTCCCTGTCTCGACATTAAAGGCATAAAAAAACCTTAAAGAACGTAGATTGTATTTTTTTTTTTTTAAACACGTAGTATCAAAGTATTTAATGTTTGGACGACTTTACTTTCAGTGGATTCTCGTGTTAAATGGCGTGTTTGGAATTGATATTGAGGATATTCTGATGTATGAGGCGGGTCTGTCTCGATGAGCGTCATTAGTCTGAGCAGGAAGGAACCACTCAGAGCTTCTCTCATTTATGTGCCCCGAGTGTCAGTGTTTACCCGGAGGTGTCTTTATTGTTTGAGACAGGAAGAGTCCAGGACCAGACAGAGAGTGTGTGTGTGTGTGTGTGTGTGTGTGGACATTTAGAGCTTTAGGGTCTGCAGAAATGGGGGCGGGTCGGTGTGAGCTGATAAGAGAATATTTTACCTCCTGAAACAGATTCAGACTCAAGGTTAAAAAGGTCGCCAAGTTAAAACAAACAGCACTTACCTCAGAGCGGCTCAGGTTTCCCCCAAACACAAAGTGTGCGGTGCAGCAGACGCACACACACTTAAAGCTTCCAGACGTGTTGAGTCTAGCCTGTCCTCCTCCACGCTGACCCTCCCCCGTGTGAGTGTGTGTGCGTGACTGCCCGGTCATTATGAGTGTGAGGAGGTCTTAAGACTCTTTGTGTCCGTGCAGTTGTAACCATAAAACACAGTGACCCTCCTGTCTGGCTCAAACAACCCCTCTGTCTCGCTCTCTCTCTCTCTCTCGTGTCTGTCTGCAGAAGAAATACCGAGCGGCGAAAGAAGCGTATGAAAGTCTGCTACAGACAGAAAATCTTCCTGCACAGGTGAAGGCCACCACTCTGCAACAACTGGGTGAGTGTCCTCCTTCCCTCATGACAGATTACTAGCTGAGAGTTTCCTGCATGTTTGACACTTTGCATCATGTAACCACTTTGTACGGTCACCATGCAGAATACCTGGCTGCTGTTTGAGATGGTTTGCATGTTGCTGTGTGCATTGAGACTTTTGTTAAATGTATTCCAAGTTTTCCAGCTACTCTCTACCTGGTTCAAAGTGCTGGAGTCCGTGTGTGTGCTTCCGCGGAGCTTTGTTTTCTAACCCACCCTTCCCCCTCCTCAGGGTGTAGATACACACGTGCACTCGGATGCAAAAATGATGTTGAGTCATTGACTTTGTCTGAGTTGCTTCACAGGCTTTTTGAGGAGTTTGCTTTGAGTTATTCCCGAGTGAAGATAAGAATTGGCAAAAAAAAATGAATGGAGACATATTTGTGTTTTCTCATTAATGCTCCTGTTCTGTTTCCAGAATTCAGTATTTATAGAAATAGATTTATGAATCTAGCACATCGTTTTAATGGTGTTTGTAGCAGGCAGCCAGCACGGCTATCATCAGACCTGTGAGAGAAAGTGGACGCCAAAGAGAGCCGGAAATCATCCAGGGTGAGACTAGAAGTTTGGCGCAGGGTTGTCACGCTACCAGAAGTTTAAATGAAAAAAAAAAACACTTCAAAGTGAAGTCCTAAGCATCCAATATTTGCTAATTTCTTGGTTTTTATGACCACAAGCTGCAGGCAAACTCCTGCACGATGTCTACGAGTTGCACAAATAAGTTGACAAATTGGTGCATTTTAGTGAGCGTCTCCTCCTCTGCTCTTTATCTGATTAGAAGAGAAATGAACACAACTTTTTGCACCTTTATGAGAGTCCAAACAGACTTCAGAAATGTCTGTATATGCTGACCTGTGACTTTGAGCAGACCCCGACCCCCTGCTGTCTTTCTCTTGCTGCAGCGTTTGGTTAAAATATGAGCAAAGATCTAAACCCATGTTCAAAGCTTCGGTACTTTCTGATTCTGTCGGTCGATAAGATAACAGAGATAGTATCGTCTTAAAACACGTGGTATCAAATGATTTGAAAACCTCAGCGTGTGCCTGAATGTAATCTCCTGCACAGAACTTCCTGTATGCCAAATCCATGTGAGCTTTCTAAGAGGTGGACACTTTCTTGTCCTTGTTGACCGTTATGTCTCAGTCATAGAAGGATTTAATTCAACAAAGGATCTTTACTGGTTGGACACTTTGCCAGGCGCTCGCTGAGAGGGAATGCTCGGAGAAAAGGTGGCCCTCTACCTCTTCTATTTATTGTATTTCTGTGTTTTCAGTAAAGGTGATGATTGCATTTCATAAGAGATGTTTTGGTTCTGTTTTCTCCTTCCACACGCTCTCTGCTAGCGCTGCCCTTTCCTTCTTTAATGTCACATGATAACTTTAATCAAGCCAGTTGATTTCTTTGGGGGTGTGATTGCTTATGGTATCAGATCCATGCATGAACTGATGTACTGGCCAGAAGCCTGAAAACCACATTTAAGGCGGTATCGAATACAGAAACCTGAAGCAGTCACGCAGCCCGATCCCCCACGTGTGACAATCCTCAGCTGAGCCCAGATTTTATTGATGGTTCTTAAGATGATGTTGTCGGATGTTCTTGTGGTGTGGTGTGTGAAGAGTGTTCAGATCTGCTCGGTAACGTCGGGGCCGCCTTGATTAAACTTAAATCTTAAACATGTTCAATATTGACGATCTGATTTTCTGTTGTGTGTGGGGGAATCACGAGGACAGCCGAGCACTCACTCTGTGTATTGTCATGTAAAGCGAGCAGACTGAAGGAGGAAGAACCAACACTGAAGCAGATCAACTTTGACTCCCCTCCAGCTCGCTCTCAAACATCTCCACATCTATATCTTTAACTTCTTGATCTGTGAGAAATGTGCAGAGATTCCCAGTTGTGAGAGTCTAATTGTAAAGCATTCCTTCAGTCTGTCAGAGTGTGGAGAGCACAGCACACGAAAGAGACAAAACCGTTGAATCTATGAAGACGATTGGTCCTCATGTTCGGGCGTGTGGGCCAGGCTTTAGTGAATTCTCGTTTTCCTTGAAATCTGGATGTGTTTTCTCGTTTTCCCATTTTAACAGAATGATTTGAATCATTATCTCCAGATAGATTTCTGGTAACACTGGGAGAACTTTTTGGTGATCTAGGAAACAGAATAATAGGTTGCTCTCTGTGAAAGGCCTGACCAAGACGTGCCATGCTGCCAGTAATGAGCTGAGTTAAGCTAAGCCTGTGCTCTGTTTGTTTTCTGCTTTTTGCAACTCTTTGGATACGAGATAGATACGCCGAGCTCTCTAGAAAACAAAAAGGAAAAAGGTGTGAATAAAATGTACGCATGCATGTCAGCTCAGGGCTTCTGCAGTCAGAGATCCAAAGAATCTGTCAATGTGGTCAATAAAGAAGCGTATGTGTAGGTTCAAGGTAACCCACTTTTGATTTATCAGAGCTTATTGTCGTGTATTTTCAAACTGAAGTCGGCTTTCATCATCAGAGAAATGTGTTGAAATAAAGGAGAAATTTGTCAAAGGTGCGAAATAAGCTCAAAGGTAACCAACGTGAAGCTGCGTTATTAGATGGAAACCTTGTCAGACGGTTTTTTTTTCTGTACAAAGGCAAACAGATTTCCATCATGCAGTCAGCCCCCCCCCCCCCCACACACACACACACACACACACACACACACACACACACTCCCCAGGTTGTAAAATCCATTCCCAGTCCAGCCTGCTGAGGTTGCCATGGTCACCTGTGGAGCTTCACACAGGTGTATAGGAGAGGAAGTCTTTCTGTTTGAAATTGCATCAGCTCGTACGACACCTTTTTGAAGCCTGTGAGTGTGTGTGTGAGGAACACCCCTCCCCCACTCTGTCTGCCACTTCTCTTTTTCAAACCATTTGTTTATCAGTCAAATGCGTTTGCACATCCACGAGTGTCGCCCCTTTAGTTTTTGCATTACAGGTACTTCACTCAACCTGTTCTTCTTTAGTCATCCCCCTCACGCTGCTCTGGTTGCATGTAAAAGCTGCACACACTTTTTTTTAAAATCTGAATCTCAAAGGCTCCCTCTGCTCTTGTGTCTCTGCTCCTCCAGGCTGGATGCATCACACGGTGGAGCAGCTCGGGGATAAAGGCACCAAGGACAGCTATGCCATCCAGTGTCTCCAGAAGTCTCTAGAAGCAGACCCAAACTCCGGCCAGTCCTGGTACTTCCTCGGCAGGTAAGACAAACACAGGTGTAGGCGTGTTTTTCCAGGTCTGACCTCTGACCTGGCAGACCCTGAGGCGTGTTGATTAGCCTGTTTGTTTTAGTCATCTGTCAGTGCGCTGTGATAGCGGTCTAGCTAGCGACATGAGCTTGTTGTTGATGGAGATAAACTCTGATTGAAGGAGGTGCTGACATTCTCCAGTGTCTTCACTGTTTAGTTTGTCTGATACTGGGAGTCGTTGGAGCAGAAAAGTATACAACCCCCCTGAGGGTCCATGCTGACTCCCCAGATGTTAGCTTGGCTAAGCTTGGTTTGGCTAGTAGTAGGCTAATCAGTACAGATTCTACATAGAAATGCAGGATCTGTAGTTCTCTGGTTTCTGTTTGTAGTACAGCTTTACTCTGATTTAACTTATACTTATTGTTATTGATTTTAAAAGTTGTGGGAAATATCATGCTACCCTGCAGACTAATCACAGGGCTTGCGGTCTGCGTTGTTGCGATGCAAAGTAAAATTTTTGAGGAGGTGCACGTCAGGCTGCGTGCACAGGCTTCTGCGTAGGTACAGGTCTACGTGAAGCTAAGGCGAGGATTCAACCCAGAAGTACAAATCAAGAAGCAGAAGAGAAAGACCATGACGTTAAGTTGTAGAAGAGATTGCAATCCAAATTGAAAAAATGTCGATTGTTTACTGCAGATGTAATTTACACAGGTGGGAAAACCTCCAATCTGTACAGTGAGAAGATCATCATTTTGCACTTATGTAGATCATTCAACTTTTAGTTTGTCCTGTGTTGCATTTACGGCCTGCTGCAACAGTCTGCCTGAATCAATGTGAAGCAGCCTGATCAGCCATCTTGGGCTGTGGCTCAGTTGGTAGAGTCAATCGTCACTCAACCGGAAGGTCGGGGGTTCGATCCCCAGCTCCTGCAGCCACATGTCCGATGTGTCCTTGAGCAAGACACTTTACCCTGAATTGCTCCCTATGCTTCATCTGCGGCGAATGAATGTGTATGAATGGATTAGTTAGTTCTGATGGTCACTTTAGCAGCCTCTACCATCGGTGTGTGAATGTGTAGGTGTGACCTGTGATGTAAAAGCGATTTGAGTAGTCAGACTGGAAAAGTACTATACAAGCTCAAGTCCATTTAACATTTACCATCCTTCACCCTGTATTGAATGAGGTACAGGTGGATACGTTTTGTAATGCTTACCTGACCTCTGTGCAGCATCGTTAATGCTGACTGGCCAGCCCACCTGATAGATGACTGAAGTAGGACGTCATTGCACTGCATCAGAGGTTGATTCTGCTTTTAAGACATTCTGACTTGTAGGTGGATGTTGAACTTTGTCACCCTTGTCTCCATGCGTCTCTCCTCCAGGTGCTACTCCAGTATTGGGAAGGTGCAGGATGCCTTCATCTCTTACCGTCAGTCCATCGACAAGTCGGAGGCCAGCGCTGACACCTGGTGCTCCATAGGGTAAGGACAGAAAAGAAAAGGATTCCAAAATCAAGATTCAGAGGCATTGAAATCAGTGCCTTAAAAGCTCGACCTGAACTGCAGTGTGACAGAGTACAGAGGGAGAGGGATAGTAGAGAGGAGAGGGGGGAGATAAAGGATCTATAGATAGATAATTAAAGGGTGGGTGTGTGTGGGGGGGTGTATGTCCTCTGGGAGTCCCTGGGACCGCTCAGATTAGATGAAGACCTAAATCCTGGAACATGATAAGATAAGCACCTCCCCTCTCTCTCTCTCTTTCTCTCTCTCTCTCTCTCTCCGCCCTCAGGGTTCTCTACCAGCAGCAGAACCAGCCTATGGATGCTCTGCAGGCCTACATCTGTGCCGTTCAGCTGGACAACAGCCACGCTGCCGCCTGGATGGACCTGGGGACCCTGTACGAGTCCTGCGGGCAGCCGCACGATGCCATCAAGTGCTACATCAACGCTACACGCAGCAAAGCCTGCCTCAACACGGCGGCGCTCACTCAACGCATCAAACTGCTGCAGGTACTCGGCTCAGTTTCACTCTTTAAAACACATCCTGCGTGTCAGATGTTGTGGAGTATTTCTGTGTTTGTGTTTGATGCCAAATCTTTTTGCTTTCTAAAATGTGCTTTTTGTGATTTGTGAGCACTCAGATATGAATAATAATTCATATTGGTGTGTTTAAACACATTTTCCTCACTTGAAATTGTAAAGCATTCCTTCATGGCATCAAACATTTCTGTTTCTGTTCTATATCTCTGAATCACGACATATAATGCAGTACCTTTTCTTCAAGTTCAGCACTAAAGTCTGTGTCTCAAACGATCTCTCCTAGGCTCAGTTGTGTAACCTTCAGCCAGGTAGTCTGCAGAATAAGAGTAAAATGCTTCCTAGTATTGAGGAGGCGTGGAGCCTTCCCATTCCTGCTGAGCTCACGTCCAGGCAGGGGGCCCTGAACACAGCACACACACAGCAGGTGAGACCCAGCTCGTTCAACAGAACACAGCCTCTCAGAAATCACGTCAACAATAGAAATGATGAGGACTGTTAGAGCAGAGGCCTCACTCCCAGACTTTCAGGCGTTTTATCCTCATCAGATATTCACGTCTCTGAAATTCTTCTGATCTGACAGATAAAAACGATACAGTGTGAAGGACTTGGAGCGAGGCCCATATGTTAACAATCTAATTTCTGAAGTGTAGCGGACCCTCTGACTGCTTCTCTGGATCACAAGCTCTAATAATCTAATCATGTCACACGACCCTTATCCTAAATGCAAAAAGCGGACTAATCTGGTGCCGTCATATTTTGCAAACTGCAAGGCAGGAAATGCATGCTTTATGATGCAGAATATTCCAGAGCTCTTTCTTTTATTACATATTTTTGAGTTCAACAGAAAAGAAACAACATATTTTGTAATTGCTTCAAAGATTGCTTTTGGTATACTGAGACCAATCACAATCAACTCACTAGTTTAACTTAATCGTCTTATTTTTGCAAGGTTAGTTTGATTTCATGCATTTTTGTCTGTTATAAACTTCAACTTTAACATCATAAACACTCAAAAACGATTCATTTCCATCATGAACATTCACGTTTTCTGCACCATTACCGAACAGAGGACGAGGCTGTCAGAGATGTGGTTTTAAATTGCTTAAATAAATGTTACTACATGTTAAGAATAAAAGTGTTAACTACTCAAACTAAAACTTTGCAGAAGCCTGATTGTATTGTCTGCATGTCCAACAAGCCCTTCACTGATGAAACACGTTCTCCCACATCTGCATCACAGCATGATTATCACCTTAATCTATCCGCCCGTTAGATTAAGGTGCCGTCGTTTAATCATCAGTGTTGTCAAACGTTAGATATTTAAATTCTCAGCATTCTGTGTGCATGTACATGTAGCATCAACCTCCAGTATCTGTGCAGAGAAGTGTCTTGTGTTGTTTAAATCGCCGCTGTAGGAATAACTCTGAACTGTAGTTTACTGAAGAAGAGAGTCTTTGCTGGTATTTTGTGAGTCCAGCTAACCTCACATGCTCTGTGCTTTCAGGCCTGTAAGGGCGAGGAAGTCCAGACGGCCAGCAATCACACGGACTCTCAGGCCAGTCCTGCCAAGAAGAAACGCACTGCCAGCCCGGCCAAGGTAGACGCCACAACATTCATTAAAGCAACACCACTCTGCAGGACAAATAAGATTAAAGTAGAGCATAACTAAGTTCTCATTTGTTTTTCATTTTGTCTCCCTGCAGGTTGCTGCAGACTCGTGGGTCAACAGTCCCAATCAGCAGCAGATCCCCAGCTGGTACCTAACGCCACAGAAGATTCAGGTAGGAGACGTCTCAAGGTTGCATGTTGAGATTAAAGGTTACAGCCTCTTTGTGCACTGTGTATTTTTTACTGTTTGTGAGCTTCTCAATTAATGCGACACTCTTGTGACCTGTGCAGCACCTGGACCAACTGCGGAGCAACCGAGCAAACCTCAAGCCTCCCCAGGTGCAGATGTTGGAGCAGCTGGAGAACCAGTTCTCTCTCATGCAGCAGCATCAGCAGCAGGTACACACATGCACCTGTGACTCTAACGGGATGAGTTGTTTCTGTTAGATAGATAGATTTACTTTATTGATCCCAAACTGGGAAATTGTGGCGTTACAGCAGCAGGTTATCAAAACACACAATATTAGCAAGTAAAACAATATCATATTAAATACAAAGTAAATAAGCATTAAAAATCTAAAAAATCAGAAGAAACAAGCTGCACAGTGAGTTTGTGATGAACTGCGTCGTAACTCGGTGTAATGGTTTGGTTTTATTCCTCTGTCTCTCTCGGTGTGTCAGATGAGGCAGCAGGCGCCAGCAGGAGGTCAGCCTCGGCCCGGCCTTCCCAACGGTCCATTGGCTGAGTCCTCCCTCCACCCTGCAGGCCTCATCCGCACCTCCCCCCTCAACCACACAGCCATCCGACCCCCGTGTGTCGCCCAGCCCACAGCCAACGGATCCTGTTCTTCGAGTCCTTCAGCGGGGCTGCCGGGATACCTGGACAAGAATCATAGCCTGGGACTTGGAGGTGGCGGCGCGAGCAACGGAAACGTGCCTTACCCGCAGCAGAACTCTCTACCTCACAACTGCACAGCCGCCAGTCAGCCCAGCACCAGCAGCACTACCAGTAGTCCCAGTCACTCAGACGAGACCTGGAGGAGCCAACAACGCAACGCTAACACTCAGGTAGAGCAGGCATTACTTGGCATTACCCAGTTTTATTCTTTGACAGTTTAACTTTAAGGTTATTACTTCATATATCTAATAGTGTATGTTTCTCTTTGTGCAGGGGCTTCAAAAAGGTCCAGGTTCACATTCGGCAGGTCCCAATGGAGAACCCCCTTTCTCTTCCTCGTCCTCCCCTCAGACCTCCTTCTCTTCTTCTGCCATTCTGAATCAGGTCGGACATTCCTCTGGGCCCTGCACAGCCTCCTCCTCGGCCTCCTCCTTATCCCCCACCTCCCCACAGTCCACTCCCAACCACCTGTCCTCGCCCCTCCACTCCGCTACTACCTCAGGGGTCCACACCAAAGACGCCACGCCTTCAGGGGGCAACAACGGCAGCAACGGAGGGGCTGCTGCTATGCCATCAGGTCCGGAGGCCACTATCAGGCAATCTGCAGGGACACCTTTAAGTCCAAGCTCCGCCCCCGCGCAGGGATTGACTAATCACGTCCAGCCGCGGGTGACGGACAGCTCTGCTTGCCTGTCTCAGCCCGCCTCTCCTGCCCCCGGCGTGCTCACTTCAGACAATCCTCAGCTCTCAGCCTTGTTAAAGGGAAAAGCCAATGCGACCAGTAACGACGACAACAATAACTACAATAACCACGGTAACCACGGAGGGCCTTCCTCAGAGAAAATCAACAACGTCCACCCGGGTCTCCACAGTGCCGCCAAACCGGCGTCCGAGCAGTCTGTCCCTGTCAGCACGCCGTCTCCTCCCTCTGCAGACCCTCACACCACAAACAGCCTCTCCTGCCTTAACAGCCCATCCGGTCAGGGGCCCACCGTCAACGGGAAGGGCCCCGAGGACTCTAAGAGCCCGCTGAAGGAGGAGCCTTCAGGAGGAGCTCACAGACACAGTGCCCATGGTGGTCTGGCTCCCTGGTCCTCAGTGTCCATCTACCCCAGCTCCAGTGAGGTGCTCAAAGCCTGCAGGTAAGAAGACTTAGAGAGGATGAAAACATTAGGAATCAGCGCCTTTTTGTTTGTGGCCTTTAAGAGTAACTTATTCTACTCATAGCTACCAGACCCCTCTTACAAACACAAGAATTTTACCCCCATGAAGAGTTCAGAAATGTGCTGATCTCCCCCTGCAAGGAGGAGTTAGCTTCTTCTTTTTTTAGCAAAATAAGGACAATTACGGGTAACCTACGAATGGAAGCAGCAGTAGACAAGCAAGCCTGTCTGCTGTGAAGTTAAATGATCATATTTAGTAATGGAGTCTGGTCATTAAAATAAATAGAAAAGCAATCTGAGCCTGTCAGGGATAAAAAATAACTTTTAATTGCCACACTATCATCAGCTGCATTTCCCTCCGAGTGATTATGTTGCAGCCATTCATCGGGTAAGCATGCATCGCGACGTCTGCAAAACGCTGCTCATCCTTTTTCATTGTTCTTTAAGGAAGACGACAGCGCACGCCACTGAGCATGAAGCAACAGGCGTGTTCAATGTGAAATCATGTGTAGAGCTGCGTTAAACTGTTTGATCCCTTTTTGTGGGGCGGTTTTGTCCCTCATAGTCCTGACTGACGGTGTGTCTTAGAACCTGACTGAAGAGGCTAACAAAGTTCTAGAAGTAATGCTAAGTCCTCGTTCTGTAAACTACGATATGACCCCTAAACTCAGAGAGTATAAAGACCAGTTGCCTTTATAGTTTAAACCTACAATATGATCTCTAAACGAAGGGAGGAGTTGTTCACAGGAGATTTGAACTGGAATTAAAACTCTTCAGCTTCAGCCTCTCGACAGGTGGACGTTGGTGCTCTCAGAGAAGAACCTAAGATGTCAGAATATTGGACTAACCTTTCGTTGCTCTACGTCTTCCTCAGAGTTTAAACTCTGTGCCAAAACGTTTGTCCTTTGCACCTTAATACATTTGTTGTAAGTGATTTGTTTGCTTCAGTACTTTCTTTGGGTCCTGCCTGTGTGAAGGAGTCCTTTGACCTTGCGTTCCAGTGTGTGTTCATGCATCTATGTGAAAGGGGTGACGTCCCATTGGGGTTTAATCTGCACTGAAATGTCCGCTTGGAGATGTTAAGTTAAAAGTATGGCTGTCAGTGTTAACGCGATAATGGTGATTTGTATTTCTGTTGCTTTAGTTGGTATCCAAACAGGTTAAACAAAGTGTATGTACAGTTTCCTCCAAACCTGACTGTTCTGTGTGCAGGAACCTGGGGAAGAACGGCCTGTCGACCAGCAGCATCCTCCTGGACAAGTGTCCCCCGCCTCGCCCCCCTCGCCCTCCCTCTCCTCTGCTGCCAAAGGACAAACTCAACCCCCCCCACGCCCAGTATTTATGTACGTGCAAACACGGTGCAGGAAACAAGTGTTCATGATGTTGTTGATGTTAGTACAGCCCTCATAGCTTACTCCTCTTTCTCTGACCTGCAGCTAGAAAACAAGAGGGACGCCTTCTTCCCTCCTCTCCATCAGTTCTGCACCAACCCTGCCAACCCGGCCACCGTCATCAGAGGACTCGCCGGAGCTCTCAAACTGGGTATGAGGCTGTGACTCGCGTGCATAAAACACCTTAATATCGTTATTTTTGGTTTTTAAAGCATCTAAATAAGATGCATGTATCAGTGAGAGTTTCTGTGTGCTCCAGCCTCACGTGGCTCTGTGGGTGTGTCTCTGTGATCATGACATGCTGTGTGTGTGTGCACAAACTTGACATGTATGACAACAGCACCACCTGCAAGTGGGAAGTGTTACTGCACATGTTTTCTGGAGAGGACATTCAGCAGCTTTTTGTAAACAGGTTTCAAACATCTGCTCGCCCGTCACAAAGACTCCCTGTCCAGTTTGTTCATCTGAAATCTGACCGACTGTTTGCTGATTATCTTTTAAAGGAATTCTTTTATTTAAAAAAAAAAGAGGGCAAATAAACCCACCTGCTCTGCTCCAGCTTAACCTGCTGTATCTGATATTCATGTGGCTGTAGGAGCTTTTTACACAGAATGTAAGTTAAAATATCGTCTCTGTGTTTCTCTGAGTCGACATCCAAAATGTCCGTAACTTCAACCCCCACGGGGAAGTTATAACGACAAACAAAGTAGTCCGCTGTGTCCGTCCAAATGGATTTGAAAGCATGGCTGTGAAATGTTCCGCCTCCCGACACAAACTTTGTCTCACAATGCCTCCCAGAAAAGCAGCGTCTGTTTCTGACCGTGACGGGTAGTACTAGTGTTTACAGACGCAGTTTACAGAGTGTGATCTGGACTTTTCATGTCATGTCTTTTTGGCTTTGCACATCGCATCGTGGGTCAGAATCTCCCTCACAAGAAAATCTCTTTGCTCCCATACGTGGTTAAGGATGTGAGCCTTCAGAGCAATTTAAATATTTTCAAAGAAAACTGAGAAACGGCCAAAAAGAGTTCCCGGCTCCTCTTATTGATGACGAGCAATAAAAAATGACAGGTGTCACCGGTTGCAACTGGGAAAAATAAATCAGCGGCTTTAAGGTTTAACGGGTTTAAAGAAATCCTTTAAAATCTGATTTCTTTCTCAGATTTGGGCCTGTTCTCCACGAAGACGCTGGTGGAGGCTAACCCGGATCACATGGTGGAGGTGCGAACGCAGCTCGCTCAGCCCACCGATGAGAACTGGGACCCGAGCGGCAGCAGGAAGATGTGGCGCTGCGAGAGCAGCCGCTCACACACCACCATCATCAAATACGCTCAGTATCAGGCCTCGTCCTTCCAGGAGTCTCTGAGGGTCAGTGAGAGACACACACTAACACACACAGAAGGATGTGCTGATTCTGAAGATCGTCCTGCTTTGTGTCTTGAATGTAAAAATATACATGAAACTGCTCTGACTGCAGAATGGAGGAGAAGTGACACTTTCTAAACCTTTGCATGTGTTTGTTTGGACAGGAGGAGAATGAGAAGAGGAAGGAGATGGAAGCAGAAGCAGGATCCTCAGACAGGTGAGTTTCTTCAGGTCCAGTTTTCAGTCTTTACAGTACGTGTCTTTACTTTCCTCTTACTAATGACTTGATTTTCTCTGTTGGCATCAGGCGCAGGAAAGGTCCTTTCAAACACCTCAAGTTTGGCACCAACATCGAACTCTCTGACGAGAAGAAGTGAGTGACCGTTTGAATCGTTCCCACTTTTCTTTCTTGTTGATTGGCCTTCACAGACTCATGATAATCTGTAACCTGCGTCCTGTTCAGGTGGAAACTGCAGCTTCAGGAGTTGTCCAAACTTCCAGCGTTTGCTCGGGTGGTGTCTGCAGGTAACCTGCTGAGCCACGTGGGTCACACCATCCTGGGCATGAACACGGTGCAGCTCTACATGAAGGTGCCGGGGAGCAGGACTCCAGGTAGATCAACTCAGGAGCTGGTCGATCGTTATCTGCTCTTTCATTCGTCTCTCTTTGTTGCTAACCCGGTGCTTTTATTTTGAAGGTCACCAAGAGAACAACAACTTCTGCTCAGTCAACATCAACATCGGTCCCGGAGACTGTGAGTGGTTCGCTGTGCCTGAGACGTACTGGGGCGTCATCAACGACTTCTGTGAAAAGTACGACACTGAATGAGATCATGTTTTAACCCTTTACTGTCTTTGAGCTACTTTTGATTCTACATGACTGATCTGAACAAAACGTTTTGTATTGCTTCAGCCAGCAGCACTGAAACAGGAAGTGACGACTGCTACGTATTAGGGTTGTCACAATGAAAGATATTTCAGTTTGAATGTGATTGTAGTAAAACTTGAACTATATGGATACCTGTTTTGATACCGCAGCAACACAAATAAAGCTCTTAGGAAGGTCAGGGGTCATTTCAGGAGTTTGTCAGATTTGTTGCCAACATTTCGGTGCTAAAAAGTTTTTTTGCAGTTTAGAAATTGTCCCCTCCTCTGCTCGACATCATCGTAACTTTAGCATCTTTATGACACCAGAAGGACTCGAGGAACGTTTGAGTTTTTGCTGACCTGTGAATTTTCACAGACCTCCCCTGCTCTCTCTCGCTCTCTCTGTCTTTCTCTTGCTTTAACTTTTGGTTAAAAAAATGAAAACCTTACATGTAGTGCTTTCACACCTGCAGAAAATCCCCGAAAAAAACTCCTGATATTTCCAGGAGGAGCTGTATGTGTGAACGCAAACAGTCGAATATTTCACTCAGAAGATATGAACATCACTCCCCCCTCCTTTTGGCTCGAGGTGAATTGTCCGGAGAATATCCTGCTGCGTTCTCACATCAGCTCACTCGGACTTGCTGCAGAAAATATACTAGAGGTCTGGCAGGAGAAAAATACGGCTGTTTGCGTTCACACATACAGCTCCTCCGGGAAATATCCGGGAGTTATTCAGGAGATTTCTGCAACTGTGAAAGCACTATCGGACTTCATCTGGAGTTTCTCCTGCCAGCCTCGTAGTATTTACAAAAAGGACCTTTCTCTGTAGGGATCGTTTCTGTAATGCTGTCGCACACTGAGTCTGTCAGGGACAAAACAACAACTGTTAGTTGTTTCACATCTGCAGGTTGAAGAAATATACAGGCGACATTCAAAAGCCAATCAGACCTGAAGATATGTTTTTAAAAAAGGCTTTAGAGGGACGTTTATTAACTCTCTTTGTTGTATATTTTCTGTGTTCCTCCGCTCACAGGAACAACATCAACTTCCTGATGGGCTCCTGGTGGCCAAACCTGGAGGACCTGTATGAGACCAACGTGCCTGTTTACCGGTTCATCCAGCGCCCGGGGGACCTGGTGTGGCTCAACACAGGAACCATTCACTGGGTTCAGGCCATCGGCTGGTGCAACAACATCGCGTGGAACGTCGGCCCCCTCACAGGTGAGAAAAGGCAGAATAACCTGCAGGTGGAGGCCGCTTCAGGGTGTGTGACAAAGAGCCTGAAGGAACCTCTGCTGGATGAATGAATGATGTTCAGGTATTAATGGAGTGTGTCTCTTTTTCTTTCTCCTCAGCTCATCAGTACAAGCTGGCAGTGGAGCGTTACGAGTGGAACAAGCTGCAGAGCGTCAAGTCCATCGTTCCCATGATCCACCTCTCCTGGAACATGGCCAGGAACATCAAAGTGTCCGACCACAAGCTCTTCGAGATGATCAAGTGAGAACTCGCTTTTTTCTGTTTTCTTGGACGAGTGTTCTGATGATACCAGAAGTTTAAACTTTAATATGAAAATCAAACAATATCGATACCTGATGATACCACGGCAACTGAAATAGACGCCCGATATTGGTTAATATCTTGTTTTTAATTACAGAAAATTGCACGTTATCCGAAGAATCAACAATTTTGACAACCTTTTTCTGTCTCTGCGTGCGTGCGTGCGTGTGTGTGTGTGTTTCAGGTATTGCTTGTTGCGGACTCTGAAGCAGTGTCAGATGCAGAGAGAGCTCCTGCTGAATGCTGGCAAAGAGCTGGTGTGGCACGGGAGGACGCAGAACGAGCCGGCTCATTACTGCAGCATCTGTGAGGTGAGAACACGAAACACTGGTCTCATATCTGGCAAACCGAGGGGCGTCCAAAACGGGCGTGTGGGGGGGCCTTAAAACCGCCTACCTTCTCTGGTCCAAACAAATCCAGACCATTCAGGACCAGAATCTAAAGTTAGAAGGAGGACATACTGGCTGCTGCATTGTTGTCAGATAAGCCAGCACTTCAACATAGCATGTTTCCTTAATGTCTGATCATAGAGTAAGCTCACTTTATCACTTCACTCACTACACATCTCACTGATTGATCCTTTAAAGCTTTTTTTGCATTTCTGTTTGGATGCTAAACAACATCTCGTTGTCCCGTACTTGCACTTGTCCAAAGACAATAAAGTTGGAAAAGGACGTGTTGAAGTGTTTTAAATATTCTACACGTTTACATCGGGCCAATAAAATCTACTTTTTAGGAGCTTGGTACTTTGAAAAAAAGAAACGACACCTCATCACCTTACTGTGTCTTCTCTGCGCAGGTGGAGGTGTTCGACCTGCTGTTCGTCACCAGCGAGAGCAACAGAAGAAAAACATACGTGGTGCACTGTCAGGACTGCGCCCGCAGGGGGAGCTCTGACCTGGACAACTTTGTGGTGCTGGAGCAGTACAGGATCGACGACCTCATGCAGGTTTACGACCAGTTCACGCTCGTAAGTGTCGTAGATAAAAACCAACGGTCTGTCAGTCTGAGACGTTTAACGGTGCCATGAGCTCAGTGTGCTCCTCCTCTCCTCCTCACAGGCGAGCCCCCTGCCCTCCTCCTCCTCCTCCTGATGCCTCCACCGTCTGAACCACAATCAGAACTCTCCGGAAACGTTTTCTTCTTTTTCTCTGACATTCAGGAAGTGAGCCTGGCGGTCCTCAAACGGCGCTCTGTAGCTCTCCCATAAGGCAGCTGTGTGTAAGCTGTGTGTCTATGCAACCTGTCCAGAGCGGTATGACCCCCCCCCCCGCCCTCCAGCCCTCCCACTCCTCCTCCTCCATCATGACCAGACTGTTCTCCTGCTGGCCCAGAAAACACAAAAATATTCCACCGAAAAATGATGAATTAAAGTTTTGTACATATTCTGTTTTCACGCAAAGACTACTGACTTTTTTTTTCCGTTTTTCTGCTTGTGAGTCGACACGAGAGCTTTGCCCCGCCCCCTTTCATGAGACGACTATTTAGCATAGCTGGTTGGTTAGATACCTCTTCCTCCTCATCCTCCTCCTCAGTCAGGAAAAACGAGACGTTTTGTAATGTGAACAGATGAGTGACACCTTCTTCACACCTTTATGTTCTCGGACTTTCGAAGCGTTACTTTGATTTAAAGAAAAAGGAGGACATGTCACAGCCACGTCACGGAGAAAAAGGGTTGCACACAGACAGACAGAAGAGTGAACTTTAATTTGTTTCTTTCTTTTTTAATGTAAATTTTCACTATTTATAAATGCATATTTATTGCTTGAAGATATTTGTTGATGGAATGCTGTAATTTTTTTTTTCCAGAGTACCTGCCATTAAATCTGAAGGAGCGTTGTGATTTTCAACGACGCCTCCTCCGACCTTTTCTATATAAATGAACTGCTTAGTAAGCGTTGTACAGAGACCTTACCTGACATAGGTTTATGTTTGAAGGATGTTTTATGAGTCAATAAACAAGACCTGTCTTTATTTACATCTGTCGCATTTTTTACTCAATCAAACCAACACTTTTATTTCTGTTTCAAGTCGAACCCGGAGCTCCTAAAACTTCAGAGACGATATCTGTTCAGGTGTTTACACAACCTAGAAGTAAATCAATACGTGATCCGACTTTTTTTTTATTGGTGCGATGGCGTGACTAACTAGTGACAATCCTGACAAACGAGAAGAAACAGGAAGGATCAAAAACGGAAAACAAAGGCAGTGCGGCGACACGGATTATAGAAGTCAGGTAACGTTTCTCGTCGAGAGTTATGAATGTGTGATTGGTGTTGTACGGCTGAATGTAGGAAAAGTTTTGTGATGAGAGTTGGGGGAGAACAAAATAAAACCACAAATGAACAAACAGAAGAGAGAGGGAAGAACAAAGATGTCGATCGTATAAAACAGTGGATATAAAGGAATAATGTTGAAGTAGCTCCTATAACAGGAATAACTACAGATATAGCAGATTCATTCAAACATCCCTCCATCATCTATACCGCTTTTCCCGTTCGGGGTCGCAGAGGGCTGGAGCCGATCCCAGCTGTCATTGGACGAGAGGCGGGGTTACACCCTGGACTGGTCGCCTGTCAATCACAGGGCTGACATATAGAGACAGACAACCAGCCACACTCACATTCACACCTACGGGCAATTTAGAGTCACCAGTTAACCTAACGAGCATGTCTTTGGACTGTGGGAGGAAGCCGGAGTACCTGGAGAGAACCCACGCAGGCACGGGGAGAACATGCAGACTCCACACAGAGAGGATCCTGTCAGACGGGGATTCAAACCAGGAACCTCCTCGCTGTGAGGCAACAGCGCTGACCACTGCACCAACCTGCAGCACTCCATTCAAACATATATTTTTACATTTGACAGGATTTTTCTCAAATCTTCATATAAGTAATAATTCAAGTATGGAGGAGATCGAACAATTGAGCACTTAGGATGTCAGGTTTTCTGCACGATTAAACTTTTCCTCAGACTGATAGAGAAATAATACACATTTTGCATTTGATGATAAATGTTTGAAAATGCAGAACATGGCATCATTCTTCACAGTTTTTTCCCCGAGAAGGACCCCTTGACCCCACGCTAAATAAGCCCCCTCGAGATTTTGGCTTGCATGACGCCCCTGGAGCTATGCATCCTAGCATACAAACATGCATACATGGATATCTGTCAGCCTAACGACACGCTGAGAGCTGGAGCTGAGGCGGGGTTAAAGTCTCTTGACAAACCGTTACATCACACCTGTTGTCTGAGACAAGTCTGAGCTCCACTTTTTACAACCAGTCAAATTCTAACTTTATTTTATTTACATGTTAGCACTTATTAGCAGCTGTCTGTGCCTGTGCTCACTATACCTGGCTTGTTAGCTCGCTCACTGTCGTACATTGAGTTATCTGTGGCGCCCTGCAGGGAGTCTGGATTTCCACTGGCTTGTTTCCTGCAGAGTAGACCGTGACTTTCCCTCTCTGCTTGCTCTCCCACTGAAGACACAGTTCGCTACGTTCCCATGTCTTCTCTGAAACGTAATGCTCGCTTTCTCCTCTCGCTCCTTTCCCCTCTACCTCTTGAGTAAAATGTGGTCACTTGTGGCTCCAGAAAACAAAGACAGCTGTAGACTAAATGCCAAACTTGAGGCTTCGAAACAGAGTTCACAACCTGATGGGTGACGTCACAGTGATCCGCCCGACTCTTTTATACAATATTTAGTCTGTGCTCATTTAAAGCTACTGGCCATTGATGGCAAGAATCAGAGACGGAGCAGACAGAAGATGGAGCTTATCCTGCATGTTACTCTGGCACGGAAATGTAGTGGATTCAAAAGTCAGACAGACACCGTCTTATTTCTCGTTGTTTTCTAAATACCCGCTGTTTTCTTGCAAAGCATTCTGGGCAGCCTTTTATTCCTTGTAAATTGATCCTGAATTCTCAGTCCACTGTAAACAGACCTCAGTCAGTTCTTTGCTCCATAACACGACGCCTCATTAAATGTCCACATGTGGCGCCCAGTTTACCCAGTCCTGCAGGGAGCGGGTTCTTATCTGAATGAAGTCGCTCAGCAGAGAATCATGGGTAGAAAATAATGATTCCGAACAAAGAGGCAGAGAGAAATCAAACGTGTTTCTGATGTGTCTGAAGGTGTGTGTGTGTGCAGTCCTCCTCAGCAGGTGATCTGTGGTTGGAGGTGATTAAACCGTGCGCGGCTCAGTTTGTGGATCCTAAAAAAAACACAGATTCTTCATGGTCTGATTTACAGGACATGAAAAGAGGAAACTGGACGAGTGACGGTTTGTAAAAGAGGAACTGAAAGAGCTTTTCTTCCTCCACAGACGGACGGATAAAAATGACCCCACATGAAGTTATTTTTCATTGATTTCATCTCATCGGGCTTTTTATGGATTGTGAATATTCTGGAACAACTTGTCGGATGAAGTCTGAAGCAAACGTCTTTGCATCATTTTCTGAAGGAACATCACGTGGAAAACTTTAATTGTGAGAATGGAAATGCTTTAGAACATTTTCATGGTGAGAAAAGTGTAAATGTCACTTTTCCACATGTGCACATATTTATCATTCTTTACTGATCACTTTTACACTCTGTTATTGAGACATGCTACACACACAGGCTGAAATACACACACATGCACTAACAGGATCCTGTGGACATGCACTAATGGAGAGATGTCAGAGTGAGGAAGCTGCACATGAAAAAAGCAACCAAGCCGTATGGGGCTCGGTGCCTTGCTCAGGGATCCTCTGCAGTTCTCTGGAAGTGACCTGGCACCTCTCCAGCCAACAGACCAACTTCCATTCATTGGTCCGCACCGGGACTTGAACCGGTGACCCTGCGGTTCCTCACCCAAGTCCCTACAGACTCGTGTAAAACATCATTCGATGTTTCTGTGAGGGGGCATCCTCACTAAATGTGACCAGGAGCGTCACCAGGATCTCTGGGCCCCATGTAAAGATTTCACATTGGGCCCCTCTACCTCAGCCTCAGTCAACCCTGAGATAGCCACACCTCCCATTACACAAGTCCATCCATCCATGCATTATCTATATCGCTTTTCTCGGGCGGGGTCGTGGAGAACTGTAGCCGTACCGCGCCGTCATTGGAAGAGAGGCAGGTTACACACTTCACTGTTCACCAGACAATCGCAGGGCTGACATCTAGAGACAGACAACTAGCCACACTCACACCTACGGGCAAGTTAGAGTCACCAGTTAACCCAACGAGCATGTCTTTGGACTGTGGGAGGAAACCGGAACAGGAGCATGATGGGAAATAATCTCACAGATTTCCGGTTGTCTTCTGCAGCTTCATCGTCCTTCGGCTGCAGAAAGACTTCTTACAGAACTTACTCTTGTTGACTGTGTAAGTTTAGTTTAACTTCTTTGTGAGTTTGTCTTCACACGAGTCAAAAGCTCCCCTCAGAGAAATGTGCTTTTATTATAATATTTATCTCTGCATGTGTCAAAGGTTTTTTTCCCATTAAAGTTATTAAAGCCGTCAGTCGGCGCAGCAGGAGGAAAGTGTTCAGCTCGGCTCTTTGACACTCCTCATGACAGGATTGGGTTTTTAAAAATGGAGCAGACAACTTTATGAACTCATTAAGCTCGTTTGTAAACTTGATGTGAAACTATTAATCTCTTCTTTGAGTATTTTAAGAGAATTTAACTCAGCTGTATTTGACCAAAAACAACATCCAGACCTCTGACGGAGTTTGTTCCTCTGTGTCGTTAAACTTTATTAGTTAAAGCACATGAACTTCCAGCATCATTCAACTGTGTATTCATGCTAATACTAAATACTAAACACCACATGTGTATTAATCCGCAGCTGGAAATAATCCCTAACCTTCGTAAAATTTCAGATTGTTTTGATATTTTTCTAAGTATGCTTTATTTCCAGCCGTTACAGGAGGCTCTTATGACACTAGTTTGATTAATTCACAAAATATCCCCAGACTCTTGTCTTACATTCAAGGTCACATATTATGCAAAATCCACTTCCCCATGTTTCTCTAACTCTAATATGTGTCTCTAGTCTGTCTACAAACCCCCCAATGATGAGAAAAGTCCATCCTCTCCGTCTTTTACCTGCTCCACTTTTCAGAAAATGTGTGCTCAAACAGGCCGTTTGGAGATTTTCCCTTCATGACATCACAAAGGGCAGTAACCCCTCCCCCAGGTGGGTGACACTCCCACAGCTAGGTGTTTGTTCTGCCCTCTGAGTCTGCCTTCTCACCGTAAACAATAGGACATGGAGCGAGAAAGCCAGAGACACCTGAGCCCTTCCAGAGAGGGGCGTGGTCAGACACAGCTCATTTACATTTAAAGCTACAGACACAGAAACAGCCTGTTCTGAGCAGGGCTGAAATAGAGGGGTTTATAGGCATGATCAAATACAGGATCAGAGTGGATTTAGAACAAAACACTTCACACACATGTTTTGAGGAGCTCTGAGACTTATTTACACTGAAGAGGAGGAGAATATGTGACCTTTAAAACTTAAATCTGAACCCTCACATCCTGCTTCTGTTCTTTCACTTCTGCATTGGCTTCATTTTTCAACACCGGAGGTTGCCGCTCTGTATGAAATAATTCAGGCCCTGATATGGCAATGTGACAGCCACTGTGGGGAATGTCAGTGTTCATGTTAAAGACTGTGGGTCCCACTGCTGTTGTACAGTCTGATGGCAGTGGGTACAAAGGAGCACCTGAAGTGATCAGTTTTGCATGGGGGGTTGGCTGGAGGAGCTGCCCACCTGTCAGCTCATCATGGAGAGTAGTGACAGAGGTTTTTTCTCAGTCTCTGTCTCCAAGCTGTCCGAGTAAAGTAAGTTCACAAATATTCTTTGCTGTAGATATTTATCTCTACATGGGAACTTTGCACGAGTATTGCAAAGTTCATAACATCCAGATCTAACATGCATCAACATATCTATTTAGAGGGAAGGTAATTGTCCTGTGAAGTAACCTCATGCAGGTTTCTGCAGTGCAATGTTGTTCTGACTAAATGAACCACATTAGCAAGTGCAGACGACTGTGCAAGATTTTGTTTCCAAACTCTAATCTCTCTGAACTCCAGGAGGCATTTTCCATTTTTTACACGTCTCATCTTTGTGCCTGTTTGCAGCCCCTAACATTAAACTCAACTGTCTCTTTGCAGCCTTTATGTTTCTGCAGCCTTACCAAAATAAATGTCTTCAAATCACCTTTTTAGATTCCTCACTGAGCGTTTCATTCAGTTACACGACCCACCCCGGAGATGTCCCCAAATCAAATGCCCAAAGGTCAGTCAAAAAGAGTTATTTATTTTTGTGTTTGACTCCCGTTTTGAACAATCTGATTTTAATTGTTGGTTAATTGAGCCTCTGAGTGTTCGCTGATGCCCTTTTGCTGTGTGCAAAAAGATGCAGAAATACAAAAAAAACCTGGCACGTGAGTGTGGACTGAGTTGGTGTGACAACCTTTTACATGAACACTTAGTCACCGGGTGTGAAGTGCATGAATAATGAGAATATAATGACACTGCTTCTGTTCCTTTCTGGAGCCAGCAAGCGGAAACAATAACTCCCTCACCTGAACCTTTCCCCCCAAACTTTAGAAAACACTCGATGAGGGACGTTGATTGTGCTCGCTGCGTGACGCTCATTGTGTTTTCTGTGACAAACGGAACTGAAAGAGTGGGATCACTCCGGTGAAACAGGGTCTACCTGACAGATTTTACATTACCTCAACCACAGGTGGCTCCATTGGCCCGATGGACTGACAACCACTTCAAGTAACACACCTTTAATTTATTCTTGATCCCTTTTCAATTTTCCGGTCTTAAAAAAAAACGAGCTGGCAGGTTGTGTTTTTCTTCTTTCACATTTCCACTTACCTCCAGAAGTGCGAAGGAGGAGGCTGACATTTTAGAGAAATATCAAAGCTGAAGCAGAGACGTGGCCTCCAATCAACTCGGGTGTACGTATGAGACTACATGCTTTAGTTTTCCTCTGAAGAAAACTCACCTGTTTGGATCCTTTTGGTGTGCATATGGATTTATTTATCAGTTGACAAAATTCATGATGAACTGACTTCAGATTTGCAGATCTGCGACAGGTCAGTGAATGATCTCATGGTGCTTTTCATTTGATCTTGGAAGTCTGAAATTCAGAGTTGACGGTCTGATATGTCATAAGGAAAGCCCCCCTGAAGTCGGATTAAGACTTGGAAACTCGAAGAACCTTCAATAGGCCAAGCTTAAATCCAACATGGCTGCTCGCTGCATCAACAGTAATGTTTACGCTGTACACGATGGTGTTTATTAGCAACTTAGTCCTCTTTTTTGTGTCAATCACAGCGATAGTGTTACGGCTGTATTTCTCCCTACGCTGTTCCTTCACCCCTTCTATTGTTTCCAGCACAGATGAAGCTAGTGGAGGCACACCTCGCCTCAGTGTTTAAAAGCCCTTATCATATTAGATGCAATATATAACACCACCTAGTGTTTGAAATGGGTACTGCAATCCAAATTCAAAACATCGTAGAGAGCTGTCTCCCCCCCCTCCTCTCTAGAGTGGATGCTCACGCAGGTCACCATGTGGGGGACACTGAAGCTTCAGTGTTTATCCAGCTCTGCATCGGTCTGTAAACCTTTCTGCGTTCTAACCTCTCTCCATTTTTCAAAAGCATCTCCAATATTGATCCTAGTTTGAGCACGTTTCTGCTCGTGGAGCTTATTAGAAACATGCAGAGGCTTTCTTTTCCTGTCTCATATTCGTGACCCACCTTTGGGTCCCAACCCACCAGTTAAGAACCACTGTTGTGAGGTATCTCTTGCAGGGGGTTATTACATGACTTCATCTACACACAGAGAAGATCAACTTTCTCAGTTTAACTCTGAAACTTAATAAAAACATTTACTTAAAAGTAAGCAGGCTTGACTTGCTGGTCTTTAGGTTAAAGGCAGGGTTGGTAATTTTCAAAAACTAGCATGATTTTGAAAGTAGCATTCCCTCAGTGCTCCGTCTGCACCCACCCCCTCCCCTCTGTGCTCCCTCTAAAGCCACGCCCCTCACTTACATGCACGAGCGCCGTTGCTCCAGAAGCGGACCTCAGCTCATCGCTTGCATTGTGTAGAAACTACGTCGTCTCATGTTTCATTAAGCGGTAAGTAAACTCACTGTATAAACTCTGTCATCGGTGACGTGCTTTGAGTGTGGGCTAGAGCACGCAAGAGGTAGAGAACGAGCAGGGAGACAGGGAGGCGTGATTGGTTCATCAGATTGGTACCTCGTGGCAGACATTGGTCGAAGTTTTTACAGGCTTACAACTGCTACAGATGACGGGTTTTCTTTGTTCCTTTTTCAGAGCACATGAGTTATTAATTTCTGTCAGGACCTAAAGACAATTTCAACCAAACTCTTAAAAACTGGATCTGGAGGAAATGACCAACCCTGCCTTTAACTTCAGAATCTGTCTGTTTTAAGGATAACATAGTTTCAGTGCAGTAATAAATACGACAATCATCACTAAAAAGAATATAACCTCCACCTCGTCCTCAAACATACAGGAAGCTCAGAAGTCTGATTTACTTTACAGAAACAAGAGGCAGTACTACGTAGAGCCAGCAGGTGTCACTGTAAGAATGAAGGAGATGAATACTAAGTAATGTCTCTGACTGACACATACACACACACACACACACACACACACACACACACACACACACACACACACACACACACACACACACACAGTAAGTATCAAAGAGGATAAGCGCTGTCCTTAAATCCTGAAGGTGTATTCCAGATGTGTTAGTCACTCCTGTGAGTCAGCCGTGTCTCTTCCGCTCCTGTTTGTTTTGACTCTTTAAAGAAGTGACTCACACTTCAAGTTTGAAGGAGAAAACATGTGAAAGTATTTTAGAGCAGAAGTGGATGTACAGCGGTGCACAAATTATATTTTCTTGGACTGCGGACGCAGAGCTTTCAGCAGCCAGGAGGAAATCACTGTCATTTGTGGAAGCGCTGGTTTGTGAGGAATGTGTGTGAGCGGAGCGCAGACTGCCGTGAACACACACACAGACAAATATCTGCAGACCGACGAGGCAGGATGGTTTCTGACTGGCACTCTGACACACAGGACAAATAGACACAAATGTTTTTCATCCTTAGAGCAGAATTTTTATCCTGCTGCTTCAAAAAGCTCCCTAAATAATCATATCTTCGAGAATATCTTCCCCTAGAAATAAAACAGGAGCATCGTTATGGGCTTTGACGCCAGTCAATCAAAAAGATGTAACAACTTTTATTAGTTAAAGAGGAATGCAAAGTTTCCATATAATACTCATTATGAGCAAAGTACGCAGCATCCTGCAAGCTCCTGCTGCAGCTTAAACATTTCTATCTTCTCTGACATTCATGCAAAACTGATGTATTTACTCATATACGTTTCTTTCATCCATTGACCAATATGACTTGAATATGGGGAGCGTCGAAAGCTTAGCGGTCATGTCGCGCACTTCATGTACAGAGGCGTCAGTCCTCGTGGCAGCAGCCGTGGGTTCGAATCCGACCTCAGCCCTTTGCTGCATGTCATCCCTCCAAACATTTCCTGTGTCTCTTTGGCTGTCCTGTCCAATAGACACAAAAAGGCCCAAAAAAACAAAATAAAATAAAAAGCCTACATCTGGAATGAAAAGGAGCAGAAAGAAGAATATAATATAATCTGCCCCTCTTCCACAAGACGTAAATTAAAAACACATAATTCAAAACATGATAAATAGATCTTTACGAAACTCTGTTGGAGCAATCCAGTTGCAGGATAAAATATAAAATATGTACACATACTCCAGCACACACACAAACACAATGATGAAATAATCTGAACTTGTTTGAGTTTTGATACTTTAAAAAAGTTTTTTACAGACCTATTGTTTAAGATTGAAGTGCTCTTTTATCTAAATAAATGTTTTGTTCTTCCACTGACTGCAGACACAATGGGCCTCATTTATCAAACGAACGTACGACCGAAAACCGTGCGTACGACCATTTCCACGCAAACTTCGGCATTTATCAATTTGGACGTAAGCGGAAGCTGCGATCAGATCTCACGTCAGGTCTGAGCTCGTGTACGCAAATTCGAGTCTGTGGATTTGCGGTGCAGCACAGCAAAATCTGGCGGAAAATAATGAACAAACCTCAGCTGTCATTAAGCATAAGCAGTCACATATTTAGAACAGATCAAAACGGATTATTAAAACGAAAACATTTCTTTAAAGCCCATGTTTTTACTGATACCACTTTCAAAAAATTAAACAATAGGATAAATAGCCTAAGATGACAACTAATTATTACACATTAAAATGTGAAAGAATCATAAATACAAGCAGAAATGTTTGTTTGCAAATTAACTAAAGGCAAAAAGGTGTAATTGTTTTTGTTTTTGTCCGATGGGTGTTACAGAACTGGAACAAAAATTGAAAGCACCTGTTGAGATAATCATCGTTCCACTGTGGTTGGTCAGATGTTTATTCATTCCCCTATTTAAACAGATGCTTTGACAGTTATCAAGTCTTGATGATGGCAGACTTGCTTATTTTGGAGGAGCAATACGTGCGTGTCAGACGTGAGCGCGTCTTCAGGGACCGCAGGGATCTCCTCATGGAGAGTGATGCCTGGTTGATCAGTCGCTTTCGGCTCCCAAGGCATGTGCTTATTGATTTATGCAATAATGTAGCTGCTGGATTAAAGAGAGAAACCAGGCGGTCAAATGCCTTACCTGTACCAGTTCAGGTGCTCGCCACGCTGGGGTTTTTGGCCACCGGGACCTTTCAGCGAGAGGTCGGGGACAGGGCTGGGGTCTCCCAGCCAACGATCAGCAGGACGATGCCAGCAGTGTTGGCTGCAATAAAATCTCTCTCCCGAAAATACATTCGGTTCCCATACAATGATGTGATTAAAAGGCAATTTTATGAGATTGCTGGGTTTCCAAATGTGGTTGGAGCGATTGATTGTACTCCTGTGCGCCTGAAGGCACCATCCATGAATGATTACGCATTCATCAATCGCAAAAACTACCACTCCATAAATGTCCAGGTGATTTGTGATGCCAAGCTATCACTTTTAAACGTGGTGGCCAGGTGGCCGGGGGGACACACGATTCTTTTATTTTTCAAAACAGCTCTGTTGGCGCGCGGCTGCAGGAGGGCGCACTGCAGAGCCAAAGTCATCTCCTCGGTAAGTGGCTACCCTCGATAAATTGCATTACACTAAACAAGGTATCAGATGATTCACATTTTGGTATGGTTCTTCTAGGTGACAAGGGTTATCCTCTAACGGAATACCTTATAACCCCGCTGGCAAACCCCGCTACAGAGCAGGAACGCAGGTTCAACAGTGCGCACACACGCACACGGGTCACAGTCGAGCGCTGCTTCGGGTTGCTGAAGGGCAGGTGGCTCTGTCTCGGACCTGCAGGGGGAATGCTACTGTATACCCCAGACAAAGTGTGCGATATCATTTGGCCTGTTCAGTTTTGCACAACATTGCACTGGTGAATGAGCGGCGCAGCCGGATGAGCCCATGCCCATGGAGCCGTGGCCAGCACAGCCTCCACAGGGGGCTGTACGGAGGAGACAGGACCTCATTTGTCGCTTTTAAAACGTAAAGTATACCTTAAACTCTTGCAAATGCTCTGCAGTATTAAATCAGTAATGTGAAGTATTGTTGGTGGAATTGGCTAAAGGCATACTAAACACAGACAACATTTAGTCATTTAAACATTTTATTATGGCTTTTTAGAGTTTCATTTATTTCTTTTAGTGTCTCATTAATTGCGTCAAGTGCGCCGACGACTGAGGCCAATAACCTGCATATCTCCCCTTGTCTCTCCAGGACCTCTGCCGTGATCAGGTTCGGTCTGGGCGCAGCACGGGGGGCCGAGGGCACGCGCTCACTCTCGGCAGTAATAGTGGGACCGCCCTGGGGAGCAGATCTGGCTGACATCATGCTGGTGCCTGGCTCTGAAATATTTAATACAATAAAAATGTCACCCATGTAACATGTGTAAGCCTTATTATTTGTAAGAAATGGTGTACAGTCAGTTTGATTTTTTAATGCAAGCAAAAGGGGGTTGTTAGTTACCATTCTGCTCTGGGTCTGATGCCAGTGCGTCTGTGTCACCTCCACCACTTATGCCACAGATCGACTCGGACCCAATTAAGGGGCAATTCTTTCCTCCGTCCCCGTCAGGATCAGGCTGGAGTCTGGTTGGCCTCCTCCAGTCTGCCTGATGCTGCGTTTAAACGCAGCAACACGTTTCTTGGTGGCCAGCTTCAAATCCGACCATTTTTTCTTGACCTAAATGTAAAGAATTGTTTTGATCAATTAGCAGACATAAGCTTTTAGGCTGCGGATGAAACGATTCATTTAAGTCGTTAGGCATGGGTTAAGTTATTGAGAATTATATTCAAACCTCAGCTGGAGTCCGTTCCTGTACGGCAACGCTGTTGACTGCCTCCGTTATCTTTTTCCAGACAGCGTTTTTATGAGCCCCTTTTATGCCACTCTTCAGACTGCCAAAAAGCACTGTTTTGTTTCTTTCCACCTCCGATGTCAGGATGCCGATCTCCGTGTCAGAAAAGTTTCTTTTCTTAATCGTGTTTCGTCTCTCCATGTTTGACCTCAGTGGGCGAGGCCTCCGAACCAGGAATATTTATGGGCGTAACATGTTAATGACGATCGAATTCAGCCGCCGCATTTATCAAGGCCCGCTCATTCGTACGCTCAGATTGGTCAGATACGAACGTTTCATAAATCGCACGTGTGTCCTGTCGTAAGACCAAATCTGCGCTCAGATCTGCGCCTGTTTTCACGCAAGATTGATAAATGAGGCCCAATGAGTGTACAGATTTTACATGAATAACTGTGGATGTAAAGGGACCTATTGAGGCTCAGCTCTCTCTCTCTCTCTCTCTCTCTCTCTAAACGGCTCGTGACTCAGACCGGACTCACCGGAGGTCGCGTGCGTCTCGCGGGGCGTCGGGAAGCTGCGGCTGTTTTGTCGGGATGAATAAACCACCGCAAACGGTTCACTGTTTACATGACCTCATGACGAGCTGTACGAAAACTCCGATGTAAACACACACACCGAAAAAAGACGGAAATTGCCGAAATGATGCGACGCGCGAGAGGAAAGAGATGGATTAGTATTTGGGGCGTTCATTCATAAAATTAGAAAGCGTGAAAAGTCCCTTCATGACTGATCAGTACAGTGACTAACGTCCTGCGGAAGTTCTTACTTATTTATAAAGAGCATGTGATAAATAAGGGGATGGAAAAGATGAATCAAAGTATAAAGTTTGGAAAAATACAGAATAAAAATATATTATTATTAATCCTGCACTGGTCATCAGTTCCTGTTGAATTATACTTAGATTGTATTTTGGGTTCTTTGTTTATTTTTGTTTCTTCCTTCCCTCTTGTTTCTCGCTCCCTGATGTTATTTTATGAAGTATTCCTGATTTCAGTTCTGTTTCCTGTTTTATTTTGTAGTTCTTGCCCGTGTATCGAGTCTAGTGTTACTTCCGGCCTTTGTGGGGTTACCTCCAGTTTTGATTGCCCTCATTCTGCTCACCTGTGTGTCTCGTTAGTCTCACCTGTGTGTGATTGCTCCCGTGTGTTTAATCCATGGCTGTTTCTTAAACTGCCTACTTAATTAGTAGTACGTTCTGATTTGGCCGAAATGCAGTATTCAGTACGCAGCATGCGAACAAATGCAAGATCCGAAGGGTGCCACAAATACCCGCATCCGGAAGTTGTAGGCTACTGATTCTGAAAAAATCGACAGTATGCATCAGACCAGTCTTCCTCGAGTACTTTTTTCCCACAATGCAAAGTGCCATGTCAGAGATGGAAGTGACGGACAGTAACGGGAAATAATCACAATCAGACCAAACCACACAAAGATAACACCAATGATCTTTTTTGTTCTCTGTTTCTCTTCTTCCTATTCAACACACTAACATATATAAAATACAGTCGTTGAGGTTCATCCGTCACCTCAGCTGTTGTATCAGACAGGACAGAGTTGGACTAACTGGCTGAAGGCTGCTGCGTGAGCTTGTGCCGTAAAGCCATACGCACTTCTCTCAAGATGACCTCAGACCGCTGCCAAGGTTTCCTATAGTGCAGTAAAGACCGGGGCGCTCTGTGGACGTGAGAGAGACGCCATTCTCCCTGTTGAGAGTTATTGTGCTGATAATTGACCTTTGAAACGACTATTTTAAGTTGGAAAAGTTGCTTTAACTTAAATTAAAATACGTAAAAGTTGCAGAAAAAATTTATCAGTACAGCATCTGAGTAACTTTCCTTTACTGATGTGAGAATACAGTCAGACTTTAAAGGAATATCTGAAAGAAAGACGCAGGTCGTCTGAGTCAGGCTGAGACGTCCACCTGAATAAACAGGTGAATGTGGCACACCACAGACCTGCTGTGTGACCGGAGGGGGCGGAGGATGCTCCTCTTCCTCCCTGACATGTGCTCCTGATGTTTAGCTCGCTTTTAACTCCTTGTTCAGTCCTCCTCCCCCTCCTCCTCCTCCTCCTCCTCATCCTCCCCCTCCTGTGTGCCAGCTTCAGTCTCTCCAGATTCCTCTCAGATGAGTCCGAGTGTTTGGAGCCGTGAGTCACAGGAAGCATCCGGGTCAAACTTAATGAGAGTCTTTTGATTTTGTGTGTGCGTATAAAGTTAAAATGCTTATTGCAAAGAATCACTTCCTGTTAAGAGTGTGTAGGTGAGAGCAGAGTCGTAGGTTCAGGTGGAGATCTTTAGGCTCCATGTTGTGCATGTTGCTGGTGTGGTCTTACAGATATATCTAAAGTGACAACATGACATGCAGCACATGATGGTGGCATGTAATGTGCCAAGTGATGGTGGTATCGTGGTGAGCAGAGCGGCCTTGGGGCGGCTGTGGCTCAGTTAGTAGAGTCGATCATCTCCTAACCAGAAGGTCAAGAGTTCGATCCCCAGCTCCTGCAGCCACATGTCTGATGTGTCCTTGGGCGAGACACTTAACCCCGAATTGCTCCCGCTGCTTTGTCAGCGGCGTATGAATGTGTGTGAATGGATTAGCTACCTCTGATGGTCACTTTACTCAGCAGCCTCTACAATCAGGGTGTGAATGTGTAGGTGTGACCTGCGGTGTCAAAGAGCTTTGAGTAGTCAGAAGACTAGACAAGAAATATACAAGCTCAAGTCCATTTACCATTTACGATCACTCCTCAGATTTCTACACGTAAGTTAAAACATTGAGGAGTGATGAGGTCGGAGCCAAGATGCTGCGATAAATATTTTAAGCGCTTCAAATGTGAGTTGTCTGACTGAAGTGATCACAATGATTAAATACTGTTCAAATGTGTGTGCAGCCTCGACGTTCACTTCCAAAAATAAATCCACACATCATTCTTATATATATAAATCCTGTGTCACTGTCAGAGCTGTGGTAGAGAATATTAATGGAGATTATTGACAGTTTAAATTCTGATAATCCTTTTTTCTGCAGCGTATTTATGGACAGCGTTAAACGCCGATGACTCACAAAGCTGTCAGAACGGATTATTCGGACACAACGACCCTGTCGATCATTCATCCACAGAAATATGATTTAATAACGTCAGATTGAGACATGTGAGAGTCAGAAGACGTTGTTGTTAATCTTTGGATATGAAGGCAGGATTATTAATATGTGGTAATAACAGAAGATGTCTCACCGGGGAAACCACAACCGCAGAATGAGCAGCTGAAGAATTTCCCCCCTGAACATTTTCAAACCATGATTCAGAGATGAACTCACCACCCACCGATTCAACCTCATGTTCTGATATTTCACAGGAACAAACAGAGAATTTCATAAATACGCCGTGAAGTTTTCCACTAACCTCCTGAAGGATGTTGAGGTGACGTGGAGTCTGACACCCTGTGAGAGTGTTTGTTCTGTCACACAGAAGGACGGGGTGGTGTCAGTCAACACGTCTATATGCCTGCAGGTTTCTTACAGTCCGACAAAGGTGGAGAAGATTCATGTTTCAGTGTGGATTGCTTTATTAAAAAGAAAAGTGAGATCATTAAGATTCCCCTCATGGATGTTTTCATGATTCTGACCTTTTTCAAAATGCTCTATAACCACCACCATTCAAGAAAGCCACATGTTTCCATTCATTCCTCTAATAATTCAAGATTAATAAGCAAGCTGTTAAAGGCAGGGTTGGTAATTTTTCGAAAACTAGCATGATTTTGAAAGTAGCATTCCCTCAGTGCTCCGTCTGCACCCACCCCCTCCCCTCTGTGCTCCCTCTAAAGCCACGCCCCTCACTAACACGCACGAGCGCCGTTGCTCCAGAAGCGGACCTCAGCTCATCGCTTGCATTGTGTAGAAACTACGTCGTCTCATGTCTCATTCAGCGGTAAGTAAACTCACAGTATAAACTCCGTCATCGGTGACGCGCTTTGAGTGTGAGCTAGAGCATGCAGGGGGTAGAGAGCGAGCAGGGAGACAGGGAGGCGTGATTGGTTCATCAGATTGGTACCTCGTGGCAGACATTGGTCAAAGTTTTTACAGGCTTACAACTGCTACAGATGACGGGTTTTCTTTGTTCCTTTTTCAGAGTACATGAGTTATTAAGTTATTAAAGACAATTTCAACCAACATCTTAAAAAGTGGATCTGGAGGAAATGACCAACCCTGCCTGTAATACTTCCACTCATCTTTAGAGGTGATGTAAGTACTCAACAAAAAAACAAATATATAACCATTTTTAATTAATTTAGATATTTCAGTGCTAAAATGTTACGTTAAACTTGTTGATTTTGGCGCCCCCTGTGGGCTTGTAGTTTGCCTTGTCTCTTAGCTGATGTCCTGTTCATGTGCGAGTGTTGTTTTCTGATAACCCCCCCCCCCCCCAACTTTAACAAACGTTAACAAGCATGATGTTTCCCTCACTGTGAAACACGTATAAAAGTCTGTTTCTGCAGCGTGCTGTTAATCTGCTCGTCTGACACCGACACACTGAACGCATTCATTTTCTGTCTCGTATTTTAAATATTTAAGTTGGATGATTGTGAAGTTTTTGTTGACAGTCAAATGGGGATGCTGGAACCCTCTCCTCTGCTCACTGAGTGTCGTTTAGGAGCCACATGGGGGCAGTGTCCACAAATCCAGTCCATCATGTCCACATGAAGCCGTCCACTCCTCCAGTAAGTGTGTCTCCATGAGCTGTGAAATGAGTCCCATCATTATAAAAGCAAATTATTTCAACGTCGTCCTCTGCAGAAATAAAAATAAAGCAGATGGCAAACACAACTGGTCCTCTGGGCCGGAGTCCAGAGTGTTTAAAACTGTTGTTGTGTTTTAGTCACTGTGACTCTTCTGACAGTCATCCGTCAGCACAGAGGTCCATCGAGGAGCAGCAGTCTGATGGCTCATGATGCTAATTTAAAACAGTCGCACTGTTTAGTCACAGTTTGATGCCATGAATGTGTAAAAGGAGATAAACCAGGGGAAAGGTTGCAGCTCTGGATATGAGGGATACAGATAATAAAGAATCAGGACACGAGTCCGGGTTAAAAAAGAACAGTGAGAAAAATCCGGTGGATTTGATTTCTTGTTTGTTGAGGTCATAAAGTAACGTTCATCCTGACCCGACAGGTGCTGCATCACCTGGACTCTGAGGGGAACTCCAGCACTCCTGACGGATGTGACTGAAACCAGTGCACAGAGCAGTTTACTGAACATACTGCTCTTTTTTATAAAGCAGATGTCTGTTCTTGTGTCTGTAAAACAGGCGTCATATTCCTGGATTTGTGCACGCACACACCTGGCCAGTAAAGCTGATTTCGTTTGTGAAACCCCAACCTGTTTTTATGGAGTCTTATGTACATTATAGCAACTAAGACTGTTTGAAATGTTTTCATTTAAGTGTTTGTTTTGTTTTTTAAGGATATTTTAACGGGCAAGACAACTGAAGAGAGAAAGGAAATGTTGGGAGGAGAGAGAGAGGGACGACATGCAGCGAAGGGCCGAGGACAGCGGCCCCTGTACATGGGGCACACAACATAACCACTAGGCTATACGGCGCCCTGTCATATACGTACATGTTCCTCATATTTGGGTTCTTGTCCCTGGAACAGATCGTGCAGGAAACTGAGAGACTCCATGTTTGTCGGGGTCTGAAAGTAGTAAAAATGCCAAGGAATGTATTAGTATAAATTATGATTGTTTGGATCATGTTGAATTGAGTCAAGAGTCTTTGTTTTTAGACAAACATACATTTGAGACTGAACTTGGCATTTACTGTATCTGAAGTAAGATTTAAGCCTTAATCTTACGGAAATCCTAAGTATTGGATTTCAATCCTAAGTATTGGATTGTCTGGTTTGGCGTACAACCATAAAAATACTCATCCTGCAAAGACGTTTCCAGGATTCAGGGAAAATCTCACGTGAGTCTTTCAAACACAAGTATGGGGTCTGAAAGTAGTAAAAATGCCAAGGAATGTCCTCCAAAATTTCCAAAATTTCTATTGTCAATCTCTGTTTTTTAATTCTTGCATTTTCTTTCACTTTGTTGTATGACATGTTGTGAAGTGAAGTGATGTGAAGCACTTTGAGTCTGCCTTGTGTATGAAAAGCGCTATACAAATAAACTTGCCTTGCCTTGCCTTGTCGAGAGTCTCAAAAAATAACTCAAAAGATGTTTTTAGCCTTGAATTGACTTCATAGCTTGTTTGCAGTCACGTGATCCCGATGAGGCACGAAAGTCACATTGGGGGCAGGAAGTGAAGAACATCGGTTCTAGAATCGTTGGGAAGTGAACATGCTGAAGTTTTGATGGACCTGAACGCAGCACGTATCAGGAAAATGGACAGACACATGGGATATGATCCCTACACTTTATGGAAAAGTGATTTCTGTCATGATTTCTCTTGGTTTACGTTTCTTTATTTAAGTTTTTAGCCTTGTGTGTAAGCAGCAGATTCCTCGAGCAGAACCACTACGTTGGACTCAGGTAGGTGAACATCAGCAGGCAGTCTGCAACAACGATCCAGAGAGACCTATGAGACCAGGGAGCGAGGATTTGCGTCACACAGTCGGTGTGTAATTGCGACAGGCAACATAAAATCACGCCCCCATTTACCACCATGAGGTCAGGAGATTCTGGGACACAATGATTCACTTTCTGAAGGTAAGTACACACCGGGGTAACCGTCAGGGCTGTCAGAGAGAGTAGGTGGTTAAGGTCGGTGTGGTGTGAAAAGCGGCGTCAGTATACTGTTTGGGCAATTGCCGGCTTTTTGGCTTTTTGACCAATTCAACGTGTAGAATCAGCAGCGACCAGTCATGGAAAGAAACCACTCTGATTGGCTCTCAGCCAGCGTCTCAGGGCATGAAAAGAGGAACAAAAGGGACGAAGGAAAACAAACGACAAGTCAAGAAGTCACATACAGATTTCTCATTCTCAGGTTACGACAGTAGTATCACCTCCATAACTTCGAAAAATGTATTTAGTCGAGGTAATTACAAAAGCGTTCAGCAGGAAAATGATAAACGGGTGAAAAAACATTGCCATTTGTATATCAGTGGTCTGGGGACAAATATCAGACTGCTGCCGCCTGCTGGTACGGAGTGGTACTGCCTCTCACGCATGCGCAGAAATCACAAACGAATAGGCAGTAGGCTGCTACTAGTTTGGTGCGAACAGTGCAACTTTTTTGCCTCACGGCGGTGTACAAAACACAACGCTGCAGTTGATTTTCGCTGCAGCTTGTACTTTGTTGTCAGTTTGGTGCGTAGCAGCCTTAACAGCACTGTAGGGCATCTTTTCTGAGTGAGTCAAGCTTCATTCTGTAAGACGAGATCCAAAGATTAGTTTTACACCAACTCAACTGGATCAGTGTGTCTTTCTAAGTGTGTGTGTGTGTGTGTGTGTGTGCACACTTGCAGATACAGGAAAGGCAGCTGAATGTGGGGTTTTGTTACTTCCCTTTGAAAACATACCACAATATTTGGTCATCTTGAACAGCCTCAATCAGTCATCAGATAATCGAGCTGTGCAGGACAGTCGGGTGCTTTCCGCCTCCTCCTGCAGTATAAGTCACTGGGCCTTGACTAACCAGCAGCGTCGTATGACAGATGTTGTTTGGAGTTCGAGCGGCCGGCTTGCAGCTCAGACCTGCTGTCGTCCCGGTGCAGAGTGACGCAGGTATTGCACAACTTTTTCCTTGGTTATAACTGTGTGACATCACCACTCGCTGTTTCCCAGTTCCCTTGACGCGCGGCTCGCTCTATAACGATCAAACTGTTATGTGTAAACACCGCAAAACAATTCAAAGAGCATGCGCGCGCACACACACACACACACACACAGCCGCAGGGCCTGCTGTATCCACGGAGGCACCTGTCATATGTGACGTCACACCGGAGTCAGGTGAATGCATGCATGCATGCGGTGGGTGTGTGTGCAGGCTCCTGCTGGCTGTGGGATGTTTGCATAATCAGCACAGCAGCACACCTTGGTCACAAGATAAACTTTCCACTGAGCTCAGAGAAAAAGACCTCCGCTTCACACTCGAGTAGACGGAGCATGGCCTACTTTACGGGGCAGGTAGCAGAGATAGGTGTCAGGGTCATACTCAGATCCTCTCTGCATTTAAAGCGGATGAGGGACTCAGTTGCTTAAAGATAAACAGGTGGGTTTCATTCCTGTTAGATGCACTGTTTTTCAGTTAAACCTACAATGTAAAATCTTTTAATACATCTCGCACATTTTTCTTCAACGGCTGCAGAGTGACAGGTTGTTCAAAAAGATTCCAACAGGATTAAAGCTATTACTGCTGCATTACCGGATAAGATCTAATAAACCTTTCGGATCAAACCTCCAGTTATTAATTAATTTATTATCTACTTATTTAACCGAGACGTTTCCCACTGAGATACAGAAATCTCTTTTACAAGGGAGTCCAGGCCAAGACAGCAGCGCAAAAAGTTCCACACGATGAACAAAGAATGGATCGTAGAGTTACATCACTTACTGGGTAACGTTCAGCAGAAAAACACGTGCGTCGACTGTTCGAATGATTCTTGATATAACGCTCAAGTTTAAGGTGACTCTGCAGCTCAGACTGAGATGATGGAGCCAAAACTTTCAAAGCGTTGCACGATGACGTCAAAATGAAGTGAAGCTCGGGCACAGTGTGACGTTACAAGAACAAAACTCTGTTTTCCTCGTCTACACATGAACACCTTAAACAGAGTTTCTGAATACCTTCACCCTGCAAGGAGTTTTACTAAAGGTGAGTTTTCAGTGACCTGAGACGCAGTTTGCGTACGAAAGGTCAAAACGACAGAAAAAGCTTTTTGGTTTCCACATTCCCACACACACATTTTACACACTTTACAGATTCTCCAGATCTACAAGTTTAATCTAACAAGTTTAATCTAACAAGTAATCTTCATCACAGTCTAAAACAACATCCTCACAAAGTTTAATGTTGAACTGCAAATTACCACAGAGGATAATCCCGCCACTTTTAGATCGTTTCTGTTACCCTCAAAGTTTGGCTGATTCCTGAAAAGCAAATAACTTGTGTAACTTTAAAAACACTGTTCTGTTTTCTCACTGTGAATGTTTCAGAGTTTTTTATAGCATACATTACTAACATTAGCTACTGTCATTCCTGGTTGACGCACTTTAAATTTCTACGCCCTCGTTTGTAAACGTACTCGAGGCATCTGTGTGTGTGTGTGTGTGTGTGTGTGTGTGTTTACAAAGAGGTGCGGTCAGGAGCATTGTCATTGTGCATTTCTATCTTAAGGTCAGGACCTGAAAATTCATTTTCTGACGCTCCAGGCTGAACACAGTCATGCTGCCCTTCAAATGCCAAATAGCAAATAGTCGAGAGCAGCGCAAGAGTCAACAAAACAAAAAATGTGTGACGCAACACGGAAGTGTTTCACAGATCCATCATCAAATACCTCGGCAAGCACGTCTGCAGAATATTTCCAATACACACGCAGAGGAGTCAAATTACATTTAATCACTCTAATGCGAATCTCTAATATTATGCTGCTCACTGTTACCTGCTTTATTGTGTTACAGGTGCAATTAATACACGTATTCACCTGAAAGGTACATTTACTCCACGTGACCAAGAGAAATGAACTCAATAAGTCCGTCATGATGGCTGCTGCTCTGGGCGGCTTTTCACCAGTGGAGTCAGTCATCTCTCAACTGAAAGGTCGGGGGTTCGATCCCCAGCTCCTGAAGCCACATGTCCAATGTGTCTTTGGGAAAGACACTTAACATCAAGTTGCAGCCGCTGCTTTGTCGATTTGACGTGAAAAGTGTTATACAAGCTCAAGTCCATTTACAATGAGCTCAAAAATAAAAACACATCATACGAGTAAATGATATTTTGGGTCTTTTTGCCTTTGATAGGACAGAATGGAGTAGGAGCAACAGGCTAGAATCAAACCCCCGCCGCATGCTTGGAGGACTTTAGCCTCTGTACATGGGGCATGAATAACCGCTAGACAACCTGCGCCCCAACATAGATTTAAAGGGGACATATTATGAAAAATCCACTTTCAGTGTTTTTGAACATACATTCGAGTAACCTGAGTGTCTACCGACCCACAAAATGTGAAATAAACCCATCCAGTCCTTTGTTTGTGGTCTGCATAAGTCTTATAACACAGAGAAAAATGCTCCGTTTCAAATTTGCTCTCCTTGTGATGTCACAGTGGGATTCTGGTAAAAAAAAAAAACTCCCCTCCCTGGTATCTCCACCCATGGACTCCATCCCCAGCCTCGAGCAAAACTTTTGAGCAGGTCGTCCATTTTTATTCTCGCTAGCGAAGGAGTGATGTCTACTGGGAAAACTCAGGGTGGGCTCATTGCATTTAAAGAGACACACACACCAAAACGGAGCGTTATGAGAGAGCTGGTTTATACAGGGTCACAAACCTCCTCTGGTGCTTGATTCATGTTATATTTTGACCAAAGCACAGCACAGATGTTTCATTTAGACCACAGGGGACTGTTTGAAAAGGTGGAGAAGGGGGATAATATGTCATCTTTAAAAACAATAAGATGAAAATAAAAAAAACTTCATTTAAGAGAGCTGCTGCAACGGGCTACACTCTAGAACAGTGACATTATTATACCATAAAAACACACCTGAGATTTAAAAAAAAGCAGCCTACACAAGACACCTGTGCACCTTGTACCTGACTTTGCACGCACATTTTTTGCTGCCTTTTCATCAGCAATCTGGGAGAAGAACATCTTAATGACAGCACTTCATGAGAATGCCGTCATTTACAGATATTCTTCAGTTACGGCCAAATTCCACCAGATGCGTGTTCGGTCCGTCTCCGCTTCTTTCCGGCAGCGGAGCTGATATGTTTCACTTTATTCAATGTGTGTGCTTCCACTGGGTCGGCTGCGCTGCGTCTCAGCTCCGTCTCAGCTCCGGCAGTCCGGAGCCCTCCGGAGCTGATACGCAAGACTTCTATTTTTGCCGGATGCAGGAGCACAACGCATCAATTCAGCACACAAAAGAACAAGCGGGACGGGAATTCAGACACCGATACAACATTAAAACATCCGGTTTATTTTCAGAATAAAAGACTCCGTTTTGATGGTTCAGAAAAACGACTGTATGTGTGTTTGTTTATGTGTTTATAAGGTTAATATAGAGTTTAATACCATGTACATCGTATTATCTCGCGCTGTCGGGAGTTAATCTTTAAAATACCGCGGGAATTCCTTTGTCTCTGCACCCCAGCTGACCGGCTGTGCTCTGCGTGCTGCGGACGGAGCACGCAGCCGGTGGGTATTGAAGGACGGGGGTGCACGGGGCCGTCACGCACCGGAGCGGACACGCAATGCACACGGATCTGGTGGAAATTCGCCGTTAACGTTTTGAAAGTTTTCTGCAGAAGTATGGCCCCCCACCCTTTAAATCTGATCGGTCACCCCAGGGAGCCACCCCGATCAAAACGGTCAATTTCAGCTGCTGTCTCTTTAAGGCCCCCTCCCCATGTGCCCACTTTGTTCTGATTGGCCAGCTCTCTGGAAGACTTCCTTTTTTACTTGTGTTTTCTTTTATTCACTCACTGCATCAATTGTTGTTTTTGTCTGATTCGTGTGTGATTGTATTTTTACCTGTTTGGTTATTTTTAGCCTGTACTACTTAAAAAAAACAAACTTGTAAAATTCATTGTTTTCTAAAGGTGGAAGATTTTTCAAAAAAAGTAAACAACTTTTTCTGCATCATTTAATTTAGCTAAAGGCACATTTTAAAAATGTCTTCTAAATGTTCAATATACAAGAAATGATTGTATTTCTTCATAACTTAATCCAACTTTTCATCAGAACGGTCCATTGATTTGCTCTTGCTTCCAGGGAATTGTTTGAATAAGAGCTGAAGGGCAGCTCACCTGCCCAGGAGACGCTCACTGTGGACCCGCTGTTAGCTTAAGCGATGCAGCAGAGACCCATCTGTCCTCTGCTATGAATGATCATCAGACCAGACTGAAGCGTCTAAATTTAGACAGAACAAATTAAATTCAAATGAGTCACATGCCTGATGACTGAGACAAGTGACTTATTGCTTCAGTCGGTCAGCGAGCCAGGACTCACTTGTTCCACTCTCAAACTGGTGGAGGAAGGAGGTTGGGTGGTTTTAGGTGGGGGGGGGAGGTGGGAGTGAAAGGAAGACGGGCGGACCGAGTGAGGAGAGAGAGAGAGAGAGGCTAAATCAGTTGGCGGAGGAGAGGAAGCTCGGTCATATCCAGGAGGAAGTGTGAGTCAGAGATCGTACATTCTTGGAGGCTGATTCAGCTCGGCACGGGAAGTGGGAAACGCTTACTGCTGAGCTTTAACACCAGGAGGGAAAGAACCTCGTCTGGAGGGGTGTGACTGTAAAAAGTGTTCGCCAGCAGAAAAACAAAACAAGCATTGTCACAGGTGCCTTGTGTGATCTCGTGAATGAAATTACTCCAAAAATCTCTGCAGCAACAAGAAAGAGAGAAGAGCAGCAGGGAGGCTAAGAGCTGTCAGAGAGGAGGAGGAGGGCAAAGGGGAGCGCTCGGGGTCTTCCTCTTTTTCTTCGGTCCCCAGAAATCTCCCGTTCCTTCTCCCCCTCTACAGTCACTTCTCACATTTCACAGTTCCAGCCATGGCAACTTAACCCCTTCACTTCTGGTAAAAATTAAAACTAATTTCATCTATATTCAAGTGATGAGCGTGAAGTGACAGAAGAGTAAGCTGAAAAAAATGCATACGGTGTCATAACTAAATCAATCCACATTTGTCCAAGTCACATTTTAAATCTGGAGGTATAGGAGGGGCTTTCGAGGTCGGGAAAAAGGTTTTCAAAAATTTCCAATAATCAAAGACTTTTCAATACCATGTTTTTTAAAACAATCTCCATTTTTTGATGGTCGACAGTATCGAGAAGTACTAAAGACCAAACGCTGCAGGAAATAAACAGCAACAGTGGCTCTTTATAAATTCAACGGGTCGGCAATAACTGATGTTCTTGAGTCCTTTTTGGAGTCTCAGAAAGACGCAAAAGGTGCGATTTACGCTTCTGCAGTCATGTGTACAGGAATGCTTATAAAAACAAATTAGAACAAATAATTGGCATGTCTTTTTCATAAGACAGGTGTGCACAAGAGAGGGATGAGTCCATCAGAAATTGCAGGCAAGGGGGCGCCAGTGTCCTAGTGGTTAGTGTGCGTGCCCCATGTACGGAATTTAGAGTCCTCCAAGCAGGCAGCCCCGGTTTTCCCGCATGTCGTTCCCCACTCTCTCTCTCTCCCTGTTTTCTGACTCCATCCACTGACGTATATCAAGTGTAAAGGTAAAAAAAGCCTGAAAATTGTCCTTTAAAAAAATTGCAGCCTAACTCCTGCACACGGTCTTCATTGCACTAATATTTTGACAATGGATGCGTTTGTGAAATTCAGACAGTGTGCAGGAGTTTGTCTGCATTTAAAAACACTTTTTACTAATATTGGGTCAATAGGACTTCTCTGGAGCTGGAAAAGAACAAGGGATTCGTTAATATCTTAGTTAACAGCCCGACATCTTCTCTGTGAGGAAAAGACGAAAACAAACGTGTCCCGCATGCACACAGCTTCAAATATGACAAACACTGATCGAGCTAACAAGCCAGGTGTTTTTCTCACAGACACAGAAAGCTGCTAATTAGTGCTAACATGTAAATAAAATAGTGTAAGAATGTGACTGGTTGTAGAAAGTGGAGCTCAGACTTGTTGGACGGTCTGTTAGTAAAATAAAGCTCACAGTAAAACAGATTATTAGTCTGATATTTACATGAAAAAATCTCCCAAAAGGCTCCAACAGCACAAACACGGCCCAGAGGTTAAAGGTCAGTGACTGAATTAACTGAAGTGACCCCTGGCAGACAGCTAGCAGCCACCACCTGTCACTCAAAGAGGCCACGCCCCCCTAATTCTACACTCACTTGCAGCCTTAATATAATGTAAACAGGCGAGTCCGTACAGTTTTAACAAAGAGAGAAATGAGATCTAGAGACCCAAACTGATTTTGTACCAGGCTGTAAACATGTTAATTTCTGCTGTAAAGTTGTACAGTATAACATGGGGCTCTATGGGAATCGACTCACTGCAGGAGACAGCCTCTAGTGGACACTGGAGGAACTGCAGTTTTTGACACTTCTGAATTGATTCTATTTTTCAGCTCAGGAGATTGCGTCTTGGTTGTGACCTACATTTTAGCTAAGTGCCACAGTTGGTGACATCATGGTGGCCATGTGGGAGGTGGGGGAGGTTGCCGTGATTGTTTAGAAGATATTCTCGCCCGTTTACTCCCCCACGGACAGTTTGTCCCACCCAGACTCTCATGGTCACTGCCGCTGTCCTCGTGATAAAACTCTCGCTTATCACCAGTTTCCATTCAGCTTCTTACGTAACGTCGAACCAGGGGAGGAAGTGCTGTACTCTGTGAATGAAGAATGTATCTGTGTGTGTGTGTGCGTGTGTGTGTGTGTGTGCGTGTGTGTGTGTGTGAGGGGGTTGTGTGTGTGCGTGTGGTTGTGTGTGTGTGGTTGTGTGTGACAGAGGAAGACAGGGGAAGAGAGAGACAACGTGTGGAGTGGAACAGGTTTCCACATGAGAGTAAACCCACAAACCTGAAGGACAGTGGAAAAATTGTGCTCAGCTGATTACTGCACACACACACACACACACACACACACACACACACACACACACACACGCACACACACACACACACACACACACACACACACAGTTCTCACACTTGTTACACACACATCACTCTCACACTGTCTCACACAGAACCATGTTGTATTGTACGGGTTGTTGCTAGGAGACAAACTAATTCCAAACCTCTTGAAACAGAGGGACTTACTCCTCGTTTCTGAGCCAGAACGTCAGGAGAGAAAAATGGAGAGTGAAGGAGAGGGGTGAGGAGGGACGAGGGGGGAAGTCAAAGAGACAAGAAAGCGGCTCTCCCCCGCAGAAAAGCTTTCACAAGTCCACAGCCTCATCAGTCTCCGGTGCCTGAAAGAAAAACGTTAAATAGCGATACACATCAAACCGTTGGTACAAAAAACGTCTGCTCCGCTCCTCTTCACCTTCAGAATTCAGAATTTCAAACGAGCAACATGAGAGTGACAACTCAGGCCAAAAAGACTTTTAGGATCATGCTGGAAAATTTAATTGTGATCTGTTATATGTTGGAAGCATTGCCTCATTGAGTCACTGTGCGCCCTCCAACTCGAACCTAAAGGTTTGCATTATAAATGTAAAATTCCTGTTGGACCGTTACAGGCTTTATTTCACAACGTGACTTTCTATGGCAGAGAAGAAGAACTTTCAAAATAGTGTGAAATCCAAAAACACAAGAAACAGATTCTTTGTTTAGACACACAAAAAAACACACAATTATTTCAATCTGAACTATCTGTATAAGGGCGTTTTCACAGTAGGGACTGAGGCCCGGATCGGAGGCAACTTGACCCTAATGTCTGGTTCATTTGAGCACAAACGTACCGTACTCTTGCGATACTCAGGCACCGTGCCCAAGTCCGCTTGAAAACGTGGTCTAAACGGCTCCTGACGCTTCAAAAAATGTTGAATCCACGCAGCACGGGCCTGTTTCATCCTCAGAGCTGCACAGTAGATGTGGAAGTAGGAAGACGGTCGTTGTTGGCGTCTCAGAAATGATAAAAACATCCACAGTTAGCAGGATGGACTCAGCCCGCAAGTGGTTGCCATGGTTGCTTCCTTTTTTTGTTTCTGCTTCTGAGCGGATTCGCAAACCAACCATGAACATTCTCCCACCTGCTGTATGGGACTGTGTACATATGTGTACTCTGGGCACGGAACGATGTTACTTATGTGGACGCAGACCAGCGGGGGGGGAGAAGAGGGGGGAGCAATCGTACTCAAGCACGGTGTGAAACAATCGTGCTTAATGTGACAACGCTCTAAGACAGTGAACAAAAACGTTATTTAATCAGGTAGAAGCTACCCATGACCTTGCATGTCTTGGTACTGTAAACTCAAAAACACTTATTCGGGCGCATGTAGCCGAGTGGTTAGTGCGCGCTCCATGAGCGGAGGTTATGGTCCTCCAAGCGGGCGGCCTGGAGCCAAATCCGACCTGTGGCTCCTTCCCCACTCTCCCTCACCCCGATTTTAGACTCTGTCCACGGTCTCTAAATAAAGGGATAAAAGACCCAAAAATCAACCTAAAAAAAACACTTTAACATTAAATTAAACATAACAGCTGTTGAAACATTAAAGTCATTTTTGAGATGTTTTGGATCACTTTATGTGCTTTATTGAATATCAAGATAAACGAAGACCTGAACACGAGATAAAGCAGATTAATTGAGAAAAATAAATCAATTAATCTGTGAGTTGATTCTTGAGGATCTATCCAGAATTCTGGAGAAGAAGAATAAACTCAAAGGTAAACTTCCGCAAGAAACCCACAGGAGCAATTCAAAGTGTTTTCATTTTTATTTGAAATGAACATTTCAGCAAAACTTCCCTGTTAAAGAATAAAGAATGACTGGATTTGATGAGTTACAGGTACAAATGATGAAGCGTCTCTGCTGTTGTCTCCCTCTGAGTCTGCCTGCATGTGTCAATCATAGTGGCAGTCAGGTGATTATAATGTCATGACCAAGGTAAATGGGGGCCTCAACACTCCTCTGCACACACACACACACATAAACACACGCACACACACATAAACACACACAGAACAATTGGAGCAGACACTTCCACACTCCGTCATGTGCTCTTCATTTCCATCGTTCCATCTCTGCATCCTCTCCGCTTCATCTTCGTCTTTCTCACATCGTGTAATCCTGAATATCTCCTTTTTATTTTACGATTCTGTCCCCTCGACGTCGCCCGGCCCTGACACCCGCTGCTCCGTGTGTCACATGAGGCGGTGGCGTGAGGTCAGCTGCCTGTCCGTCCATCAGTCTGACACGACGGGGGAATGTGCTGCTTTTTCCGCCTCGTCAGGGTTTCATGTCGCTGAACTAGAGTGCCGATCCCGTGCTTGTCTCAGTGTCTCTGTCTGACTGCGTGCATGTGGTGCTAAACTTAGAGGCTGACGTGAGAGTAGACATGAATACTGTGGCCGACTCTTCACCCCTGACTTCACGTTGTAACAGAAATACCGTGGAGTCACCTGGTGCGGGCGTATTTCTCTGTGTGTGTCACCTGCAGGATGAAGGCCGCTGGAGATGAGACTATTTTTAGGACGGTATCAGTGAGCCAAGGTTGACACAGTCATCAGCGTGCATGACTGACTTGTTCCATGCAGGCTGCAAAGACCTGTGTGAGATGGCACAACTTGCATGTTAATAAATTGTGGAATAAATTAATAAAACCATTGAAAGAAGACTACAGATCTTCAGTCATAATTTTAACTTAAAGCAGCCGCAAGTGAAAAGAGAGAGAGCGCTGTCTAAACTGCACACATTTGCCGGCAATTTAGACAACGTGCATGAGTCTTGTAGTACTCGTAGAAGGTCTTCTTGAGACCACTTTTTGAAGGTCTCAGTCTCGCCTCGGAATCGAAAACATTTATACTCGATCTTGTCTCTGTCTCAGACTGGGCGGACTCTGGATTTTAAATCAAGACCACCACTGATTAGAAGTTAAACTCCTCTCTCTAAACGAACAAATCTCTTCAATTCATTCATAGTTTGATTCTTATCCCCCTGTTACGGATGCAACCTTCCCGGTTGTTACGGTCAAGTGAGTGACACGCCCCCTGCACACAAGATGCAGATTTTTCAGTGATATTTATGGTCTTGGTCTTGACTCAGTCTCGCCCTGCCTTGGTCTTGGTCTTGACTCTGTCTCGATTCCTAAATGTCTTGGTCTCTGAGCACTCTGGTGCCGGGTATGTCTTGGTGTCGGTTAGTGTGATCTTGACTACAACACTAATGTGCACGAGTTTGCCTGCAATTGTTTGCAAAATGGAAATTTCTTTTTGCCAATATTGGGTACCTAGAACTTCTGTTGCAATTTTTACTAGGATCATGGAGAAGCTCAAAATTGTGGTATCGCAACAACCCTGCTTGCATAAAGTTTTACAGATGATCTGCATGATTAAAAAAAAATTCCCTGGGGATCTCAAGGACTGAAATCCACAAAAAAAAACGAGAACACAGGAGCGAGCCCAAACTCAAGCAAAGCTCTCATGATTTTATTCGGACCGCGTTCATTTGTCTGTGACCTTTGAAATCCTTTGAAAAGCCGTGTGAGGAGATGTAAGACCAGCAGGTCTCGAGGTTGTTGGTCTTCTCACCAAACTGCCTGCGGTGACTCAGCAGGTTTGGTATGAGATTATGAAGCGGCGGACGTGTTTGAACTCGCCTCGCTCACCAACAGTTTGAGCTTCTGGTGTAATGTGGTTAAACCAAAGAACAGACCGACTCAGTGTGTGCAGCCGACGTCACGCTGCAGGGATCACTGCTCTGTTGGTGTTGGAGTCATCGGATTGGATTGTAAGGTTTTACACAACCGTTATGATTCATTGAGTATCAAATATGGTTCTGTTCAGCTTCGGTAGCGGTTTTCTCTGTTCATGTTAGATGGTTATCTGCATGCGGATGTGGTCAGCCATGTTTATTTACTGCCGAGCCTCTTTTTTTTTGTTCTGCGTCAAGAGGAAAGAAGGAACAAGATGATTTAACTACAAATACTCCTCCTGGTTTTAGCTACGTCACTGAATTAATTACAGTCACATCTAAAGTGGGATTATGTTTGCTTTTTCATCAGAGATAAAGATGATACAATAAGATTACACAAGAGCTCACTGAATTCCTCCCCCAGGTAATTTAAAATACACAACTAATAGCAATAAAAAAGCACATCTTAATTTATAGATCACCTTTAAAAGAGATGTTTCCAAAGTGCTTTGACCGACAAAGCAAAGGCAGGAACGAGCCGGCTCTTTCATGTGGACGATGGGAGAGACAGAGTGACAGTGTGATTCTACAATTCACTTAGCAGACGCTTTTATCCAAAGCGACGAACATCAGAGAGTAAGAACAACACAAGCGAGGATCTAGAGAGGAGGAAACAACGTCAGGAAGTGCAAACGTACAGCTTTAAGTCTGATTGGACGTAGGTGTCCATGAAAGAGCTTTAGCTTTTTCTCAAAGGTGCAAAGGGACTCTGCAGGTCGAATGGAGTTTGGTGGTTTGTTCCACCACCGGGGGGCGACAGAGGGGAAGAGTCTAGTTAGAGACTTAGGGCCCTGTTGTGAAGGTTGGATCAGACGCCTTTCATTGGCAGAGCGTAGTGGGCGGGAGCATAGGCGTAGATTTCGGGGGGGACGCAGGGGATGTCCCCCCCCCAATATTTAGAAAAGGTAGATTTGTCCCCCTTAAAAAAATGTTTTTTTTTTTAAAAGGTTGAAAAAAGAGGCAATGAAAAACCTTTCGGGGGGCTCAAAACATTTATATATCCTTCTGACCTGTAAATACGTTTCCCAATCATTTCAGACACCCCTATAGTGGACCACCAGTGGGTAATAAGATCAAACTTTCTAAAAGCAGTATTTTCCACTTATCGTAAACTGTTTGTTGTTGCTTTAATCCAACCCTTGTTCTGAAGTGTTTGGTTCCAGCAAAGGGTCAGATTCGAACCTGCCTGCTTGAGGACAATGGCCGGCGTACATATGGCGCCCGCACTTAGGATATACTTGCGCCCAAAATTGGACACCATGATTTCTAATGAGCCATTTTTAAGACATTTCTAGAAAGCCTTCTTTACCCAACGCGTTTGTCTTTGAAGGTCCGCTCTTATACCCGGACTCTCGGTAACCTGCTTGTGCTCACTTTTATCGTAGTTTTTAAAACGAGCCAGACTTCAGCCACACCTATGAGACTCAAAGAATCCTTTCAGCCCTGCAGACCCGAGTTTTATTGCTGTCAGTGAAACTTGAAAGCCAATCTGTATTTTTTTAATCTCCTCACCTTGCTTATATTTCTATTAAACTAAAAAACAGAATCTGAACGAGGCTCTGTGGCATTGAGAAGTACTTTACTTGAATAATTCTCTGTTGAAAGGAGACAGCCCTTCTAAAATATCCATGCACAAAAATAAATGTGTCTGGGGCGGCTCCTGCTGCAGAGATGTCGGTTCAGAGGGACACAGAGACCTTGATGGATGTGACACAGAGTCCGAGTGAGGACTGTGCTTCGATGTCTGAGGGGTCTGCAGGTCATTCTGCAAACTGGAACCTGAGAAAAAAACCTCTTTATCTTCAGTCTCAGTCTCATTCTTCTTTCCATCCTCGTCATAAAGCTGAACTCTGAGTCACACACATCCGTCCTGATGACGAAGAACTCAATGAGCCTTAGAATCCTAACTCAATAACAATCATGGTTTTGGAAAGTTTCATGACTGTATTGTTAGTCTCACCGTTCCTCCTTTACTCTAACTATCTGATTGAGATGGCTGTGAGGAGCTGCATTTGTCAACAGAGCTGTCAATCATGACGTAACATCCGGTTGTTTTTATATCAAATAACAAACTAAAACAAAACTCATCAGAAAAACGAACCAATGGACATAAATCATCACGATGAGAACAAACTATAACGACAGAATCCAGAGTGGACAGACACTTATTTGACTTGTATTTTAACTTTATAGTTTGACCCATGTCCCATCTGTTAACATGGAGGAGGCGGAGCTTATGACATGTACTGCGGCAAGTCAACAGGGGGAGCTTTAAATCTTTTGGCTTCACTCCGATGCAGGTGATGCTCCGTTCATCTTCATTTACAGTCTGTGGTGAGATGAAATATGAAACCCTTCGATCTTCTTCAGGCGTCAGAGCTGATATCGTCTCCTTGTGACATTTGAAACCAACCAAAAGACAACATCACTCTCTAACGTGCTGCTCGCCGCGCTGAAGCTCGCTGATTGGTGAAGCTCTTCTGCAGAGGTCCCTCAGATAACTTCTTACATCAGTGACGCAGGAGACTTTGAGTTTGCAGCAAAGATGTGAGGCAGGACACGGCTGATGACATCACTGACCCCACCTTCACACACAACACCTTCACCTCCCCGCTTCAGAGTGTTTACGTGTGTGCTGCGTGACGACAGATGGCTCTCTCTCTCTCTCCTTCTTTTCCGCTTTTTTCACACTTCCCTCTCGTCATCACTCTTTTTTTTCTCTAAGTTGTTTTTTTGTTCTGACTAGACGCAGACCTCGCACCGCGCGCGTCACCAACAGCTTATCAAAGCAACAATAACCCACACACACACACACACACACACACACACACACACACACACCTCCCAGTACGGCTCATTAACATCCACTCACATTGTTGGGATTCTCACAGCATCCTGATTGATTCACTCCACACGGAGTCACAACCACAGAGTGTGAAAGGATGAACTTTAACTCGAGAACTGAGACAGTACGACCTGTTCCCGTGATGGAAGTGAGTCCTTCAGTCGTGCAAATCCATCAAAACTACACTCAGAGGCGTCCATACTTTACATCATGAGGTCTTATCTGCTGTAATCGGGATGTTATGTTTATTGTAAAAAAAAATCTTGCCTGCTTTTTTGAGGAGTTCTTCCTGAGGTTCTTTTCTTGTCTTCTTGTTTCCACCTTTATCACCGGACCTCTTCATCACTCATGAACAGTCATCTCATTCTTACAGAGTCGTGTTTTTTTCTAGTATGTGTGACGGCTCAGCACCTTCACTTGAGTCCATTAAGCAGCAGCTCACCTGCTGCTTTATCCCTCCAGGTAACCTTCATACCGTCATCCATAACCTTTATAGATACTTCACTGCTGCAGACAATTCTCCAGGTACATTTGTCTAATTACTCAACGTGTCTTTGCAAATGTTTATTTGCTTTTTAAGAAGAAGAAATCCTTTATTATTAGTAAGTTTTAAACTCTGTTGACAGGCTGAAAATCACACACACATGCACAAACAGGATCCTGTGGACATGCGCTAATGGAGAGATGTCAGAGTGAGGGGGGCTGCACACTTGAAAGAGCGCCCGAGCAGTTTCGGGTTCATTGCCTTGCTCAAGGGTACCTCTGCAGAGCTCAGGAAGTAAAAGGTAAATGGACTTTTCTATTGTCTTCTGACTACTCAAAGCACTTTCACATCGCAGGTCACACCGACACATTCACACCCAGATGGTAGAGGCTGCTGTGGAAAGAGTCAGTATCAACTAATCCATTCATCCACATTCATACGCTGTCGAGGAAGCAGCGGGAGCAACTTGGGGTTAAGTGTCTTGCCCAAGAACACATCGGACATGTGGCTGCAGGAGCTGGGGATCGAACCCCGACTGACTCTGCCAACTGAACCACAGCCGCCCCAGAGCCGTCCCAAAACATTTAGCCTGTTTTAATGTGTCTATTCATGATTTTTTTTTACCTTGTTTTAATTGTTCCTCTTCTTCTTCTTCTTCTTCTTCTTCTTCTTCTTCTTCTTCTTCTTCTTCTTCTTCTTCTTCTTCTTCTTCTTCTTATTGTTATTATGATCAAGATCATCTCTAATATTTGATGGTCATTAAACTCTCAGCTCTTCAGGAACCTTTGATTTCTCATTTTCACACCAAACTAAACACAAACAAAAAGTTGCTTCTTCTCGTCGACTTCCACCCAGTGCATGATGGGAAATAATCTTGACAGGAGTCCAGTCGTAGTGATGTCATCCTTCATTCTTTACTTTGCACATTTCTGGACATTTTTGTGTCTTGTTTTTTTAAGATGTTTAAATAATTGTTTTTGTTCTGTTTCGTGAAAATGTTGCTTCAATGTGTTTGATCAGTAAAAAGAAAAGACGAATAATGAGCTGACCTACACCTCCTCAGTCATCAATTTGATTTATGTTATGTCTGCAATTTGTACATTAAGTCGGGTTAAAGGTTAATACATTTTCCTGGGAGCACCTGAGCTCTCATAGGTTCCTCTGGATCGTCGGCTTGCTGCTATAGACCCCCCCCCCCCCCCCACACACACACACACACACACACACACCACCACCACCCCGTTAGTCCCTATCCTTCTTCTTGCATCTCCTTCTATCCCATTTTTCAAAAACATGGAGCTCATCGCAGGTTCAAGCAGGAAGACTGTTTTTATTCTCTCACACATACATTCGATTCCTTTATTCAATTTAGCCACTCCCTCTCTTCCACTCCCTCCGTCTCCCTGCTCAGGTGATCAGCTAATTATGAGCGTTTACTCTTTTATTTAATAATCCAACCCGACTCTGCCACAACCTCTCTCAACCAATCATCCTGCTGTGGTCAAATTATAAAACATGTTGTCTCTCTCTCCAGTCGCTGCGACCCTCCTCCGCCCCGGTCACCTCCATTCCAGCTCAGCAGAGTTCAGATGCAGCCTCAGAAACCCTCTCCTCATCACATCCTGCATTCTTCTAAACCACCACCACCAGGGTCTAGACTCCATATGAGGGTCTCCTTATCCGCTACCCCTCTGAGTGCATGACGTCATCGCCAAAGACATTGCATATTGATCCTAAACTGTTAAATAAATAATTGTAAACTCTTACTTAAGTCTCTCCTGATTGAAATGTTGCTTAGTGCTCATGATGGATTTATGTCGGGTCTGAGTAAGGTCTTTTACCTGCTTTTTTGTTACATGTCTTGAGATAACATTTGATATGAATTGGCGCTGTACAAATAAAGATTGATTGATTTCAAATAAACGCACATTTCAATGTGTAGCAAAGTGAAAAAAGTCTGAGTTCGGTGTCATAAAGTGCATCACTGCTGCACACTGAGGATGGGGTGCCAAATATCTACCGAAGGCATCAATGGTTTGTGTGAAGTTTTAGTACAAAATCCCAGGTGTGTGTGTGTGTGTGTGTGTGTGTGTGTTGGCTGCAGGGAGACAGTCGTGTCCCACTAATAAGGAGCCGGTCTGACAGCAGTCTGACATCCTCCTGACAGACAACGAGTCGGCTTTGTGCTGAGTTACTAGAATATTCCTGGCATCTCTCTGCTCGGGGTTAACTCCAGGGACGCAGAGGCAACACTGGATCAATTTAGATTCTGCAGATTCCAGATTTCCTGCCTTCAAATGTGATACCCAGTCTGACAAACGAAATTCACTCACTCAGTAGTCTTCATGTGAAATATTTTCTTTTTATTGAATATTCAGGGTCAGGTATGTGAGGCACATTGACAGGACACATGAATGCTTACCTTTCTGCAGGGTTTATATAGCAGCCTGCTTATATTGCTAGCCAGAAACCCAGCAGACAATGTAGCTGTAGAATTGAACCACACAGAAATCTACATTGTATGCCAGGTTCAGGACAGAGCAAAGGGTCTGTTCTTTGAGAAAATGCAGCGGTTCACTTCAAACTTTGAATCAGTCTCTCCGAGGACATTTAGAGCCTCTGGGAGTTCGGCTTAAAGTAGTAAAACATACATCCTCACATACTTATAGAAAATGCATGTACCTGCAAATAAGTCAAAGAGAACAAGAGAGCAAAAATGTCTTTAAATATCCTCTAAATCAGAGTGGAAACAAAAATCACGACACTCAGAAATCCTGGTCATAAAACAGCTAATTTTACGAATTAGAAAAGTTTTCTCTATAGTGTGAGTCACAGCTCCCTAGTGGACATTGACGGTACTGCAGAAGGGTCGCTGCTCTCTCTCACGTATTCTTAAGTTTAGTTTTAGCTTGTCCATAAAAATCGGGAAGACTGTGTGGGCGTGGCTGCTCATGCTTTGATTGGCATCTGCCTGACTCCGCCCACAACATGAATCACAATTTGCAGCTTTATATATTTGTCATCTAAGAAAAATACATTATTCACTTTTTCTTGTCCCAGAATGGAGTGTTTACAAAATGCTCTCTACAGTTAGCATTTAGCATGCATGCCTGTTTGTCCTCAAAGCTATAAATGCACTCCTTAATGTCGGCTCTGTAGCTTTAACTAAACTCACCCATCGACACACAACACATGCTCCCAAAAATCAACCTCAATGGCTCAAACTCAACTCCTGCAGCCGAAAATATAAAACCCAAGATCTTTACTCGAGGATGGAGCTCCAGTATGTGATTTCTTATGCAGATTTATTGCAAGACTTTAATTGTTATGTTAAAAATGAGAGTTTAACCACGCCCACATTTAAGCCGCAACATCAGAAGTATTTCAAGAAACTTAATCGAGTGCATTCGGATTAAAGCTCATTTTCAGTACTTTGAGATGGTTGTTATCGTGTGATTGGAAGTTAAGTATGACTTGCAGACAACGCTAATGCTAACTTTCAGGACTTCAGACTTTTTAACACTTTTAAAGCCTCCTGTTGTGGTTGTGAGGCTCCTTAATTTGGAAGATATTTGTGGAGTATTTGTGTTTCCAGAAGTCTTAACACAAAGAGGATCTCTCAGCGAGGGAGGCAGAATTAAAAGAAGAATGACGGAAGAGGAAGGAGTAAAACAAAAAAAAAGAAGCCTTGACAAGGGCCCCTTGTGGTGTTGTGACACAGAGAACATCCTGTCAGTGGGGTCACAGGAAGGAGCCCCCCTCACATTGTAGCCAATCACAGGATAGGAATGCACCAGCAGCCAATGGAAGCAACGTCTGGACTCGCTCGACCAGGAAGTAGGCCGGGCCGTCAGAGACCCAGTAGCCAGATGTAGCTGCTGATTGCTACACAGGATCTACACTGCCTACTGAGCAACTGACAGCAGCCACAGAGGCGTGAAGCGTGAAGGCCCGAGCACTCCGGTCACGCCGGGGCTGAGGGGGGAAAACCAACGTCTGCAGACAAATGAGAGAAGAGAGAGAGAGAGAGAAGTTTATAAACATACGCAGAACAGAACATCTCCACGTAACATAACCTCAAAGATAAAATGCTCATCAATAAAAATAAATTAGTATTTTTATGATGAAACATCTTCAAATGTTTGTGCATCTCTGTTATGCATAAAATCAAAATAAATTCTGGTGGTGAAGAAGAAGAAGCAGAAGAGCAGCCTGAGGGCGGAAGGATATGGGAGATTATCTGCTGACGAACATCTCAGAGCGTGCCATTATCAGTCACAGATTCCTGTCATTCTTTCCCATTAGCCCTGAGGCGCGGCAGACAGCGGCCAGCGCCACGCGGGCTACAACGCTCAGCCTGGCTCAGAATGGGAGCGCTGACCCAGGTTAATAAAGATCGACCTGCACAGGTGAGTGCAGGAGGAGGTGAGAGAGGGAGGACTCTTCTTCTTCTTGTGTCTCTGCGGTCATGAGTCGCACTCTGCATACCTGAGGCCTCATGACCGTCCTGAACAAACTTCCTCTGACCAGCTGAGCGTCACTTGACTCCAATTTCTCTTTATTAAGAGAGATGTGGCATCCGCTCTCTCTTCTCCTCCTCCTCGCATCCATTCATCCAATATTTTCTGCTTATCAGAGGTCGGGTCGCGGTGGCAGCAAGCGCAGTAAATCAACCCAGACTTCCCTCTCCCCAGCAACGTTTTCCAGCTCCTCCTGGGGGATTCCCAGGCCAGACCTCCCAAACCCCCTCAACTGACTTCTTTCGTTGTGAAGAAGTAGCAGCTTTACTCCGAGATCTCCCCAGAAATTTGCAGCCGAGCAGAGCGGAGTGGCACTGCTGGCACGCGCCACACGGTCCATGGGGTGTGCATTGGAAACACAAGCATTGACTAGAGAGGGCGTGATCAGCTCCAGAGTTTGCGTGGTGGATTGACCACAGTGCACACGGATCCTGTGACTAACTGCCAGTAAGCCAGCTAGTTAGCAGGAGTTTAGCTCGCATCCTAGCTGGTCTTTCAGATTTTACACAGATTTTTAATATGAATGCTTTTTGTAAACAACTTTTATACCTTACTTTTATTTGTTTTAGAGACAATATACAGATATGAAGAGGTGTGAAGGGCTGTTCCCTCTGGCTCCGTTTCTCTGCTGGAGGGAATACAGCTTATAAAAAGACGATGGAGAGGTGGGAGTTAGCCAAGGGAAAGACATGAAGAAGAAACTGAGAAATCCAGGAATGACTTCTCACCTCTCTTTGGGAGCACATGGGGGATGTTTCTGCAGGGAGCGGTGCACGATGGACAACCTGAAAAAAGAAACAAAGGGAGTCAGACACTAAATCAAGATGTAGGACGGCCAGTTGCAGAAAGAAGCTGAGCTGTGTGTCAAAGCTGTCACTTAAACGGGTGTCATATTAACAGGTCCAGAGCGGCGAGCCTCAGTCAACTCACAGGGCGACAGATAAGCTGATAACGTCTTCGTGTCTTATCTCTGTCTTTTTTCCATGCTTTGTTGATGCTGCCAGAAGGCCGAATGTACCCAAAGTCATTTTATCGTCTTTATTTTTCCACTGAAACTGAAGCTTTTGGTTTGTGAGACAGAAGGCGAGAGCGGGACGAGGTCAGAGGCGGGCAGAGGAAGTTTAAAAAGGGATATTTTAATGACAGCAGTTCACAGATTTTTACAGACTTCTCATTAAAGAGCGATTGGTTTCGTTTTTAAGGAACAATATTCTACTTTTCCCCCTCAGGAATGTTTGGGCTTGAATGAGATTAGGCCGTTTTATAGGACGCTTTGACTTGTGCTTCCTTTTTCTCCAGGTTAGCCCAAAAGAACGATTCAAATATAATGTCAAATAAGTCGTGTTTAACCTTAAAGAGACAGGTTTATTCAAGTTTTCCAAACCTGCATGCTGACAGCACGGCATGAAAACATTTCCAGCAGACTATTTCATCATCATCTCATCATTATTATTTCACTACAATTTATGTGAGCTGGAGTTAGCATCAGCTCAGCCTGCAGCACCAAACAGCCTTTTAGAAACACAGACTTTAAAAGTAACGCTGCTTTACTCTGTTTTTACTGGTTTAAATCTCCACGTTTGTTTCGTTTGGAGTGGAGGACATTTCTGCGGATAACTCGGCTCGTTTCAAACCTGACGTACGTTAAACAAAGACAGAATTATAACCTTCAAACAAGCTGTGGATTACAAAGAAGCTAGCTTAACGTGTGACCTGCTGAAGAAGTTCAGAGAAACTCTTTAATCACTTATTGCTTGGATCATGTTAAGGGTTGGTTCGTTTGGAATCATTCTGCAGATACTTCATCTTTGGGGCCACTGAAGGAGGGTCGGCGTGGGACTCGATTTGATCGGTCAACACGCCGTTTCTCCTGCATTGCACAGTTTACAGCTTAAAAACATAAAGCGCACAGATTCAAGCGACAAAATGCACGAGTTGACTCAAGGTGTTCTAGACTGAGGATTCAAATATTTGACTTCTAAGCAGCAGCTTTACAAAGATCACATCAAATGGGCATGTTCTAGGGGTGCCTGTGGATAAGTGGTTAGTTAGCGCAGCCCATGAATGGACGATGTAGTCCTCGGAGCATGCGGCCCCCTCTCTCTCCCTGATTTCCGACTCTATCTACTGTCATGTCTAGAGTCAGAAAAAGACCAAAAATGAATCTCTACAACGGGAGTTTTCTTGGACTCACAATTGAAAACTGTAGAATAACTAAAAAGCAAAAGTGCATCGATTTTTCTGCTAAATTGAATCGTAAACTTATTGAGTCAGATCTAAAAATTCTTACATAAATGAACGTGCGAGGGAATACAGTTTGTAGAAAGAGGGTGGAGAGACGAGAGTCAGGGTGAAAGAGATGAAGAAGAAGCTGAAAATAATCGAGGAATGACTTCTTACCTCTCTCTGGGAGCAAATCTGTGATGTTTCTGGAGGAATCGGTGCACGATGGACAACCTGAAAAACATAAAAAAAAGAAACATGAGTGGTCAGATATTTTCTGTTTTAATGCAACACAAGTTAAATCAAGATTTGGTACAGCCAGTTGGAGAAGAGAAGCTCAGCTGTGTGTCATAAAGTGAACATGTGGAGCAGAGAATTGACGTTCAATAAAGCCAACAATCTGCAACTCTGTAAGCCAGTGCAATATAAACACGAGAGGGATCGTCTTCTACATTATAAAGGTGACGATTAAATGCATGAAGGTCTCACATTTTGAGGCAGGAATCAGCTCAAAATGTTTGAGAAATCAGAAATAGTTCCACAAAGAGGGATTGAATGATATTAGGTTCTGAAGGTTGCAGTGGGCTCTATAGGTCAAGAAAGGAGGTGGATGTATGAATGGGTGGCTGCTGGGAGTCCTGAGGACGGGTGAGGACGGAGGGAGGAGGGAGGAGAGGGGGGAGGCCAGGCGTGCCTTCCATTCCTGCCTGCACTGGGGGAGTCTATTCCTAGAGTGTGGTGGATGGCAGTTGATGTGGGTTTCCTCTGAGCTGCCTGGAAGATGACTGGCCCTGACCACATCCACATTCACATTCACACGCGCGCACACACAAGCACGAAACACACAGAGTGACAACTGTACAGCAAATATACACACACACACACACACACACGCATGCAGAAATGTACACGCCATCACATGCATAAACACACACGTTGTGAGGGAAGCAAAGAGGAACTGAATCATTACGCTGCTTCAGCCTCTAAGCCGGAGGTGACCACTGTACGTGTGTGTGTGTGTGTGTGTGTGTGTGTAAAGATACGTTGCATCTCTACAGTAAGGCGACATTGGTTCTTTGGTTGTGTGAATGTGCTGTTTGGCTGTTTGTTGCTCAAGTATGTGTGGGCATGTGTGTGTGTGGGCGGGTGTGTAGGATGTGTGAACTGGGTGTGGATGCATTCCCTGAGTGAGTGTGTGTGTGTGTGTGTGTGTTTGTGTGTGTCTGTAGCATGTGCCTCCTTCCATCTTTAAAGTTCCTTTCTTTTGCAGCTCAGGACTCAGATTGTTCAGTTATTCTGAATACAGATTGTTTCTTTCCTTTAACTTGATCCATCTGCAGCCGTGAACACCAGACATTTGATTATTTGTTCAGCCATAAAACACGTTAAAGTTTAAACTGTTTTTTTCTCATTTTTAAGTATTTATCAGGGAAATTAGAGAACAAATATTTACACGCAATACCAGATCAGAAGAGATATGGCAATATGGTAATAAATAACCCTAACCTTCACTTTCAGTCAACCCAACGACAGGCTGAGAGCTGGAGCTGAGGCGGGTTTTAAGCCTCTTGACAAACCGTTACACATCGCCCACCTGTCAATCAAGTGAGCTACACGCCTATTGGGAATAACTCTCATAAAATCAAAACGGACGAGTTATAAAAAATCATTGGCTGTTGTCGGGTTTATTTCACGACATCGGCTCCAATCAGTCTGTTTCTCTGCCTGAGTGAGATGCCTACAATGAAGCGCTCACCACCGACTTTGCCACCAATTAAGCCGTTGTTCTGCAAGGACAGCAGCCAATCAGATATCAGCTCCACGGCTTCCATTAGAGCCCGTTCTGTGAGTTGGATTGGTTGTGATGGTGAGTGAAAGGGTCTAACCTAACAACTGCTCCGATTCTGCAGAGAGGCTCCGATGTCGCGCCACCTCTGATCGCTCTCCAAAGTCGTTCCTTCTCCCAGACTCCTCTTGCCCTCCCTCTGTCTCCCACTCCTCTTCTTCAGTCTCCCTCTCCTCTTCTTCAGTCTCCCACTCCTCTTCTTCAGTCTCCCTCTCCTCTTCTTCAGTCTCCCTCTACCTCTCCCTCAGTCTCCCACTCCTCTTCTTCAGTCTCTCTCTCTTTATAAACTCGGGAGATGAAACAGGCTGCCGTGTAAGGCAATCTCAAACTGTTCCTCTGGGTGCTGCTCGGTGGCTGTCGGTGAAGGTGCAGACTGAATCCAGGCCTGTAGACCAATGAGCCAGAGGGAGCCCCCACCTCGAATACAGCGGCCTGTACCCCCAGCCCCAGGCTCAGCCACAGGCCCTAACGAGAGGGAGAAAGAGAGAGAGAGAGGGTCTGCAGAATCTTCCAGGGGGCTGGACTGATGGGAAAGAGCTGGCAACTCGAGCGAGGAAAGCAAACTCCCTCCTTGAGCTGCTTCATGAAGGCCTGGCAAACGTGCACAGAGCGCAGAAAGGAGGCGGAGGAGGAGGGAGAAATAAAAGTGAGCAAAAAGAGGAGGGAGAGAGGGAGTCAGGGTGAGGGTATCCCTGTGTCCCCCTCACCTTTTCACCTTATTGGGGGCCACAGGGTTCACACCTTTGTAAACTATCCCAGGGGTCTGATCATGTTTAAATCAATCTAGAATGTGACGTATTTCAAGATGCTCCAAGAAATGATGTTTAAACACATCTGAAGGTGATCCGGCCTTCGCTGAGCTTTGTAAAGTCCCTGCCAGAGGATCTCAGATTAGTCAAACCTGTGTCCACTTTTAAACCATCACTGAAAACTTTCAATTTAAACTTAAGGGCTTTCTCTTATTCGTTGAAATTGTAATCCAATGGACTCCTTCTCTCAAGCAGAATCCAAAGAAAGTACTGGAGCAAAGGAATCACTAAAGTAAGGATGTGTGTCAGTCTACTTTCTTATCTGAGGCATTCAAATGATTATTTATATCTCAAGTGAAGTCTAAAAGGAGTCTGCACTATTTAAACTTCCATGCTGATTAATGAAGAGCTAGATTCTCGATATAAAGTAGAACCCTCCGGGATTTTGTCCGACCAGCTTCATGTTGGATTTACTTGAATAAAAGCTGCACTGTGACAGATTTGTCCTTTTAAAAAGTCTTTTAAAACCTTTGAGTGTTTGATATCACAAGTCCTGGAAGAAATGTCAAGGTAAGAAAAGTGAAGGCTTAAAGATTCTTGATCCAGGGGCGCATAGTGGTAAGTGTGAGCGCCCCATGTACGGAGGCTTTGGTCCTCCAAGTGGGCGGCCTGGGTTCAAATCCAGCCAGTGGATCCTTCCCAGCATGTCTCTCCCCTATCCCTGACTCTATCCACTGTCCTATCTCTAAAAAATAAAGGCATGAAAGCCCAAAAATAAACCTTCAAAAAAAGATTCTCGATATAAAACACAATCCTCAAATTTTGTTCAACCTGCTTTGTTGTTTGATTAGTTTGTATAAAAGCTGCATGGCTGCTGTTTAACCTTTTGATGCTTTGTCTGCAACTGTCATCCTTAAAGATTCAGAATCGTATAAGTCTGGAGAGTGAAAAGCGAAGACTGTCAGACGTTAGTCTTTAAAAATCTTCTTGCTGGTCAGTCCTACAGCGTTTCATTTCTTGATTCTTGATATAAAATATAATCCACAGGGACAGATTCTGTTCTGTGCTTCATCGTTGGATTAACTTGTATAACAGTGCCGTGAGTTCGCCCTTGACGTCGTCCTGCTGCGGACACTCTGAATGATCAGCCCGGCTGAGTCATTGTGTTAACTGATTACCTTTGGAAAACAAGAGGAACACCTTAAAAAACGCAGCTCTGCGGGCCGTGCCCATTGATCCTGGTTTTCCATGACGTGCATCCGTCTCCACAGCCTCTTCCACGCACACACAGACACACACTTGCACACTTATTGGAATTCAGAGTGGGGCCCAGGTAGGGGAAGCTTTGCCCATATATGAGCATGGGAGGAAACAGGCCAGGTGTGTGTGGTTAGCACACCGTTGGAACAAGTGTTCTTGAGTACACAGAAAACACACACACACCGAGAGGACACGCATTAACGGGCTTCTTGTGTTTCGCGTGCACACGTAAACCAAACTGCTTTTAGCCGTGTGACGTCTGAGTTATGCGGCTAAGCTCTTAACTGCACAATGTGGCGGTGAATGACAGACTTGTGAGAGTGACTTGTTGCTGGATAAACAAAGACGAGTCATGTGAAAGGGAAAGTCGGGGAAAGAAAAGAAGGAATGAGTCAAGTGATGGTTAAGATTGTTCTTGTGCTGCTTAACCCACTTTTTAGAAACACTGTGTACCGTAGGACTTAATGCAGTGTGTGTGTGTGTGTGTTTCATTTAAAGCAGAGTGTGGTGACTTCTGTCCCTTCAGCCTGTCCTTCCTCACTGAATCATCTTCTTCTGCTACCTTTCATCATGCAATGACTCAAACCAGGTCATTAAACACAGTCTGCATCCTGTTTTACAACCATCACCTCCACAAAATCAAAAATCCCCAGAGTCTGTGTGAAATCAATCAGAACTATCTTTCCATAATCGAGTTAACGCAGCGGTAATTTGACCTTTATTTAAACAGCCTATCCACCAATCAAGCTTCTAATTCCCCCCTTTCCTGTTAAAAAGCTTTGCATCAAAGCAGAGGTTAATACTTATAATAAATGTTTTTGTTCAGGAAATGGTTTTTTTTCCGTGTCAGGAATGCGCTCTGCTCTACTTCCTGCCAAGTCGGCCGGGTCAGAGTTCATTCTGTGTCGGCAGGGTGATAAGGCGGAGGGCAGATTCCAGCTAATCTCCACCTGGGAATTTAATCTCCGCCCCCATCGAGATACCTGCGATGCATCTCACCGCCAATCTTCCCTCCTATCACACACTCAGCCGGAAACGCCACTGCTGATAAGAGCTGATAGATCCTCTGCGCTCTGATGTGACAGTTAGGCTCCTTATCACACACACACACTTTCTCTCTCTCTCTCTCACACACACTCACACGTCCCGGTGCCATAAACTACAGTCGAGCTGTAGAAAGTGTTCCAGGTGAGCCCGCAGTAAACTTTGGTGGAGCTAAAGGAGCGGTTTCATTGTGTCGCAATAAAACACATCAGCACAGCTCAGTGCGTGCGTGTTAGAGGAGGAAGATGACGATATAATCACGATACTTAAGTTACGATTTCATCACGGTATCAGAATCAGATCTGGTGGTCATTACAAAGTAGGTTTACTCAAAACCTACCCGAGTCCCTACAGACTGTGGCGATTCTAGAGTCTGTTGGGGCCCTCGGAAACAATCAATTGGGCGGCCCTCCAACCAGCGTTCATCGCCATCATGTCATGCCAGTGTCCTGACGCTTACTCCTTACGAACTTTGGTTTTCACAACAACAATGCATGCAGCACACAGCAGAGTCAGTGCTGTCAGATGGTGCCCCTTAGGGAAATTTTTTCCATAAATTACCGTTAAATACAAATGCTATAATACTGACTTCATCTTTATTATGACAAACACAAAAAAAACTCCATGAAAATCACTCAGCATCATCTAGAGGACATAAGAGGCTGCAGGTTTTTATCAATTTTGACACACAATACAACTTCGACAGATGACGTATGTGTGTCCTTGCTAAATGTTATATTTCTAAGCTTCATCAATTTTTCCTCAGGCACTTATGCATGTTCAGCTATAGGTAGGCAGTTAGGTGCTCTTTACACACACACACACACACACACACACACACACACACACACAAACGCAGCCCTGACTTTCTCCAAGACTTAAAGACAATTAGAGATAATGTCGTGACCACTTTTCTTTTAAATTGTTCTGAGGAAATCCAAATAAGTAAATGTCACGCAGGAGGAATTAGTTTCACAAGTTTATCAGAGTGATTCAGCAGCAGCGTTATTACTGCATAAAGTCTGGAGACCGGCCCTCTGATTACATGACAAGTGAGTAAGAGTAATGAGAGTTGGAGCGAGCGTGTCTTAGTCAGAGCGAGTGGGAGATAATTTTGAAGAGGAACAACAGCCGGGCAGACCGCCACCGCTGTTAAAAGTCCACTGATTTAAGACACACACACACACCCCACTGTTGAGTGTGACTAAGCCCCCGTTAGCCAAACACATGTAACCCAGAACCACCAGCACTGAATCACACAAAAACACTCTCTCCCTGTCCGTCCAACACACACACACACACACACACACACACACAGGCTTTAATAACCCAGAGAATATATCTAAACATCCCGGCTGTGCAGTCATGACTCGTCACTCTCCTCCCAGCCAATCACATCGTCCGGCTGCCACGTCCATTCATAAAGAAGCCACACTGAGCTGTCCTTGCTGTATGATACTACATGCATCCACCCCTACATCCTTCACCTTCCACCTGGTTCATTCATGCCCTCTGCTGCCGAGCTGCAGGAGTGGACTGTGCTATCTGTGTCAAACATAGAGGGGGGGGGGGGGGAGACACACAGCGTGACTGAAGCCCAGGGAGGAAGTGGTGAAAAAATGTGCAGATTAACCGCACAGACTTATTTCTCTAACATGGCTACTCCGTTGTTCATACAGATAGCGTACATTGTTCTGATCATCTAATCCTTGTGCTGTGATAAGCCCCTCAGTGTGATCGAGACAAGCCGGCTATGTAACAGTGAATCAGCTCTTCTGTAATGTGACACACTGTGAGGTAACGCTCCCCCCTTTCCCTCCCCCTGCCCCCATACGCTTACATCCATTCAAACTCTAACTGCATGACATCCAGCGGTTCACACAGAAAACATCATCCTCAAACTCTTATAAGAAACTTCATCAGCTGACAGTGTTCGCCTCTTACAGATCTGGGAGCAGTTTCCTCAGCCTTAACTTGTACCATATGAGAGCCATCAACGGCAGCAGCAGCAGGAGCTCTACTTTCTGGGAGCATTTTTCCCCCATTCTTTCCCATTTTCTCTTTTTTTTTTTCACTTACCCGTCTGGGTGAGTTTCCTCTCGGCGCTGAAATGAGGGAACCCCCCTCCTCACACACAGATTCTTCTCCTCTAAAGGCTCTGTCTTTTAAGTTTTTCTCTGGGTGTCCTTTTTGCTCTCCGAGAGGGATTCCGGGTTCCCCTTCTCTTTAACTTTGCTTGAGTGAAAGAGAACGAGAGCGAGAGAGAGAAATGGAGATACGCTATTGGGTAACAACTTCTCACTCACGTCACTGTCCACGGCTGGGAGAGGGAGTCACACGAGAAGAAAAAAAAACTTGCCGACTCCTAAAAAGATTTCATCCTTTCATGTCTCCTTTTTTTCCTCCTCCCGTTGCATTCTTCTGAGTGTAATCAGTAACAGCAGCTCTAAACACACACACACACACTGACAGAGACAGTGTGTGTGTGTGTGTGTGTGTGTGTGAGGCTCCCTCTGGGCTAAAGGTGCTTTCCCAGAGCTCTGGAGACACCACAGCCGTTAAACTCCCTATGAGCCCCGCCAAAGTTACGCTATCACATGTTTCTCTCTCTTTTCCTCACCCTCCCTCCCTTCTTCTCTCCCTCAGACTGACACTGTTGGACATACTTTCTCTCACACACGCTCTCAGGAGCGACGCCGCACTCTCTTATAGTGTTAAAAAGGGGGGCTGAGCCTGTTGCGGCAGAGGGCAGTGTCCTGTTACACAGCGCTCAATCGAGGTTAGAGAGAGGACATCCATTCAGAAAAAAAGAGAGGAGGAGAGAGGGAGGGGGAGAGGGAGGAGGAGAAAAAAGTTAGTGCAGCCTCCCCGTCCTCTCTCTCTCTTTTCTGAATGTGTGTGTGTAAGTGTGTGTGTGTGTGTCTTCAAAAGCAGGAAACTCCCCTGCCAGAGCTGGGGCGTCTAGAAAAAGGGACCCGTCTCCTAAAAAAGGGAAAGGAGGCAGGGACAGCCGCCCCCCAACACACACACACACACACACACACACACACACACACTGAAAATACACACAGCGGCCACAGTAGAGGGGTCTTTATGACTTTCAGCCCCACTGGCAGTACTTTACTCTCCACCCACCCACCCACCCAGCCACACACACACACACACACACAACCATATACCAACACAAACAAATGCAATAAGAGTATCTTGTCTCGTCTGCTCAGTAGATTTAAGAACATCTACCATATCACCTATTCAACAACTTTATTGTTTTTGTTTGGTTTTGTTTAATTTACATTTCCAACGTCAAACCAAAGAATCTGAGAGTTAAGCTACAAATTCAACCTAGTAGACCCCTTAGCACCCAATGGTTCCCATTCTTATAATTCATTTAAACAAGGAGTGTGGGCGCTGGTCTAGCTCAATCAGTAGATCGGGCGCCGCATGTAAAGAGGCTTCAGTCCTCGATGCACTGGTCGTCGCAGGTTCGACTCCCGATCCTGACGCTGCCTGGTACATGCCCTCCCCGACTCTGTCGCCCCATATTTCCTGTCTCTGTATTGGTATATCCCAAAAAGCCCAAAAAGTTCCAGCTTTGTACTAAGGTTACACTGTCAATAACAAGAGTCGTAAATACATTTTAAAACGTTGAGATTTTTTTCTTTTGTCTGTTTTTTACTGGTTTGTAAAACACCAATCTCAGAACCCATTAGCGATCATCGGCTCATCATTGTCTGATACACGATACATGCCTCTGGGAACGGATGCACATTTCTCAGTAATTCCGAAGGCAGTGGTTAGCGTTAAACGACTTCCAGGTAAGACGTCCATTTTAAAGCAGGGTTTACGTCTCCAACATCTCCGAGACGAGCTCGTTCATCTGTTCAGTCTCAGTCCAACATCCTGACGCAGCTTTGTAAAACGTAAAAAAGCTTTTTCAGGTCTGTCTTCAAGAGGAGAAAGTAACAACTATTAAAATGTTTGTTGAATGGAGGTTCGATCATTTCTGATGCGTTTCATGTAGTCGGGAAATCTAAACGCTGATTGGCTTTCGCAACACAGCATCGAGCAGACATGTGGCTCAAGTTTAACGTTTGATCTTAAATGGATATTTTGCACTTTAATGTATTTATGTGTTTATAGAGACAAATAAATAATCATCGGGATACTGACGATAGGAGCTGCTGTGTCATAAGTGCGGATAACGTCCCGCCTGCTTTCCACACAGATAGTTTTTCCTGCATACATCAAAGCCTGCGGAAACGTTAATGGTCAATACAGATCGGACCACAAACGTAAACCACAACACTTCCCATGCTGAAAATCCAGACCCCCTGTGTACGATTCTACATTTTAAAGTAGAATCTGTAACTACTCAAACACAGAACGGCAGTCTGTAAACAGCCGGTCTCACTGCCGGTTGAAGGATGATGTTTTCCAAGGAGCAGTGAAACGAAAAATTCTGAAAAAGCTAACTGGATCATTAAATTGTACCTGGCTTTACCTCCGGTTCTGTTTTCGCTCTTGCTTTTGTTCTTATACCTTTCTTGTGTGTGTGGAAGTCTGGGATATATTTGATTTATTTGGAAAAATCTGTTCTGTTGTCCGAATCGGGAAACGCAGAGAAATGTGTTCAACTGCATGTTGATTTTAAAAATGTAAAACATTTTCTATTTTTATGAAATATTGGAATTTGACAAAGAAGCATTTTATGTTTTGTTTTCCGACCCTGACCCTAACTCGATGCGTACATTATCCTTTAAGCAATACTTAATAAATATTATTATTATTAATGATACTTTGAATTGTCAAAGGTTTTCATGCCGTAATTTTTAATGTGATTTTTTTACTTTCTAATAGCTTACAATTTTTGAAAACATTTTTTAATTCAACTTAAATATACAGAACAAAAACTTATCACTGCAAATAAAATTCATTTCAGTATTGCTTCTTTAAATAGTCTCCAAGAATGACATTTAGCTTTACAGGAACAGCTGCTACAAATGTCAGAGGACTTTTTAATTTCTACTGCGAGTACATTTTCAGAGCCTGTAATAACGAAGTTGAGTAAGTACCTACACTCCGGACAGTCTTTTGATTTTCATCTGACCTTTTATTTAAGAGAAGAAAGTTTGTACTTTTACCATCTCTGGAGACAGACGGCTGATCTCGACCACATCGAGAAAGCACAAGACTTTACAAGAAGTGACTCTCTTGTAAAAAAAGTGAGTAACTCCACATTGACCACAGCTTCTAAAAAGAAAGTACCTCAGTGTACCGACATAAAACCACATCATCAGACAATAAAGGTTACAAGAGAGAGAAATCAGAAGGTGCCCTCTAACATGGACCTTCTTACTCCTAACCTGACCTGAAACTGCCCTCACCACCCTGTCCTCACCTACATCCTGCTATTTTACCACACTTCTATTCTGTGCCACGCCATTTCTGCCAACCACACCTCTCAACAGTCCAGTGCTACCCCACCCTGCCCCTCCCCTTCCCCTCCCCTTCCCCAGTGGAGCATGGGGTTTTCTATGGGAGTCTCAAACTTCACGACATGCATAGTTGGTTTGTTACTCACACAAGAGACATGTGACTCATCAAAGGCCATGCTGCACCCATGCTACGCTCCCGTTACACACATTGTGGTGCACAAACATCCACACACACACAAGAGGAGGAGCGCCTTTGTCAGGCTCCATTCATAACTATTTAAATAACCTCAGTGAGTCATGTAACGAACTGGGCTCAGTAATATTTGACCTATATACTGTACGCACCTCTATTTTACATTGTCGACCCTGAAGAACAATCTCTATAGGTGAAAGGTTGCAGACAATTTTGATGCCTAAATATGAAGCAACTTCTGACAGATCACGTGTGTGAAGGAGCGGCTCCCACGGACGTTGTTGAAATGTGAGTTTTTAGATTCTTTCAACACAACTTGAACATATCCCGTCTGCTTCAAAGAAAGGAAACAGCAAGTATTTTTATATACGCTAACTTGTTCAATGTTAACATCCCTTTAAATTCAAATGTTGTCCAGTAAAAAAATACTTTCACTGTTTTGTGCATGTCTTTTATTTGATCAATAGTTTTTCTTCCAGTAAGCACTTTATTTTTCAAATTGCTGATGTTGTTTTTGACATGGAAATAACCTTTTTTCTTGCAGACATCCTTTATTAAGCATCGTGTTACGCTGATTTTGTGAACCGTTCTTGTTATTCATGCTGTACTTTTTGAATTGCTCACAGATTTTAAACTTGTGTTACTTTTCGTGCCAGTGTCACTTTTCTTTCTGACTGAATTTCCCCCTAGGATTAAAGTATTTCTGATATGAATCTTCATATGATTACTGTCTTTTCAAAATGGTCTTTTTTAATTCTAATGTTTGATGATAGCAGAGCATCATGTCTTCTTCTATCTGCTGTATCTCACTCCAATATGTGTCATCTCCTGAAGGTGATATGTGGTGAAAAGGATAAGTCTTTAAATACAGGTTAATTTGTGTCTTTATTATTGAATCAGATTTTTGCTTATGAATATTCTTACATCCTGTTTTGGTAAAAAAAAAGAAGGAGATAGAGTAAGAATCATGAAACAGAAATGTGTTTGTTTTTGTTTCCCTCTTTGGGAATCATCCCACAACCCCCGACGCTAAATTAGAAACTACTGGATTAGATCGACTCCAGGCGGGCCCCTTTAACATCTTAAAAATCAACCTAAACGCCTCTTTGGCTGGTTCTGTGTGGATGGGGATTGAGTGGGTGAGGGTGAATCACAGCCTGTCGTGTGTCGGGCCAGTGTATGGTTTTCTGTGTGTTTCTCATCGTGTTGAATGAGTGCTGCGGGGCTCTGGTAGCGACCGCGTTCAGGCGGGGGATGAGTCAGGGCTGGAGAAGGTAAATGACTCCAGATCTGCCAACAGACGGCAGCTTTCACCTGCAGGAGTCATGTAGGTGACTTGTAAGCGCACTGCTCTCTTGTCTGAATAACTACACTATAATATTTCACAAGAAGTTTCACATTAAAATATCTATAGAAAGAAAAGGACTCGTCTGGAGCTATTTTAGTTCATTTGACTCCTCTTTGCCAAAGCAGCAATCTGACAGATTATTCTCTTTATTCAGCTGCTCTGCAAGCCAGGAACAATGACTCACTGGGAACAGGATTCATACATTTTCCTTAAAAATAGGGGTCATTTAATGTGGAAAAAAAATAGAGCTGCAGTATGGCCATAACAAATTATCAGTCAACAATGTTTAACATGAAATTGTTTGTTACTAAAATGTATACAGATACTATATTCACTTTTTAAAGTTAATATTTGTACAACTTAGAGAAAGATACCTTTTGTATTATTTTACTAACAAATAGAAAACTATACTGCAGGAGTCCAAACAAAAAATAAATAAATAAATGGCTGCATGCATAATGACATTCTTTTGGAAATTAAATCACGCCTAAATAACGGTGATTAAATTTGAACGTGCGCTGTTCAAATGTGAAAACTGTGATGTGCATCATGTGAGCCTTAGTTTGAATTTCCATAAAATCTTTCTGCATTTTGTAAATATAATCAGGACTCTAAATGTCGAGTAAAGTTTGTCTCAAAGTGTGAAAAGATTCACTGAGAGTTTCTGCCATTTTAGAATGTGACTAAGTCTGTTGTGGGCACAAACTGAGCACCGCCTGCTCGCCTTCTCTGGGTGGATACAAGGGCGGAGATGTGTTTTCACACACACGCGCACACACACACACACACACACACACACACACACACACGCGCGCGCAAACACACACACACACACAATGGAGATTGCAGTGAAAAAGGAAGCTGGGGATTCCTGAGATTCCTGTGGGCAAAAAGGTGTGAACTCAGGCAGCCGAGCAGCCTGGGAATACGGTTTGGCTTAAGAGGCATTTTAATGGCTGACCAGAGTTGCTAGTGACACACACAGAGAGAGAGAGAGGGAGATAAAGAAAAAGAAGGAGCTGGAGAGGTAAAGTCAAAGAACAGAACAGGACTGTAAAAGACAGAGGGAGGCTGTTTGTGTAATTCCAACTGTTGGCAACACTTAATTATTTAGAGTTTATAAAATGACATAACTTCTAGTTATCACGTGAATAATTGGATTTAGGATGCTGGAGGCATTCAAAGCTTACAAGAATATCTGAATGAAAACAAACTACATTGACCCAACTAAGAGGAAGGTAATGAATTATGTACTTTTGTTCTCTATGTGATGGAACAGTAGCTACGGTCTGTGTCAGGAGATTGCATATTCAAGTTGAGTTTTTCGATCTACAGGTGTTGCTGTGAATGCAGAGACAACATATTTCCCCCAGATAGAGGAGCTACAACTAACCTTTTTTCCCAAATGTTCGGTCCCTTGATTTTCTTGGAAAACAGGTTATATTTGCAACAGCAAATTAGTTGTATAAATGAGAATTTCTAGGAGATGGGCTGCTTGGTAAAGTTTGTTAAGGAAACTGTTCTAATGAAAAACTGTTTTTTCTCTTGGTGTCAAATAATCAGAATTTGTTTAGTTCTGAAATAATCAATTTTAGGACATTATTTAATATAAATTGGGTTTCAATTTATAGGGTTTTAAAATCATTTTAAATATTTTTTTCTCATTCAGTATTCTACTATTTGACATTTACATTTACATTTAGTCTTGTATTGTTTATTCTGATCAACCAAAGATGACTTTAGTTTTCTAGAGATCAAAGTACATGCATGAATTAAATTACTTGAAAGGAATGCTTAATTCTCAATCAACATAATCACATGACAACAGCCACACTAACACACCACTGTGCCGCCATCTTTGTGAAGACATCATTGCACTGATTCAAACATAACCAAGTCATGCTCAACTCTAAGCTCAACCTCTTCTTAGTTCATACAGCAACCAAAACACAACCATTGGTCCCCCAAGTAAAGTGTGTGTAACGTTAAGGGTCTTCATGACGTAACAAAAACCAGCTTACAGACACATACACACACACACACGCACACACACACACACACACACACACACTCAACTCAAGTTTATTTATAAAGCGCTTTAAAACGGCCACAGCCGACACAAAGTGCTGTACATAAGCAGCACACACACACACACACACACACACACACATTAACACATTCAAAAACAAAAGGAAGCAGGACCAGGACATCAGAAATGAATTTGTGCGGCTTTAGGGTGCAGCAGGTCTCTTTAAGGATTATTGGTCTCCACAAGGTTAAATTCTGGAAAGGACCCAAAAACGTAACAAAAACCATCTTGGATACACACACTCACTCGCACACACACACACACACACACACACACACACACACACACACACACACACACACACACACACACACACACACACACACACTCATATGCACACAGAAGCAGCCACAGACGCACCTTTCTCTGCCAAGACTGGATTCTGAGCCAGTGATGGACATCAACAGACGTAACAACGACGTCGTCTCATTCAAACACACACACACACCCACCCACACGTGCACACACACACCCACACACACGTGCACACACACACCCACACACACGCTTATTACCAACCAAGGACAGGAGATGGAAATATGACCAACTGACCCCCCCTTTGCTGCTGTCCCTGTGAGGAAGTGTGTCTTAGTGTAAGCGTGCTCTACATTGACTATATTAGGCTGGTGTCTTTCTAGCATGGGGGGGGGGGGGGGGGGGGGGGGTGATGTCACTGTCACGCTGGGAAGGCATGACTCTGTGTCTTATCTCTCTGCGGTGCCCTGCGGTAACATGTGTGCCTAGTGTGTGTGTAAGCGCGTGTGTGTGCATATTACCCTGTAATAACCCTTAGTGACACACACACACACACACACACACACACACACACACACACACACACACACACACACACACACACACACACACACAGGGAGAGCACCGCTGAACCCGTAATGCCTTTAGGTGCTGTTTGAATTTTCCGTCACTTATGCAAGTGTCTTTAATTACATCACACGAACATACTTTAATTGTGATGCAATGGTTATGTGTCAGGTTGTAATATGTAAAGTAGTATCGGCCACAACAGTAGTACAAGTAACTGAGGAAGAATATGGACAATGTTGATATATGTCTACTTTTAGCTTCATTTTCTTTTCCAAGTTTCCCTCTGAGGTTGCACTGTTGGTCATCTTTAAAGCATCTTTGTCTGATTCAAAGACATCACTAAACTTTATGAAAACAACACCATAACTAACATTTTTGTTATTATGTAAAAGAACTAATGCAACGATAAAAAAAGGGTCCTTTGCAAATAGGGTTGGGAATCACAACGTCAATTAAATCAATTTATATTAAAGAATATAAAATACTCCTAGAAATGAAAGGATTTACACGTTGATTCACTGCAATTTGGTGTCAGCTTCCCCTCGTATCACCCTTCATCTCCTAACTTCTTCTCCCCGCTGTCCGACATAATCCCGCTGTCTTTCTTCTTTTTCTTCCTTTGGCCAATTAAACTCAGTTTCATGTCACAAGTGTCTCCCTGAGGAGTCACAAACTGAGACAAATTTGCAGAGAAATCTCTCTAATCTCTCCATATTTCATTTTTAATTAACACCAGTGATTCCATAGTTTAATCACAAGAGTCAGGACGACGATTTATTGCCGTGTTGGAGCCGTATTTGCAACTATACATCATATATACAAAGCTTTGAATAAATAAATAAAACTACAAAGAGGTGAATCTAGAACCATCATTTAATAACGGATGAATCTGTTGGTATTGCTCTAATAAAAAGTACAATATTTCTTAATTACAGTGCAAATACCTCTAAACTGTAATTTATAGTTTTATAATCGACCACCTTTTACTATCTAGAAACATCAGGAATTACAAATATAAGTATAGTATTGTTTTAGTGTAAACACACATATCTCACGTGTGTTTTCATGTTATGTTTCTTATGTCAGCACTGTGATTCATTTAAAGGACCTCAGCGATGTAGCGCTCCACCTCATCGTCCCTGCCCTGTGAGTCCCTCTCTGCTCCTCCTTTCCTCTCTGTCCTCCCCCCTTCCTCTTCCTCTTCCCTTCAGAGGTGTCAGAGGAAAAACAGCTCCAGTATGACTCCCTGTCTCTCACTCACTCACTCTCTCGCTTCTCTCTCTCCTCCACAGCCACACAACGCTGGCTTAGTGCAGGCGGTGACTCGGCTGCTGGCTGGCCCACTCACAGGATATAAGAGCTGCGAGCCCTGCCAAGACGGTGAGGGGTCACACGTTGTGTGTGTGTGTGTGTGTGTGTGTGTGTGTGTGTGTGTGTGAGGATGGCTGGTGGCTGTCTGAGCAGCAGACGCCCTAATCCTGACGCTCGCAGGGCGGAGAAGCCCTCTTGTGAAACATTCCACTCCAACCAGCGTTTCCTGTTCTCACTTCCCCGTCCTTCCCTCTCGCTCCTCGCCTGCCTTTCCTTTTTTACACCCGTCCCACCTCCTCTGCCTCGCCTACGCTCCACACGCCAATGCATTTCCCACCCACCCCATCCTCCGCTGCTCCACGCCCCGGCCTGGCTCCAGCCCCCCTCGCCCCAGACTGGTGGACTCCCTTTGAGTTTCCTGGAGAACCACCTTCTATTATCAGAGCGACAAAATGCTGCTGAGATCACCAGGTCACTGTGGCCGTCAGCCTGAACTCCACCTCTCTGGACTGAGTTTAACAATCTGCTCATAAAGGAACTTTATTTAATTTTAATGATATTTATCTTTCAATAAAAATCTCATTTTGTTCACCAAATGTCACCAAAGTCTTTGAGTTCCAGCAACGACGCCTGCTTTGACCTTCCCAAAGTGATTCAACAGTACATTACTTCATCGAACACTTGACCTTGAACAGTTGGTAAACTGACAGAAAACTCGTCTGCAGTATTCTCATACAATTCAATTTATCTGAGTTGTACCTTTTGTTTTGCACAAATTTCCATGTGTAATCCTTCAAACACGTCTCCGTAGCATCCGTGTAAAGGTGATATTAAGCATCTGTTTAAAGTTACTCAAGAGTGTGTCACTTTTCAAACACCTGCCTCACAAATATTTAACGACCTTCTCATTATAAAATTGGGTTTTGACCGTTAAGACAGCGACTTAATGAAATTAAAGTAATTGAAAAATGCATTTTTCAAAATGTAAGACACCATTCAATCAGTCAGAGTAATAGCGAAGGAGCTTAGTTCTCCATCCAAATGCTCATCTAGGGTGTCACATTGAATGTTTTCTGTAAATATGTTTGACGTGACGACAACCAAATTACAGTATAGATCTTTTTTTTGGACATAATGCCAATCAAACTCTCTCTGTACTGATTGCGCCAAACACATGCCTTTATTCGTCAAGAGCTCATGAGGGAGACAGTATTCCTCCAAACGATCAGGCTCACAATCACCCGTGTTTCGATTTGTCCCATCATTTCACACTTTTTCACAAGATAGCAGGCGTACGTGAGCGTTAGAGATTTATTTTGCAGTTATTTGAGATAATTATCCCTAAAATTCATGCAGACTTTGATGGAAGCCAAACATCATGAACGCTTTTGAGACACTTTACATAATTACAAACCAGACACAGATTGCTTAAATATCATAAATGACTTATGGACTTTGCATCTGTATGTGCATACACAAATGTAGAATGTAAGCATGTGATCACAGGAGCATCGACGGACATGCAGCATGTTGGGTTGTTTTTTTCTCCAGAGAGCGCACAAACGGTAGAAAGCATGGGTTTTCCGAAGATAAAGCTTCAGCTGATACAATCTGAGGAGCTGAAGAGCTTCCTTCAGCAAAATCACAAATTATCTTCAAGCAACAACAATGAGAGTCTGGGGTGTCACCAGGTTCTCTGGGCCCATTCAAAAGATGGGGCCCCTCCACCACAGCCTCAGCCAATCGTGTGATATGGCTATAACCACACCTCCATAACACAAATGACCCGTTAAAAGATTTAACTTAAGGTCGTCAAAATGTTCCTCCTTCAGAACTTTCGATCCAACGCATTTTAATAAAACATTGTTTAAGTATTTCTGCAAGTAAGACGGAGTGCAGGAGTTTGCCTGCAATTTTTGTTCATTAAAAACACGAAATTACCGAATATTTGGTGTCGCGGACTTTTATTTTGGTTGCTATGGTATCGATATTGTTTGATTTGTGTTCAAGGTTAAATTTTAACTAACAATAACTTTGTGAAATGCATCTTGTATTAATTTGAATCTTTTTATAAGCATCTAAAAGGTTTTTAAAATGTGTTTTTTAATTCAAAAGATTGAGTTAGTTTTCATGTCCATTTATTCAGCCACATTTACCTTAACATCAATGAAATGCAAAACAAAGAAAGATGCTGGCTTCCTCCTGGCACCATTTACTACGTCACTACATCAGCCATCTCAGCTCTCATCAGCTCGTCTGCATGCCAAAGTGATTTTCTGCAGAGTTTAGAAACTTTCTGAGACTGTTTCCATCCCCGTCTGATTAACCAAGAAGAATACACAACTCATTTTAACTTGAGTGTTTCTTCGAAGGCCAGCAGGGAGAGGAGACTCTCTTGGTGTGCTTCTTCCCTCAGTGTCTCTGTTCTGGGGGCTTCGCAGCAGGCTGACTCACAGCCCCGGCCCACTCCTCCTCCCACTCCTCCTCCCACTAGGAGCCCCAGCCGTACCCCAGCGTGGGAGGCAGCGCAGCCCAGGACCAGAGCCTCCGGCTGGGCACACACACACGCAGCCAGCACCGGGCCCACGGCTCTGGAGCTTTGGCTTTCATTTCCAGCCCCCACACAGAAACACAAAAACACACACACACACACATGCTGCCTTCCCACATGCAGTACCCACACTGATTTTTTAGAGCACCTTTTTAATGATGTCATGTGCCTCACATCTGAGGGAGCAGAGGAAGGGGAAACACGTGGGAGTGTGTGGGCTGGACACGCTTGATGTGTGTGTGTGTGAATCACGCAGCCTGATTGTTGTTTTTCTGGGTTTACATTAAGTCAAATGTCTAATGTGCACATGGCTACTGTACTGAGCCAAGGTATTTTTAAATCACAGCTACAGGGGAGGATTCTGATCTAATGAAGGGACAATTAAGAGTGAGGGTATGAAGTATGAAATCTTACGTACAAATATCTGAAATGAGCAAAAAACCCTCAAACTGATAAGAGATGCCTGGTTCCTGCTGCCAGGGTTTACTTTTCCACTTGATTAATGAATTCACAGTTTCTCTGCAACACTTAATAACATAGATAATGTGTGATCTTCTTACCAGCAGGACAGGAGTGCTCAGCTCAGTCTTTGCTTTCTTTCCACCGATGATGTGCACGATGAAGAAGAGGCTGTGAAAGACAGGTGGCATAAGGATCACGTCACTCACGTCGTATCCTCAACACTCACACCTTTACTGAACTAAAATTCAGGCTCACAAGAAATTGAAAGACTTGCACAAAGTGACACGTCTGAACTGTGAAGAGGAATATAATATTCAGAGGGTCCAGATTGCTCATTAGAATATCTCACATTTGTGTGTGGGCGAGCTTTTAGTCTGCAGCGTTGTTCCAGAAACACTCTTCTCTGTCCAATACCGACCAGGATGCTAACCCCAGTCTGTCCGCTCACAACTTAACTCCGAAAAAAACGAACTTTTGTGCAAGTTTTCAGTGCAGTATACTCTATCAACCTTTAAAAAATATATACATCCACTGCAACAAAGCCTTGTAAAAGCTCAGTGTTTCTCTATTTACAGACATTTAACTGTTTGTGCTGTCAGAATAATTCACAATGTAACACTTCATTCTAACAGAGCACATTCAGAGTGATGGATGCTTTCTGTTCTGACAGACATCAGAGTGAGGCAGCGACATCCTGCTGAGAATGACGACACCTCCAAACTGCAGCTCCAAATGTATGACTTTACAAACATTTCAATTAGACTTAAGGATGAAGTTTCATTTATGGCTTTCGGACTTTCTCCCGGGCTAAATGCTCCATTGTCTGAATGCAACGTCAAGCCAATGAAAAGCTGAGATTTCTTTCATTGGAGATATGAAGTCACTGCAAACAAATATGTACAGATATAATTGAAATCATCATAAATGCAATGCATGGCTGCATTTTTTGAATGAATGTCCTCATAGAAACATCTTTAATACTTAGGAGGAGTATTTTATGAGATGAAATGAAGTGTTCCTGGAAGATAAATGGATTCAGAATGATTTAAATGCAACATGGTAAAATAAATCTAGATTATATTTTGATGGTGTCTTTATACATAATAAAAACACGTTTTGCGTGGAGAAACGAATACATTTGTAAATATTCATTAGTAATTATATGCTAAATTAAGGACTGTTATTAGTGGCAGATTAATAACTGATTTGCAGCAACATGTGTCACAAGCTCCCCCTGTTGGATGCAGAAACACTGTATGTGTAAGTGAGCGTGCATGGTTTTAATTATAGTCCCCCGAGACAGAAATCATCATGAAAATATGCACAAATGTTAATAAAGAAATATTCACTGTCACTCAATTTGCATGATACTTGCATGAAACAGCACAGCATCAGTGATTCAATTATTTCTTAGAAAGCCAACGCAACACCCCCCCCCCCTTAAACTCTTCCCCTTTCTGTATGTCTCGCCCCCCTCTCTCTCCCCTTGTCTCTCTCGGAGTCACGGGGTCTCCCCCCGGGGTAAACGCATTCCAAAACACAAGAATTTCCTCCAGCCCGACTCGCATACCACCTCTCCCTCCCTTTCCCTCTCCCCCTCTCTCTCTCTCTCTCTCTCCCCCCCTCTCTCTCTCTCTCTCTCTCTCTCTCTCTCTCTCTCACACACACAGGCAAGCACGCGCACGAACACACGCGCACGTGAAGAGTGCACAATGGTCTTGCTAGAGCCGGAGGAGACCACACACTGTTGCAATGCCATGTTCAACAATCTCACCGCACACTGCTGCACAAGCGCACAAACAACCCGAACAGAAGTCTCAATCATTGACAATAAAAACATTTAAATTTAAGAATATTTTAGATTACAGAACAGTTTTATAATTTTAAACAGACATTTGGGTAATATTTCAGGGCAAAAAAATGGAAAAAATTCAAATTTCCAATGCAAATCATGACTAAGAATTAAAACATGTAGGCCTACCTGTGTTCTTCGGTGTTTGGCAGCAGTTGGGAGTTTGAAGTTGTAGAAAAAAAAGCCGATTTGCAGACACCTCTCTCGCGTGCAGCTCAGCTCTCCTGATCAGTCCGCTGCACACAGAAACACAAAAGAGCGAAAGCAAACATCACCGAGAGCTGCGCACTAAAGTGTCCGTGAAACGAGCTCAGACAGCCGCAGATATCTGCAGGAGAGGAGAGGGGAGGAGGATCGATGATGTGTGTCGCTGTGTGCGTCTTGATATTAGCTCTGACTCTCTCTGTTTCACTCTCTCTCTCTCTCTCTGTTTTATGTGTGTGTGTGTGTGTGTGTGTCAGTCGGGTTTTACCCCGGATCACTCGGAAATGCCCCAGCGACCTCAGAGTAAGAGGCTAGTTCCCCCAAAAACCTTCACCAGTTCTGTCCACAGAGCCAACCTCAGTCAGTCCGCAAAAAAAAGACACCCCCCACCTCCCCCCGCGTCGCCCCCTCATGCTGCGGGGACCGTCCCCGGTGCACCCGCGGACATTAAGTGAAGACTGTCGGTGACAACAGACAGACAGAGAGAGAGACAGAGAGACAGAGAGAGACAGAGAGAGAGACAGAGAGACAGAGAGGTGAGGAGGAATGAGGGGGAGACAGAAAGGGGGGGATAAAACATTTAGAGACCGGGACTAAAAACAAAAAGTCCTCAAGCAAACCTTTGAAAAACGAAATCTGTCTTTTTTTTGTGCTTTAACGACAGAAAAACATCGATTTAAAGAAGCACAACACGCTTCATTTCAGTCCATTCTGTGGAGGAAATGTACGAGCCAAATCTTAGACTTTGAATCACAAATTTCAGCAAAAAGCAATAAAAAAAAAGCTTCAAGGGACATTCTAGCCCAAACAAATCTCCCTCTGTCCTCTTGTGAATTTTGCACTTTGTGTAGAAGATTCAAAGATTTAATTAACAATAGTGTTTTGCAGTTATACATTTCTATTTCTTTCCTGAACTTCACACAAATTCATTTTCCTGAGCACAAAGGCTGCATACAAAGCAGCGGGTGGATATAATTCATCCATCAGAAAAACAGAAAAATCCAGAAGGTGTAAAGGAATTAAGAGGCAATCAAATCATCCATTTTCTTCTTCTTAATTCTCCCTTAAATCTATCTGATTATAAAAATAAAGATCCAGATATTTACAGAACTACTCGTTCATTTCTAAGTCGTAAATTTCATTTCCGTCTGAAGCTTTGAACAGATTCAAAAGGCACATTTTCCTCTCCTTTGCTGCCTGCAATCGTTAAGGTTCCCAGTATGGTTCCAGGAGCCTCCAGGGGTCCTCGAGGGAATTTCCATGTGGTCCTTTAAAAAGCTGAGCAGGAGCTACACTAAATTAATCCCATTTAAGATCAACAGGTGAGGAAATACACCTGTTACAGATTCCCGTCCTCCACAGAAAGAGTCTTAAATTATCCGTGCATGTTTTAAATTTGAGAAACCCCCTCTGTTATCGCTCCAAGGATACATCGCTCCTGTTTGACAATTTGAGGGTCTAAAAATCGGGAGAAATGTCAAAATTTGGCGTTATCCAAAAAACAATTTAAAGACCGGCTCCTTCCTCTCCGTTTTCCTTCATTTTTTATTCTAATAAATCACAACTGCTCAAGAAGGAACATTCAGGAGCGCTCCCACGCTCGAGGAAACTCTAACACCAAAAAGAATAAAACATAAAAACTAAATCAAATTATAAACTTCTTCGATGGTTCAATCCAGCAAATCCTCAGCATGATTTTGGTATTTTCATTCAATTCTAAGCGCACACTAAACGTGAAACATTGTCAACTCATAACTGGACTGATATCTCTCCTTCTCGTCTCCCTTTGGGGGAAATACACCTGCAGAGGGATTGTACCTGCTCGCTCAGATTCACGCATCATTTGTATAAAAATTTCGAGATGATTTCTGCTCACCTGCTCCTCTTCCTCTCGCAGACGTCTCAGTACTCTCAGTTTTTTTTTCTCTCTGTCACTTTCTGCAGCAGTTTGGGAAATTAACTTCTGTTTTCTTTGCTTCTTGTTTTTTTTTTTTTCCCACCCTCCTCTCGTTCTGCACCGGCACAGGTCTGAGGAGCTTTATGAGCTCTGTGAAGCTCGCTGACAATATCGCCAACACGACGGTTCATATTGTGAAATTCCCTGAATAAATTACTGTGCCCACTCTTTCTCTTTATCTGCTCACTTATGACCTCAGTTTCTGGTATTTGGGATGGGTATTTTTTTCGTCTTCAACCTCAACTTCCCAGAAATATTTCCTATCAAGCATATTTCTGTAAATCTTATGACCAAATTAATTTAACCCCTTGTCTTTTCGTGGCATGAGAAGCTTTTCATGATGATTTCAGTTACAAAAGATGTCAGACGGAGCAGATTCTGAGGCAGGTTTTTGTCATGCCAAATCTGCATATGATTCAGTTCACTCAACCTTCTTGTGATGTTTAATTTCCTCACAAGGTTTCTGACATTTTCCTTTTCCCAAATCCACCTAGAAGTTCTTTACATTCACAATTTGACCTTCAATTTTACTCGCCAACTGAGGCGGAAAATCAGAAAATCGCTCGGATGTTTTTGTTTCGTCATTCGTTGCCAAAATAAGTGTATTCTACTCTAATCAATTTACAAAAAAAGTGCAATTATCGAAGCGTTAACGTGAGAAGAGAGGTGTAGATTTTGTTTTTCCATCACACACAGAGCACAAACAACAGTTCTGAGAGTCAATCTGAGACATGCAAAGACTGAGCGATTGGGGATAATCCCAAACGTTCCCCTTCTTGTTTCTCGGCAGAGGAGCTCTTGATTCTCTTTGTATTGATCTCATATTGATTCCAGGTCAAAACTAATCCCCCCCCAATCCTCCACCCCCACACATCATACACACAGTGTGCATGCAGGGGGGACATCAGAGGCAGCGGGGGGAGGTTGACCTGTAACGTCCACTGAACTCCAGTTTCTCTCTCGTTTCTGTCTGCACTGCTGCAGACAACAAACAATCTGATGAAATCTCAACCTGACCACACCGACGGTGGCTTTGAAGTTGGAGACGAGCAACTCATAATGCATCCATTAAAAAGCAGAAGGTTCAAGGTCAGGTCTAAAGCAAGTTCCTCTTTCCAGCTTTTTAAATCTTCCCAGAATGAAGATGACTTCAGGAAAAAGAGGAGCAATATTTACTCAACAAATCTCATATTTTCACCTCTAGATGTTCTTTTCTATCTTCAGCTCTGTGCAGATTAAGATGCACATTTTCTTTTCGTTCTTTTTGTGCAATCAAGAAGATTTCCAACGTAGGTTCAAGGTACCTCCAGGGTTCCTTGAGAAATTTCCAGGGGGTCTTTAGCGAGCTGAATTTTACTTAATTTCCATTTAAGCTCAACAGGTAAACGAGGAAAGACGCCTGTAAACCCTTCTCCCTAGAGATTCTCTCTTTGGTTCTTAAAATCACATCAGGGCTAAATATCTCCTCAGCGACGCTTTCAGGCTTTTAAGAAATGTCAAATGTTGGCATTATCCTAACACCTTTTAAACACCTGCCTCTCTTCTTATGATTTAACTGAATCCATTAGGAGTAAAGCCGGAAAGAAGAATTCATCTTTAATGAAGCACACAGGTAATATACTCGAGACACAAAGTGTTGTTGGATGATTGCAGTAAAAAGAGATGAAACCACAGCAACTGTCCAGAAAAACTCTGTGTGACATGATTGTTGGCGACTTGGTGAAGTTGAAGATTTCTGCATTCTTTTGGACGCTTAAAGTGTTTTTGTTTTGCGATTTTAAAAGCTTTCTCAACAGCTCAGTCCTGTTGGTTTTTAAACGAAGCTACAAATCTGAAGCGACTCTGATGCTGTCAAGTCTTCAGGAATTTGTCACATGCAGAATTCCTCTTGACTTCCTGACGGTTTCTGAATATTTTAGTCTTTGGTGCGCCGTAGAAATCGTTTGGTTTACCAATGGACCGCATGGTGATAAGGCTAAGATACCTGCAGCGCTGTGTTTGGTGCTGTGCGTTGGCTCTCAGGCATTTTGTGTGTGTACATTAAGAGGTGTGTGTTCTCACTGTCTCCTCCCTGGGAATTCCCCTCCGTTCCCGGCTCTAACAGCCTGCTGGAGCCGCAGCTGTACATATGTGTGTGCGTGTGTTTGGATGTATACACAGTTCATTTCAGTGCACGTGTAGGCATGCGTTAATGTAAGCGTGCGTGTGTGCGTGTATTTGTGTGTGTGCGTGTGTTTCCTCCCTGATTCCCAGGGTTCTGCAGAGTTAAACCCTCTTAAATGTCCCCCTGGCTTTTGTCCTCACGTTTCAGCTGAATTTCCCCGCATTCATCCCACCATTCAGACTCTGTATGTTCGTGCGCTCAGGAATGCACTGGGTTTGACAGGCGCCTGAACCCGGTGTGTGTGTGTCTGTATGTGTACATGTGTGTGTATGTGCATGCGTGTAAATGAGCATGGAACAGAAAAAGAAAGCGGTACGGAGAGGTTTGAAAAGGGGAGTGTTTTTTTCTTTTTTCCTCCGCCTTCTTTTGATGCAAAGGTGGACTTGGAAACACACAATCACCTTACCTTTGCACACACATGCTTTTCACCTTTCTATGCACACACACACACACACACACACACACACACACACACACACACACACACACACACACACACACACACACACACACACACACACACACACACACACACACACACACGCACACACACATTCAACACCCACACACTCGGAGTCACATGTGCTCTCACTCAAAGAGCTCTGCACCCACTCACCCTGACACCCACACAACCACCCACACACTCACGTGCACTGCCAAATAGCTCTCACTCTTTACCCTCCCACCCTGTCCCCTCCCCACCCACCACCACCAAGCACACATGTCAACACACACACAGATGCACGCACACGCACACGCACACACACACACACACACACACACACACACACACACACAGTTTAACACTAAGTGCCGTGCACACGCCTGATCTGGTTTCCTCTTTGCTTTGCGAGCGACCCGCAGTGATAAAATAAACACAAATACGTGATAATCACATTCCAGACATTTCTCTCCTGCCGGTGGGAAGTTTCAACTGGTTTTCTGCAAGAGTTGGTTTGACTGTGTGTGTGTGTGTGTGTGTGTGTGTGTGTGTGTGTGTGTAATAGAGAGAGAGCGAGTGTGTGCAACCCCAGAGAGAAAAAAGAAGAAAGAAAATGAGAGAGAGAGAGAGAGAGAGAGAGAGAGAGAGAGAGAGAGAGAGAGAGGGAACAAAGAGATCTCACACATTCCTCAGTCCTGCCAATATCCTACCAGTATACCAGACCATCACACCAACACACGCACACACACACACACACACACACTCACACACACACACTCACACACACAGTGAGATCTGACAAAAAATATTCTAAATCCTGCTAAATGTGTTGCATTATTGTCACATAAAAATTGTAACTTTCTTTTTAAGTTTTGGCAAATTATTTCATGCAACATTTACAAATTAAATCATCCACTGACATTGGCATCATCTACCCCAAAAACCAGCACTGCATGGGGTTAAAACAGGCTGAGAAGGTGAGTTAAGAAACAAAAAAACCCTCTTCTGAATACACAGCAACATGTGAAGACAGTCCTACCTTTTCTTGTGACTGATTGCCTTTTGCAGAAAAAGCAGCTGACTGTCTCAGCGCTGAGAAGAGTCGGAGTCTCGCTGGAGGAGCAGATGTAGACGGGACGTTCACGAGCACATGGCCAGCATGGCATGTACACTTCCTCAGTCAACACGCTTTGTTTCTCCTCCTCTGCTGCATGCTTTCTCTGCCATCTGTCCGTCTGTCTCTCTCTCTCTGCGTCTCTTGTCTTTCTCTTGCTTCCTCTCTCTCTCTCTTTCTCTCTCTCTCTCTTCCTCTCTCCTCCCCTCCTGCGCTCTAACAACGCTCTCCCCTCTCTCTCTCCCCTCTCTCTCTCTCTCTCTCTCTTTGCAATTTCCTTCAAACTTCTCTGGATCTCAGGCTTGATAAAGTTGTTTCTCTTCAAGAAAGTGAGAGTGATGCATGGAGACAGTTAAACCAAAAAGTCTCTCTTCTCCTGCACACAACACCTCATTCTGTATCCGCCTATAATTATATCACAATGCAAATTGCTTCTATGTCATTTATCTCCACGTCTTTAAGCATTTTCCTCCCTTGTCTTTCAAAATCTGCCTTTCCTTCTCTACCTTTCTCTTTGTTTTTTGCTCCCTCTTGCTCACTCCACAACAGATGCAGACATCGCTTACATCGATTTAAAATAATTATTGTGCTTCGTCTATACATTTTCCTCCTTGGCACAGAATGCTCTGACGCGGGTCTCCAAGCACTGATTAATTTTACCCGAAACATCTGAATACGACAAAGCCTGCACATACAGCATACTGTATTCAGACGGGAAGATCTCAGCTGAGGGTGAGTGAAAGAGATGAGAGATGAGAAATGTGGAAAAACAGACAAACAGAAGGACGGGCGGACAGAACATTGATAATAAAAGCTGCAAACGGCCTTGTACAGAGCTCACCCTGAATTGTTTGGTAGAAGAAAGAAAAGAAAAACTGAGTGGAAATCTGTGCACACGCGTTTCTGCATTTGGCACTCAGTAAGAACAGATTCATCCACCCAGGATATGCATCTTTTAGTCGAGATAAGGACATCTTTGCATGAATGTAAGCCGTAATAATTTGTGATACCAACATGACAGAATTGTGTTTAATGAATACTTAATCGATATGCAGATTACTGAAGGTAACACAGATGATGTGTGTATGATGGGAATCATGTGAGAGAGACAGGAGGAGGATCTGAATGCAAAACATGAGCAGGAATTGTTTCATTCATCCGACAGATAAGGTGAAAGCCTAAAATACATCAGTCTAAAGACTTTCAAGGACAAAATACGATCTGTTTTTTGTCAGCCTTTTTTTTTTCCTTTAACATTTCACCAAGACGACCCTCTGTCCTAAACCTGAACCAACCCTTTACAGTAACTTAAAACACAACCATCAGGGCAACTTGATGCTTTAATTGGTATGCTTTTGTGACTCATTGCCACTTAAGCCACTTTCTCCAACGCCTGTCGCAGGCTCACGCTTTCACATGAGCGTCCCCCCCCCTAAACTGAATACGGAGCTGAGACCGTTAACAGAACACTTTTGCCTTCACGGTTTTCTTCACGTTAAGACGTCCCTTAAAGCACTTGATAACATCGCTTCATCACCTTAACACTATCCCTAATGTTGTGTTTATATTTCACTGTCTTGATTACTTTCCTCTTTGCTTTTGACCTGAGCGGACAATCCACTTCATCTCATGCTCTGCCTTGAGGTTCCCCAGATTTTGTACGCCTTATCATCATTTGATATTAAAGGGGACATATTATGAAAAATCCACTTTGACAGTGTTTTTGAACATATATGTGGGTAACCTGAGTGTCTACTGACCCACAAAATGTGAAATAAATCCATCCAGTCCTTTGTTTGTGGTCTGCATAAGTCTTACAACACAAAGAAAAATGCTCCGTTTCTAATGTGCTCTCTTTGTGATGTCACAGTGGGATTCTGGTAAAAAAAATACCCTCCCCTCCCCTGGTATCTCCACCCATGGACTCCACCCCCAGCCTAGAGCAAAACTTTTGCGCAGGTCCACCATTTTTATTCTCGCTCCAGAGGAGTGATGTCTACCGGGAAAACTCAGGGGGGGCTCATTGCATTTAAAGAGACACACACACCAAAACGGAGCGTTCTGAGAGAGCTGGTTTATACAGGGTCACAAACCTCCTCTGGTGCTTGATTCATGTTATATTTTGACCAAAGCACAGCACAGATGTTTCATTTAGACCACAGGGGACTGTTTGAAAAGGTGGAAAAGGAGTAAAATATGTCATCTTTAACTGTTTAGTTTTTGTGTTTTGTCTTGTGCTGTTAAATGTCTTTTCTATTTTTGTCTATAATACATTATATTTATATAGTACATTTCTGTATTCTAGGATCCCCTTCAAAACGAGATGACACACCTCAAAGGGTTATGACGAATTTCAAACACTTTGCATTTCTCGCAGGAGATGGAACAAACTCAAAGTGAGATCAAGTGTCAAAGATTGAGCGGGAATGAGAGGCTCAGTGCTCCCTTTTTAAAGACAATGTGTCTGCTGTGCCCCGTTCATTGACTCATTTTAAACTGTGCCACCTTAATAAGAATCAACGTCTTGACTCACAAATTAAACTGTCCAAGTCAGCAGCGGCTGATTGTGTCTGAATTATTTATCACAAAAAAGAAAACATTGTCTAGTCTAACATGACGTTTCCAGGGAGGGTTTAGGAAGCTGAGCAGGAGCTGAATTCTACTTGAAGTTCAACAGGTGAACGAGGTGAACTTTCCCTCGCAGATTATCTTTTTGATACATTTTTCACCTGATGAAATCTCAACCTGGAGATTCCGACTGTCACTTTGAAGTCGGAGAGAAAGACGAGTGTCAATGCATCCATTTAAAAAAGCTAATGCAGAAAACAGAAGGTTCAGGGTCATTTCTACAGCAAGATTCAGTTTTCAGATTTTTAAATCTTCCCCTATAGTTAAGATGATTTCTGTAAAAGAGGAGCAATATTTACTCATCAAGTCTCATATTTTCAGCTCTAGATGAACGTTTCTATCTTCAGCTCTGTGCAGAACAAGATTCACATTTCATTTTCTTTCTTTTGTGCAATCAAGAAGATTTCCAAAGTAGGTTCAAGGTATTTAAACTCAACAGCCTCTCAATCTTTTACTCTCAGATTATCACTATCACCCAATGTCAAGATCTAATCCTATCGCGTAAATCCTGTTGGATTATTTCTGAATGACCTGACCTTTGCCAACCCCTCGCTCCTCTCCAGCTCCACCCTTTTATCCAAATATGGTCACTTCCCATTAGCTGCGTTCTTCATCGGCGCACGGGCCGACCCCAAGTTGCTCCCGCTGCTTCAGCGTCAGCGTATAAATGTGTATGAATGTGAGCGGACACTTTACCCAGCAGCCTCTACCATCAGTGTGTGAATGTGCAGGTGTGACCTGCGGTGTAAAAGCGCTTTTAGTCAGAAGACTAGAAGAGAAATATACAAGCTCAAGTCCATTCGCCATTTACCAAATGTGAAGATCAGCCTAACAGGCCCACAAAGATTGTACTTGTGCCTCATTCCTCCATGTTTCCTGATTTTGAAAAAAACCCAAGGCTGCCCAAGCAGTCAAAAGAAAATGTACAGAATCACATCACCTTAGTAATAAATTAAATTATAGAAGAATAATTTGCAATGAATAGAAGAAATCTCTTCAATAAGAGCCTCCGAACGAGTCTGAATGTGTAATCCAAGGTGAAGTGAATTATTCAAAAGAGACGTTACGTGAGAGGCCAGATTTCTTTTCTTTCATTGCAGCGAGCAGATAGGCGAAAACATTTGTCACGTTATTTGGAAATGCTCGCTCAGAACATGTTGCATCTTTGCAGGTAATTTCATTACCTGTGTTAGCAAATGATAATTAACATATGATGCACTTGTGCATAGCTACAGGCTCATTAATCCCCCCGAGGTGATGAGTCAGAGCAGGATGGAACAGAATGACGAACACATTTGGACATGCAGAATTACAAATCAGTGTTTTGCATGAGCTTTCATAATTCAAGACAGCTTTAAAAACATCCACCTGTTGCTGATCGTGTAAATAGCCTAACACTTACGAACATGTGAACTTATACATAAAGATCATCTGGACATTTCTGGCGCTAAATAGGTAAAAACTTGTCCACATGCAAGAATTCTATACTTAATATTTTTATAAACTGCCATGGGACAAGATTGAAATCTAGGTAGGTTCTTGTCGGAGCATATTGGTGTTGAAGAGGCGTAAACATGATTCTAAATCGACAGGTTTGTGGTATCTTGGTGCTGAAATAACAGATTTCTCATTAGCTTGTTGCCAGATTTGAAAGCCCATCCTGTCTGCACTTCTTCCTCACATTTGCATTGACAACGAGGTTCTGCTTTCACAATGGATGATTGATATTGACAGTGGTTCTGTGCTTGGACGGACTGATTCTCGCTGTATTATCTGCACATGTACAAAATAAAACTGTATAACCCATTCAGCCCTTTAACTGTGAAGGTCAGGGCTCCATACTTTCCATGAATGTGTCTTTACAAACAGTTCTCACTTTACAGCGTGTCACTCAATGCATATGAATTAAAATCAATGCTTAGTATTACTAGTATGAACTCTGGTAGGCTCTGTAGCCTTGAAAAGCTTTATTATTGCTTGAGCAGGAGTGTGCAGTGTGAGTGATAGTCATACACTCTCCTCCCCGAGATCCAGCAGCTAAGAGTTTCCCTGCACTGGATGCAGCAGAAAAACACATACGGGTGTTGACGTTGCAATCAAAAATTCCAAACGTGGTTGAGTCGGGCCGCGGTAACCCAAACACAGCTCGGGAGGCAGCGAGGGGCGGATGAATGTTGTCCATAACCTGCCGTTGTCTTTTCCATTCCCCCTCCAAATATTATCCCATGTTTCCACCGGCTACAAAATATTATGGAAGGGAAGTGGACGGCTGTCTGCGTGCTTTTGCACGTGAAGGGACGGCACTCACAGTCCAGTGTGAAGGTTTACTGTTACTGTACGAGCAGAGAGTTTGTGGTTTGTCTGTCTGTCAAAGCACCAACAACTTAGAAATGAAGCCAACGCAGGAGTACTAAGAACTGCAGTTCCTCAAGTGTCCACTAGAGGCTGTCTCCTGCAGTGAGTCAATCCCCATAGAGCCCCATGTTAAATGTCCGACTTTACAGCAGAAATAATCAAGTTTAAAGCCTGGTGCAAAAATCAGTTTTTGGTCTCTTTAGCTCGTTTCTCAAATGCACAGGTTACATTTTTATACAACTCACCTGTTTAAATTATATTTTGGCGATGAAGAATTAGGGGGCGTGGCCTCTTTGAGTTACGATTGGGAGCTCTGCTAGCTGTCAGCTAGGTGTCACCTCAAATCAAAGTAAATCAAAATCCTACTTAAACGTTTTTTAACAAGACAAACGGGATGAAAATGATCGATTACGTCACCTTTTTTCACTTTTGAAACACTCAATTTCAAGATTAAATCCTACCTGATAGCTCTAATCCTGTTGGGTTATTTTTGAACGACCGGGCCTTGGTGTTCGCCCACCCCTCACTCCTCTCCAGCTCCACCCTCTGATCCAAATATGGTCACTTCCAATCAGCCAACAGGGGAACTCGAGGCTTCATAAAGACGGTCGACAAACCACTAGAGAGAGTACCTATTCAGACTCAAGGAGTGATATTAACAACCCTGTGACGTGTCGCATTCACTGTGAATGTCACAGAGGTGTAATGGGGAGTTGAGGTAATCCCCACGTACCACCTTCAGAGGTAGTAACAGAGGCGTTAAAGGGGTGGGGCGGGATCGGCAGAACCAGTGGGGGAGAACAGCGCTGTGTGAGTGTGTGTTTGTGAAGCTCCCGTGCTTCTGCAACGCTGTGCCACAAAGTGAATTCACAAACTTTGACACCAGTGCCAACGCCTTTCCTGAATCAATACGTACAAAGAAGTAACGACAGCGGAGCTTCGTTAGGATACTGTTGGCGAGTCGCAATCTGAAAAAGGGCTACCAGTTGTCGTCACTGTGGCTGCGTCCATTATCTCTAAAGTGTATAGATCCGTCCAACATCCCTCACCGTTTAAATTACCTTTGACAAAAATCATTGACATCTCAATAGAGGTTCCCCCCTCCTCCAATGTACTCCGTAATGCCACATAATAACAGAGTCACACCAGTCCGTCTGCCACCACGGTACAAATTTTCTCCATTAGTGACGAGAAATCAGACGTGAAGGTTTGAAAGTGAGAAAAAGAGCAGGCAGGTTGATTCGTAATGCTTAATTTACCCACGCTGCCTACTGCTCCAGCCCACATCCGCCAACAATCAAGGCCAGATAAGTGATTTCATCTTATTTTCTGCTTTTGTGCGGCTGTTTGGAGACTCTTCGGGAACAGAATTTCTGCTGAATGACCATCCTGCGTGCCCACCTCCTCCTCTTCCCATCCGCCATTCTTCCCCCTGGCCAGCTGTGTACGTATATGTGTGTGTGTGTGTGTGTGTATAAGAGTGTGTGTGGGAGTGTGTGTGTGTGTGTGTGTGTGTGTAAGAGTGTGTGTGGGAGTGTGAGGGTGAAGGAGGAGCACTCTGCGTGGGTGGAACAGTGCCCGGGCTTTCTCTGCTGTGGTGTTAATAGGCCTTTTTCTCCCCTCAGCGGGACACAGAGAGCTGTCATTTACATGGAGGTAATGGAGTGATGTAGAAGTGGATGGAATATGTGTGGGCGAACGATGATGAGGACCTCGCACCTCTCTCTCTCTCTCTCCGAATCTCTCATTTTTTCATCACTCTTGATTTTCTTTACAGCCTGTCTCTTCGTACATATCTCACTGTAAGCCTCGTTCTCTGCTTTTCTTGCTTTTTCTAATAAAGAAGCAAACATTAAAGGAATAGTTCGGTTTAATGAGATGCTTATCGATAATGAAAATGTTACCTACAGCAGATGATGGTAAGGTGGAGCAGCTTGCAGAACTGAAGTCATGATGTGCAACCTTGATGCATTGTGACCAGTGTTTCCAGATCTCGCGAGAGAAACAAGCAACCTGGTCCATGGAAACAAGAGAAGTGACTTAGCTCTTCAAATAAATAAATAAAAGGTGAGCTTACCTTCAGCAATGTATAGGAGAGCCACTTGATCACAGCATATATATATATATGAATACATCGTTGCATTGCATCAGCAACCATCAACCATATACTGTAACTTGTAATTTTACATTTTCCCTTTTTCCAAAATGAAGATGTTGCATGTTTGAGGCGATTAAAAAGGCAGGGCTGGTAATTTTAGAAAACTAGCATGATTCTGAAAGTAGCATTTCCTCAGTGCTCCGTCTACACCCACCCCCTCCCCTCTGTGCTCGCTCAAAAGCCACGCCCCTCACTTACATGCACGAGCGTCGTTGCTCCAGAAGCGGACCTCGGCTCATCGTTTGCATTGTGTAGAAACTACGTCGTCTCATGTCCTTGGTGTGTCAGGGCTTTTAGAGCACCTCCTGAGCTTAACTCCGAGGGACAGTAGCTGCAGTGTGATTATGTTGAATTGAACCCAGCTTATAAAAAAACAAATGCCCTTGACAATGTTTTGATTTTCACGTTTCTTTTACAAAGTCTGAGTCTGAATAAAAAGAGGAAACTGTAAGAAGTCTATTTCTCTGCACACTAATCAGAAACTCTTTCACTACAATATTAACAATCATTTGGTTATCAGAGAATTTGTGTTGCTTGGCAGTCGCTCTGTGTCAGCGTCTGATCTTGAGCTCCATCCAAACACATGGCAGCATAAATTCACCCAGTGGGAGAGTAAAATAGGCTGCGTGAAGGGAAGGCAATCATCCAGCCAAGCTGCCACCATGAATTCAGCCGTTCTGATGAATGACATGAATTTCAGTGGAAAGGGTCTAATCGTTTTCCTGCCACTCGTGTCAGCAGTTACACCAATGAACAGTCAGACGGAAACTTGATGAAATGTCACACGTTGTTCTCCGTCGGCTTTTTATAAAGAAATGATTCTCTTTGCACAGGAATGCATTTTAAAAGACGTGAAATCAATCAACTTTTTAACTCTTTCAGCAGCATTTTTAAAGGCACACAAGTCCATCAGACTTCCAGGCTATAACAAGTCAAGATGAACAGAATATGGCAATATGAAGTCGGACAAGGTAACACACAGAGCGTACGGTCAATTTCAAAATAAAACACAATATACGGACTCACGATCGTGCATTTTCCATTCATCAACATTACGTCAAACAGGCACCAAACGAACAACAAATGCACAGTGCAAAATTTATTTTTAGAAAATGTATCTTCTTCCCTGCAGTTTTTCCTTCCCAACATTATTGTTTTCTTAAAGATAAATCTTGAAGGATTGTTTCATACTGTATCAACATGCTTTCTGTGGTTCTAAACCACACTAAAGAGGCGTGAGTCACTTTAAAAGACAAATATCTGCACCGCGGACAGTTTCTCTTCACGTCAACTGAAACGCAAAAACGACCTCCAGTGTTGTTGAATTCTGGAGCTAAAGATGCACAAACATCTGAGAGGAAACAAGGCTTCATCTTTTCCACAGAAATCAAATATTTTCTGCACACATCATCATCTGAAAGAACGTGATTGACTGCACAGAGAGGTTATTTTTCAGAGCCTGTTAAAGCCGAGGTGTCTCAGCGTTCACGTCTCTGATGAAAGGGGGAGGTCTGGGATCAGGACCGGTTCTACGAGGATGCAATGCACCCTCAATCAAATGGACACAAAAAATAACATGTTTTTAAGTAATCAAGGCTTTCAAATGACAACAGTGACTCACATCGCGTTTATTACATCCATGATCTGATGGTCGTGTCAGGTGCACGTGATGTCTGTTCACCCGGGACCACATGAAGGACCCATTTCACCTACGCTATTTTTCATGGCTGTTGCCGGTCACTCTAGCTGCACACCCTTTAATCACCCTATCCCCAAATTTCCACATAGTCCATGTGGGCTGCGGTCTGTCAGCGCCACGTTTTGGTCCATCGGACGGTGCATGCCCTGCCCAACTGGGTCCGTTTCTGGAAAGTGAGCACAGCGGAGTGCAGCCATGAGCATCTCCTTGTCTGACTTCCTGTCCGGGTCGTTCTATTCTGTCCAGCTTGATGCGTGCCTGCAGCGTATTCCTTTGAAAATAGACTTGCAGCGTATTTGAAACGGAGCAGAGCGTAGTGGCGCTGCTGGCACGCTTCGGTTACGGACCGCGCAGTCGCTGTGGAAACACAATCATTTACTAGAGTGGCTAGGACTAATAGGAAAATGGGGAGTAAGTCATTTAGATCTAGAACCGGGCCTGTCTGGGATGGTTCCTGTCACAGTTAGTCTGTGACATGAAATCAATGTTTCAGCTTTCATTTGCTCACATTCATGTGATTCTTTAAACCGCGATAAATGCATTTCTGTTCTCAGAAAACAAAAATAAAGTAAGAATTTAACCGAAAATGAAACCAAAACTGTGCAATAAATGAATGCCTTCTCGATAAGGGACTATACATTTAGTATAAATGATCGTGTAAACAAGGCAAGTGATTTCCCCTGTTACGCCTTCAAAAGCTAAACAGAAGCGTTACAGGGGTGAGAAGGGATGGGCGGAGCCAATGGGGGAGCACAGCGCTGTGTGAGTGTGTGCACAGTGTTGCCAGATGGAAAATACAGCAATATCGTAATGCAGCTTTAAAACTATCGTACATATAGAAGAACACGAGACCGGTCCTTAATACCACACTGACTGAAAATTATGACCTGCACACCACATTCATGTAAATACAGAAAAATGAACAAAGGAACAAAATATTAAAGTGTAGATTGTTTGCAAACTGGTCCCCCTCCAGCTGCTGGGTAGCTGAGCTATGAGCATCTTATGTTGCTTTGGCGTTTGTTCCCTACAGTGTCTGGCTAAACGGGCCGCAGGCATTAACAGGGCATCAAACTGTGATGATTTATCTGGCAGGAAGGGGCTTGGCAGCAGAGCAGCGGCGTGCCGAACAGGTGCCCAAAATTATTGTAAATATGGTCTTTTCGGCAATCATTGATTGTACATCGTACGGGGGGCAAAATTATGGTACAAATACGGTAGTTATCGCACGTCGGAGTGTGTGTGTGCACGTCTGAGTGTGTGTGTGTGTGTGTGTGTGCGTGTGTGTGCTGATCCTGTTGTTTTTCTACATGTTGTGCTTCTGCAACGCTGTGCCTCAATGTGAATTCACAGACAGACCCAGACACCGATATTACGCCTTTGGGGAATCAATATAAATGTACAAAGACGTAACTACAACGGAGCGCAGTATCAGGAGACTCCAGGGGAAGGGGGAAGGGGACGGGGGTCTAGTGAGGGAGGTTGATTGTGGGGTGTTATGCCTGTACGAAAAATTATTATTTTTTAATTGTAAGACACAAAAGAAGTTCTTTAGAAAATGGAGTAAAGATATAAACAACATATCCATTTAAATGCACTCAGAAGCTTTTGTTCGCTGCTCATATGGAGGGATAACAAACTAGTTGCATCCATGTATTTAATTTTGAAATATTCAGTTTTCTTGCTTTTTTTAAAGTCTGGAACATTTGCTATGTTTGGAAGCTTCTTTTCTTAAATTTTGCAGAAAAACTGAGTGGGTTTCAACAATGCTTGGCTGTGCAGCGTGCACAGATGGAGCCTCGACTTCAAGTTTCGACAGAATAAATGACTATAAATCTTTGAAACGAGAGGAACTAGGATAATAAACGAGTTATTAACGGTGTTATTTTAGACTGAAGTCTTGCAGGTAGTAATTCAGAACAAGCAGCAGTGAGTTCAGTATCAGGAGACACACATGGGGGATCGTGGGGGGATTATCCGCTCGTCTTCCGAGAGAAGGGTGGTCCCATCAACTTGTCACTGACAGGAAACACTCACCACAAACCAACGTCTTCTCCCACCCAGAGCACACACACACACACACACACACACACACACACACAATCACCTTATATGCACCCGACCATCACAACAGCCATCAAACATGACGCTTTTATTTATGTGCTATTATAGCCCACGTGGCGGTGACAGTGATGGGGAAATACTCCGACAAATGAAAAAAAAAAAACACTTGCACATGCATGTATGTACATGTGTGTGTGTGTGTGTGTGTCAGTGTGTGTTTGTGTGTGTTTGTGTGTGTGTTTTCCCCTCACTTCGGACAGGGAATTCCCCTTTGTTTTTTTCTCTGCAGAGGGGACTCGGAGCTCGTGTCCCGGCAGAGATCACACCTCGGCGCTGGAAACTTCTCTGATCCTCTGTGCTCCGTTTTTCAAACCACTTTCCCGTTCGTGTCTTTGATGTCTCACAAAGGTTCGGCTCGACATGACCCCCGAAACCAAGCCGTTTAATGTTATTCGTTGCATAAGAGATGATGACATCACTGGCATTCGAGTTTGCCAGAATTAGTGCACCTCCTGTGAGATACATATTCAGATAGAACTCTTTTGTTTTGCTATCAAGTGATATAAAGGTCCAACCCTTGCTGTATAAAGGGGGTTTCCATTATTTCACCGATAAGAGTTTGTTTTGTTTTTCCACGCGGAGACGGAGCACATAAATTAGATGGATGCATATCTGCTTAGCGCTTCTGTGTTGTGTTGCATTGATGACTTTTTTGTGTTTTGTTTTTTTAAAAGTAAAAGTAAAAGTTGTGTACTTGGTGACAGGTTCAAGTGTGCTGATCTCCACACACGTCACGCTGCAGCCTGTTGAACCGTCAGCGTCTGATGGAGAGGACACTCGAGAAAAGTCAACGAGATGTTCTCCCGTTTTAGAAACAACACACGCTGAGAGAGAGAGGCTTCACAGGCGGAGTGACATTTTGATTCTGCTTAGTTTGGCTCTGAAAAACTCTCTCTGCACATCTCTCCATCACCGTGTCGAGCAGGATTTGTATTTGTTTCATCATGTCCAAGGTGTGTTTTGGAAATCTGTGTTAATAAATCTTTGTTTCTGTTTATTGTAGTTGGATTATTGAAAAAGATGAGGGCGGGAAAGAAGATGTTTGAAGCTTTTAGAGATGATTGTCTATTTATTTTTGTTTTTGTTGCACATCAAACCTGTCCATCTTGTCTCGGGGGCCGTCAGAACCCCCCCCCCCCCAGACCCTTTACCTTACAGCGCCATGTGTCTGACTGTTTTCATTTGTGTCACGTGTGTGCAGGTGGACAGGTGTTTGTGTGTGTGTGTGTGTGTGTGTGTGTGTGTGTGTGTGTGTGTGTGTTGGAAATCCCCGACCGAGTCCCGTCAGCTGTCCGTCAGTTGACTGTTTCTGCCTGAAGCCAAGAACTGTTTTTTTTTTCTACAACAACAAAATGCAGTTCCTTTCATTTGTGATGGTGAACAAAGTTTCTTTTCTGCCTTCAGGTTTTTGCCATTTTTACCACGTGAATGATTAAAACAGCTTTTAGGGCCAGTTAAATACAAACAAAGGAAATAGAAATGTAATATGGGGGAAATATTCTGGGGGAAAAATATGCAAAACCAGGATTTAAAAGCAATCTACAGGAAAGTCAGCTTCAGCTGAACACAAGTCAGGGTTCCTACATGTTTTTATTTTAAAATGATATAATTTTCTACACAGACATTTTCTTATTTCTCTGCAGATTTCAGACCATACTTGAGTCAAGAGTAGAAAAAGCTAGATGATAAAGACCTGAGCCGTTTTCACATATGCACTCCTGAAATGATCTAGATCATTTCAGGAGGACTGCTCCGGATATTCTGCCGACCTGGCTGTTCACATATGTTCCCCACAGCGGTAGACTATCCCTGTCAGACAGGAGGGGGGGCGTGGGGTCTCCTGAGGTAAGATGTGACGTAAAAAAACAACGCTATAATGAGAATATTTGCCTTGATATCAATGCTACGCGTAGTCCAACGGAATGACAACATGAACAAAAGAGCGGAGAACAACATACGGGCAAACAGTAAACATAATGCAGCCGTTTAATAACGTGCACGGAGATCGTAGTGGTCGCTTGCAGACACTGCACCGTGCAGCAGTCACAGCATAGAAACGTCACTCCCCCCTCCTATTGGCTCGATGTGAATTCTCCGGAGAATATCCTGCGGCTGGCAGGAGAAACTCCAGGTGAAGTCCGAGTGAAAAATTGGCTATTTGCGTTCACATATACAGCTCCTCCTGGAAATATCAGGAGCTTTTCAGGAGATGTCTGCAAGTGTGAAAGCACCACGAGTGATATTTTATGCCGTGCTGGTATTATGAATTCTTTGCTTTTGTAAAGCCTTGCCCACGCTAACAGTATTTCAAAATCTTAACTGATGTTGAAAATGTGAGAGCGACAACATGAGGATAGATAATTAAAGATGTTTGTTCCTTTAGTGTGTGGAGAGAAAAGACAGGACCAAAACAGCACAACACACTAACAGATTCATTCACCAACAACCAGAATCCTGACTATAAACTGTCAATATTAATGGACGAAGCCTGAGTGACGTCACCCGTCTGTTCCTGCAGGGGGCTTTGGACCATCGATGGCGGTCTCCATGCTGGAAATGCTGTCTCAGCCTAACTTTCAGTCAACCTAACGACAGGCTGAGAGCTGGAGCTGAGGCGGGTTTTAAGCCTCTTGACAAACCGTTACACCGCGCCCGCCTGTCAATCAGGTCAGCTACACGCCTTATTGTGAATAACTCTTATCCTTCCTCAAATCAAAACTGATGAGTCATCAAAACATTCACCCCCCGTACAGTGTGTGCTGATCGAGACATGAGCTAATCAGACCTATTTGGTTTTTTGAACCAGACTGTAAACATGTTAATGTCTGCTGTAAAAACAGGCTTTTTTGAATGGGTGTGTATGTGACTTCCTGTGCTTCTGCTGCCAGCCTCTAGTGGACACTCAAGGAACTGCAGGATTTTACACTTCATTTTCCAACACTGGAGGTTGCCGCTTGGTTCCACCTTGTTTTTTCTATCCACACGGACTATTTCTCCTGCATACACCAAAGCCTGCTGATACGTTATTGGTCAATACAGCTACAAATGTACTACAAACAGAAACCAGAACGATTCTACATGTCTATGAATAATCTGTAAATGGAGATGAGGTACTTTGTGTTAAATTTCTGTATTTTATAAACAGCATTAGCTCTCCTCAAGTCGACAGGACGTTACTGAGTTGAGAGAGTGCGCCTCGTGCTCACATTTAAAGAAACAGATGGGTGAAGAAAACGCCAGTAGCAGCTTTGTCGTGCACTTTTTTTTCCAGGTTTATTTTCTCTTGTGAGAAAGCAGCACTTTGAGTTTTCAGTGGTGCAGGTTTGGTTCCTCCTCTCGGTGCGGAGGTCATGATGTGATTGGACCGGCTGATTACTAACACCTGCTGTGAGCTATAAATGCACAATTAGTGCCGTGCCATTTACTAATTATGAGCAGATGAGTGCTGAAACATTTCTGCGTGTGCGTCTCCTCCACACTGCAAAGACTAAGAAGACAAAGTGACGCACTGTGTATGATGTGAACACACAAACTTTAACATGAAATCTGGAGGTGGGACATTTGTGGGACATTTTTACTGACTTAATCAAATGAAATGAGACCATCTCGCCTCCTTCATGCAGCTCTCGGCCAGGTGTGGGCAGGTGAACGAGTGGGCATGATTTGCATTTCTCTCTAAAGCTGTCAGGCATTATTTTTCATTTCTCACTTTTTCTATGCACCTATGAAAACAAAACAACGAATGCTTTTGATGGAACTGTTTTGTTGTCCCTGATTCAAACCCTTTATGCGTGTCGTCCCTCTCTTTGTGACCTCAGGCTCTTTGTCCTGCCGCGTTTGGCCGTTTAGATTTGTATCTTCCTAATGTGGATGACGTGTTGTAAGAACTTTCTTTTCATCACACTGCAGCCTTTACAGCGAGAACATCTATTGACAAATTGCCCACGGACCATTTTACACATCAGACCTTGTGACATGGTAAAGCAGAAAAGGCACATCAAATGGAGACGTTTCTTTCTGTTGTGGCATCACTGGTACAAAACCATCAATAATCCAAAGCATGACACCTGTGCATTACTTTGTCGCCCCTTTCACAGACGCACTGCACTCCTGAAAATGTTCACACATTGTCTGACTCACACAAACTACTACGACTGATCTTAGTCCATCGAGCTAAAAGAATTGCCGAAATGTTTGTTATTCTACAATAATAGGCTTAAAAACATAATTTCAACAATATAGCTGATGGTTTATGCTCATTAGTGCAGAAAAACTCCCTGATGTTGGTACATTTTCCACACAAGGACAATACAAATCACAGCTTGGTTCGTCAACTGCACCAAGACGGACCAGAGAGCGCTGCGCAGGATAAACAAAGCAGCTCAGGACAACGCTGGCACTCGAGGCAAAAGAGGACACAGGGTTCCTGCAGATCCTTAAAAAAGTCTTAAATTAGAATTTAAGAATTTAAGGGAATAAAATGTCAAAAAAAGTCTTTCTTTTACTTGTGAGGGGTCTTAAATTCTTTATTCTTCTTTGAGGATTTGCCTGGTCACGTGATGATTTGTGTCATTTACGGCAGCGTTTAAAGCCGAGTATTACGTACGCATCACAAACCACAAGGAAGAGAGAAGCAGAAGAAGATGGGGTACGCAAGTTCAAAGATATTTGGCTTCAGGATGAAAGTACAGCGAGTGGTTTGCAAGGCCTGAAAACGATTATGAGGTGACTTGCGATAAAGAAATTAGGCCTTTAATAGAATACAAATCCTTAAACGTTAGATAACACACATTTCAAAATAGGTACCTGAAGTGAGACTGCAAAGCAAAATCCTGCTAACTGCAGCACTGTCAACATAAAATTAAATCAGCAATTAAAGAAGAAGAGGAAAGTGTGCAAGGTGGAAATTCTGCTAACACAGACTGCTGTTTATTTTCAATTTAAAAAAAACAGTCTGATTAAAAGTCTGCAGATGAGCTGCAGCAACTGAGGACAGGGTCAAGAGGTCATGGACAAAGATTGCATTGGCTAAATGCTGTTTTCTTTCTGTGACTAAAGGAAAAACAACAACGCACAGGTGAGAGAGTTTTAGTGACACACCTGCGCTCGAACACCTCCTCTCTTGTATAAGTGTTGAATCTGTTGCATTTTGCAGCACTAACACTTCACCTCTCTCTCTCTCCCCTCCCACCACCTCCCCGGAGTTACATATTACCCAGTATAATGTTGGAGTCTGCTCCTCCTCCCCGTGTACTTAACCTTGAGTCTCACCTGTGTGTTTTCTGGATGACAGCCGGAGAAATCCCTGCAACACGGCCGGACGCTGCAGGGTTTCGCCCGCTCTGCCGATGTGTGTACGGAGGAGGCAGAGGACTCATGGGAAGACTTCTCCCTGGAAGTGAAGCATCGTCCACCTTTGTGTGTCAGCTCTGCCTCTTCTCTCCAGCTGCTTTCACACCCACGCCGTCCTCTACCCCGCGTCCTTCCCCGTCTCACTGCTCTCTTCCTCCTCCTCCCTCTCCATCCTTCTTCCTTCCTCTCTGCTCTACATCAGAGAGGAGAAACACATGAACACAGTTGTCTTTTAGATGTGGTGCAAAATTTAGCAGAGCAGAGAGAGTTGGTGTTATCAGAGGGTTGTAGTTTTAAATCCCCTTTCGATTTTGAGATTACGTAACATTACATAATGTTATCTGTAGAAAAGAACATTCGGGAGGTGTTTTGACCTTCATGAAGCTTTGACAAAGCTTTGAGTCCAGCTCCCCTGATATTTTACAGATAAATACAGCTTAATACATCGCCGCGCTGAGAATACCGACAACTAAAAAAGAAGGAAACTTGTGCAATATGGAGCACTTTGGCTTCACCTTGAAGGGAAAATAAAGGATGAAAAGTACGAGGATGTTTAGAGAAGCTTAGAATGTACTCGATGTACAAAAACAAGGTGCTGTACTGTAATGTTTTGGACGTGTTCACCTCAAGTAGAATCCTCCTGGGCAGAGAAATTAAGCAAAAGTGCCACAACCGCAGTTCCTTGATTGGCCACTAGAGTCTGTCTCCTGCAGTGAGTCAATCCCCATAGAGCCCCATGTTAAAATGTCTGACTTTACAGCAGAAATAAACATGTTTACAGCCTGGTAAAAAAACAGTTTTGGTCTCTAGAGCTCATTTCATTCTTCACGACAATTGTACTCACCTGTTTACATCATATTAAGGCTGAAAGTGCTGTAGCATTAGGGGGCGTGGCCTCTTTGAGTGACAGGTGGGAGCTTCTAGCTGTCTGCTAGGTGTCACTGTTTCAGTCACTGACCTTTAACCTCTGGGCCGGGTTTGTGCTGTTGGAGCCTTTTGGAGATGTTTTCATGTAAATAAATAATCTGTTGTGCTGTGTGCTTTATTTTACTGACAGTCCAACAAGTCTGAGCTCCACTTTTTACAACCAGTCACATTCTAGTGTTATCTTATTTACATGTTAGCACCAATTAGCAGCTATCGGAGTCTGCGCTCACCATTCCTGGCCTGTTAGCTCAATCAGTGTTTGTCATACTTTGAATTATTTCTGGCGGTCCATTCATGGGAGACAGGATGGTTGTTTGCTTTTTTGGAGAAAAAAAAAAGAGAACGGTTTACTTCCCCGGTACATGCCATACATTCGCCACTTTCTCTCCCTGCGTAGATTTGGGCAAGCAAGCAGTGAGTCCACTATGTCTTTCAAACTCTCCTCGGTCAGCTACCTCCAGACATCAAATCTCACATTGTGGGAAACAAGAAGGCTGACTAGCTAATTTGTCATCCAAAGAATTAGCCTTGATAACTTTGTATTTGCTAACCAGCTGCCCACTTTTATCCAAATATTAAAACCATTGGCTCCAGAAAACAAACATGATGCAGTCACAATGCCAAACACAAAGCTACAGAAGTCCACAAACTGATGGGTGAAGTCAGTGAAGTCATGGTGGCTACCTCCATTTTTTGGTTCCTGTGTGTTATCAGTCGAGATGTGAAGGAAAGGAAACATGAGATCTGACAGAAGGGGGGAATCCCCTCATCATCCATCTAGCTGTGTCTGCTCTGTATCTCTTTTCTCTTTATTGTTATCTTCATTTTTAACCGCACACACAAATCCCATCCTTTGCCAACCACACCCAGTATTTCAGAGCAATAATTCTTACAGCGAGTGTTCACAATCAGGGCATGATTGTTTGAAGGCTGCTGTGGTACCTGAATATCAGTGTACCAATTCACCTCAAGAGCCCAACGCTGCTTCTCTTAACAGGAACTCATAATGAAAATTGTAGGTTTTTGGAGCCAGGAAAGAAAAGAAAATGAAGGAAAAATGTGAAGAGAGCTGTTTGGTTTCTAAGCAACAGTTAACGCCGGGTGCAGCGAGCGAGAGCTGCAGGGTGGGTTCCTGAGTTCCCATGTTTCTGCCTTCTCGTCTCCACATTCTCTTCCTGAGGAATTTGACCCCCCTGACCTCTCTGAATATGTCTGGATTTACCCTCCCCTCCGACACACAATCACAGCACACTGTAATGGAAAGCTTTTATGAGAGCAAATCTAACTCCCTCTTTATTTTTTTTATTTGCAGAGGTAGCCTTGAACACAAAGCCATGAGTTCTGTATCTGACATGAAGGTTGATTTAAAGCCTCTTTTGATCCAATTTAAATTGCTGTGAATTGGCCTGTTTGCTTCAAGTGAAGGTGTGTTACTTGCTGTGTTCAGTTGCAGAACAAATAAGGACACGATTGGAACAAAACGCTCTAAAGCCGACCTTTCAATGAAGATCCAACGGTTTAAAAAAAAGTGCGTACTTTGTTGATACTTGAAACATACAATCAGGAATTAGTTTGCATTGTTCTCTCAAATTAGGAGAGTATTTTATAGAAAATACATTGAAAAGATGCTACAATTGAATTACAAAAGGGAAATAAATGGAATAAAACTTTTCTAATAGTAATGCTTGTTTGCACATAATAGCAGCACTACCTACGTACATCTGAAATACAGATAATCAGCAACAGATCGCAGTACGCACAGTTTACAAAACCGTGTCCACGGATTGCAAATCCATTTATTGTAAATTTTGCACACAGATTTTTTTTTGCATTTTATCTTTTCTTAGATGAGCTTTTGGGGGTTCCATAGTTTCCATCATGCTTTGCATTCTTTGGGATCGTTGGTGAGGACGGCCAGCCACCACCATCGGACTGTGTCGTCCCCACCACCGCCGTCCTCATTCATGCACGGCCTTCCCCCGACCTCCACCTCAGTGACAAGGAAGTTTGGACAACAGCAACGCGCGGATTACAAATGAGAAATCCTTCCTGCATCTTATCCAATATTTTCTTTTGTAAAGAGTCTTGAGATAACACTTGTTGTGAAATTGGCGCTATACAGATAATGATTGATTGATTAGATTGTGCAAGTGTCTAGTTGACTTGTAAACAATGCAACGCAAGGAAATCTTGCCCTGAAGTCACATATCGTTAACAACTGGCTACACAGAGCCTCAACAAAGTTTGCGTTGATCTCAGAGGCGTAATCATCAGATATATATCAGACATAAATCCATATTCCAAACAAAAAACAATGATACCATTGGGTATGACAGTGAAACAGCACACACTACTAATGTTTGCACTCAACCACTTTATAAACGGGATTGTATGCCTTTGCAACTGTGCATGCAGCATTGCAACATTACAACAGGATTTGAGCTTCTGACCTGAGAATGCCATCTCAGGAAAACAGTTGCAGTAAGAATACGATGAATCATTAATGTCTATGTGCACATTTAATCTTTAACGTTTGGGCAGAAATCTTTGCACAGAAGGTTACGCTGACAGAAAAAGAAGGCATAAATGTTTTGCAGCTTTCTCTGTTAGTGTGAGAGAGTTTGTCAGAGGAAGAGGAGATACTGTGTTGTTTTCTTGCTCATGCCTGCAGTGGAATGAAACATGGAGGTGTGTGGAGGACGATCAGACAGAAGGCCATCTGAGAGCACGGTACACACTCCATCTGGACGCACATTCGCTGTGAAAAAGAGTGTGAAAGAAGAAGAAAGAGACACACATACAGAAGGTGATATTATCATTTAGAATTTTAAAAAGCAACCTGTAAAATATCTTCCGTTCTCACATCTCCTTCTGACTTCATCTTTTTAATCGGAGGATTCATACTTTACATAATTTCCACTTGCATATATAACAGCGTTGTCCATCTACCTCTCTTTTAGTTTGTTGAAACATTTTTTAAATTATACCACGGACAAATGTGACGTTGCTAAATTTAATAAATGCAAAAAAAAAAAAGAAGAGAACATACAAGAGGAAAAAAAACACAATGTAGACTGAGCACAATTAAATCCCGCCCACACTGGCGAGAAAATTAATTCTGTGCTCTCCTTCGACTTTGCATTGTGTGAAGAGTCCTCCTCGCAACTTTTGTCTGCGAGCAAACAACAGAAAAATGTCTAAAAGACGCCATTGGTGGGATGCACTACCAGCAGGGAGAAGAATACTGAACTAAGTTTTTTTGCAACATCCGAAAAAGAAAAGAGAAAAAACCTAACGAGGACAAAAGTTAAAACAGACGTGAGGCGTCAAACTGTGGGATCGTGAAAATCAGGCGGACTGTAGAAGTTGAAGCTAACGTATGAAATTCCTTGTTTGATGTGAGACGTACTGCTCTGACCTGCTGGTTTCATAAATAGTGCTAAATGTTAATCACTGGCCATGGGATCATTACTATGAGAAAGACAAAGTAAGGAGAAGATTTTGGGAAAAGCAGTTTGTATGCATTAATTATTCTCGGACATGCCAGAATCCTGCGTTTTTAAGCTAGCTACAGACATGTTGCTCGTGTTTCAGCGTCTGATTGATTTCCTTTTGAGGTGGGAGTGATTTAAATGCATAAAGTACAATCTCTGCAGCGACCCCAGCGGGCGAAATGTCAAAAGGAAATCCTTCTTCAGTAATGATTATAACTTAATATCCTGTTAAGTTTGACAGACAATAGCTATGTCTCATTTAAGAAGAAGACGATATACCTTATTAATCCCACGAGGGGAAATTCAATTCTTTATTTTTTACACTCTGTTTGTGAACATGCTTCACACACAAAGGCTGCAAAACGCACACATACAGAAACAGGATCCAAAGGACATGCAGTAATGGACAGATGTCAGAGTGAGGGGGCTGCCCACAATGCATGCTCCTGAGCTGGTGGGAGGTCCGCTGTGCTCAAGGGCATCTTGGCAATACTCATGAAGTGAACTAGTACCTCTCCAGCTACCAGACCGATTTCCAGACTTGGTCCGCACTGGGACTTGAACTGGCGACCCTCCGGTTAACAACACAAGTCCCTACAGACTGAGCTACTGCCGCCTCCAAAACTTTGACGGCCTGTACAGGGCTGCATCCTTACAGAGCGGCGTGTTGAAGGCTGTCCATATCAAGTGCCTCCTCCTTTTTCTAGGCTAACGAAAAATCCATCCAGTGCATCCTTCATGGAACCAACATATCCCATAATTCATTGCATGCCAATTAATCTAGCTAGCATACTCTGAAGCTGCCAAGTAATACACTTTTAAATAACAGGTTTCTACTCAATCGAAAAGCTACAGATCTGATATTAAAAATCTAAAGGGGCCTTGAATTAAGTTACAGTTCCAGAAGATGTTTGAGGTTAGGCAACAGGCGCAGCGCTTAGAAACAAAAGGGTGAGGGTGGGGACGGCTGGTGACACTAAAGGAGAATCCTCAGACTCATTTCAGATCGACCTGAGCTGTCCGCAAGTATGTTTGAGTTATTTCTAGTCCAAAATAATATCTCAAACACTTGAAAGCCACATTCAAGTCCACATTAACACCTCATTTCAGGAGAAATCAAGCAGAAAATAATGCCTGATGTGGTTGTAATCAGTGAAACTGTCTGCTTGTAATTTTTGCTACGTATATTTGTCGATAGAAATTACTCAAATAAACTTGCTAATATTTGCGTTTTTGTGGTGTTGTAACACCTTCCCTCTCCTTTATTTACTCTTGCAATTCCATTTCCAGAGGATGCGTCTTCGTTATGTTTCGAGGCCCCTCTGTGCACTCTGGTCTTTGTGGGCTCCTCTTCAGAATCCGCCTCGCTGCTACCAATAAACCTGATACTGCAAATCCATAACTTTGTGTAAGTGAGCTTGATGGCATGAGCTGATGGTAACTCTGCTAACGTGGCAATAAAAAAGAGACAACCCCACATAGAAACTTCACCTTAACGTGAATTCATCCAGTGTTTTGAGAGATGGTCGTGCATCTTGTGCATGTGGGAAATATCAAGGTGAGAAAAAGAGAACTTTTGCTGATGTTGAAAAACTTCAGGGGAATAAATCTTGTAGAAAATGTTTGCTTTCCAATAATTTCCTTTGTTTTCTTTCATTGCGGATGCGTGCATGAATTCAGTCCATGTTAGCCGTATCTGTTTGACCTTGCATAAACCACACCCACACTAAAATCGTATAACCCTAAATCCTGCACCCTCACACACGTACACACACATTATTGCAGAGGTGTTGAGAGGGTTGACCTGTGGCCTCCTAATCAGAGCTCAGTGTGCTTCACTCTGTTATATAAGGGTGCAGCGAGTGCTAGTCAGATCCTCCTACAGATGCCTGAGCAGTCACGACTAACGCGGATGTTCTCCATCCATCCACTCAGCCCGGCGAATGCAGACTTCACCTTAGCCTCTGCTCCTCAGTCCCCCCCCCCCCCCCCCACACACACACACACACACACACACAAACACAAACACGCACACATGTGTAGTTGGGCAAAAAAAAAATCAACCCTCACATTTACAGGGTGCATATGCTTCCCACAAGTATGTAAAACAAACCTGACCAATAAAATAAAGAATTTATGAAATGGAGTTTGGATGGAGGGGAAGAAGTTCAGAGAGGAGGCAGAGCTAAAATCAGATCCTCCCAAACGAGCGAGGACAAACACCTACAGAGCTAAACGTTTCTGCTTTGTGGTGAGACCATCGACTCCTGCTGATTCTACAAATCCCTCAGGTCCCACTCTCTTTAAGATGTATTTTTCCGGTCTCAAGGAAAAAGGGTTATTCCACCACAGACCTGCAGAAGCCTCTGGGACCCGAATACCTGCAGGCTCTTAGAAACCAGTAGCTGAGAATAGCAGAGCAGCTCCTGCCCACCATGTGATGTTCTCATGCAGCGCTGTCTGCAGGGAGAGAGATGAACCCTGATGAATAAATATGAAGATAACCTGCACCTCTGCTGCACTCGCTCTCTTCCCGTTCCCCATATGGTTCCACTGAAGAGAAGGAGAGGAGGAGAAAAAGCTCTGATTTTCAAAAGAAGCCTCCGGGCCATTGTGTTGGTCTGTGTGCTTGTGCATGTGTGTTTTTATTGCTTATGTGTGTATCTTACCATCTCTCTTTGTGTGCAACCATCTGAATGTGTGCATACGCATCGGTGTGTAGTTGTGTGTGTTATGTGTGTGGGCGGCTCTGTGTAGGAGTGTGCTGTAGCTTTTTGACAGAGCCTCCAGTAGCATGTATTTGTGAATCTTTTGTTTTATTCCCTGTCTCCTCTTCAGCTCGGCAGTGATCGCACCTCGCTGTGCCGCTCGAGTGCTGCAGCCCTTAACTGAAGACGAACAGAAAGGTTCCTTAAAAGTCTCATTTCCACCGGCCATCCTGCATCACCCTGCAAAGCTGAGTGCTGACAGTAATGACGAGCACTTTCTATACATGTATCTCTTGTAAAAAAAATCCTCATAGTAGACAGTACGCAACCATGCACCTTTTTTTTCTCCATAGATAAACGCAACAAATGAGAAACGCTCGGAAACCGTCGACCACAAACACTGAAGCTGAACCTGTTGCTTACGTGAAACATGTAAATTCTTCGACACAGCAGAGGCTGGTGCACTTCCTGGGCACGGCTGAGTAGGAAAGAGGTGTGGGTGGGGGATCCATCCTGTCAGGGCCGTGCTGTGCCTTGTTTTGACTCTCAGGTCTTTGCAGATGCAGGGAAAGAAGCAGAATCAAGTGCTGCAAAGAAGACGGGACAAAACAATATGATATGATGCACTTCATTGTCGCCCTGGAAAAATTTGTCTTCGACTCCAACAAACTCAAAATAACAGAACAGAACCTGAAGTGACCCCTGAAACAACCCTTTGACTGTCTTCACTTTTTACTGTTCAACACTGCACTTTGTGTTCTTCTTTTATGTATTTATATTTCCAGTTTTATTTCTACTTCTATTGGCCCTTTCTTCATTTTGTATTTGTATGCATTTTTACTTGTTCTGGCCCTTTTGGGACTCACACCTGACAAGTGTCCTTTATTGCGAAAACAAAAACTGACTAAAACTCAAAGCTTTTTCACAAAATAGAAAACGGACCTCGTGAATGGACTTCAGCTTGTATAGCTCTTTTCTAGTCTTCTGACTACTCAAAGCTGAGGATCGAACCCCTGGCCTTCCAGTTGAGAGACGACCGACTCTACCACTGACCCACAGCCGCCCCGAACTAAACCTGACAAACCAGCATTCAAAACTAATTTAAACTAAACTGAAAGTCAAAATGAAATCAAATAAAAACTAATAACATATCGAAAACTATCCAAACATTATAACGTCGGTACGGAGCCTGGGTGTGATGAAGGGCCATGTGGTAGGTCATGTTACATGTCAGTGGAGCAAAGGGGCATAATAGGATGAGGGGGGTCTTCACTGAGCTCTTATCTTTCTCTCTGCTACCACCACCCAGTCTGGAAGTCACAGCTTGATCCTCGTCTGTTCATGAAGGTTTGTCTTAATTCCAGTGAAAATGTCCAAAGTTGGTCTCACTCACACTAACAGCAGGGATTGACAGGATTATTTAAAGACATGAGTGGAGCATACATTTTTATAAGCGTGTAGTAGCAGCGCAGCATAAAGAGCACAAACGCTGCCATGCATGTCTTCCTCGTCTTTAACTGGTTTCTCTGTTTCTGATAGATTCTCTAAATGTGTCTCCATGCTGAGATCCTTCAGTGCTTTATGAACGTGCCAGACAAGCCTCTTAAAAGCACATTTAAAGATTTCACTTAATGAGTAAAAGCACAAACAGCTCATTGAGTTTATAACAAAGAATACAAAGTCAACCCTGAATCTTGCAGAGACCGAGTTTTATAGCATGTATGGAGAGGATTTATGTTTCCAGGGGGAGGAGTCATTATCAGCTGATCAGCACAGGTAGAAGTTACACTTTGCTGTCACGGGGAAACAATGACCATCCACCTTTTAATTTATCATTAAAGTGACCTTACTATATGATCAGACATTAAGGAAACATGCTATGTTGAACTGCTGGCTTCTCTGACAACAATGCAGCAGCCAGTATGTCCTCCTTCTAACTTTAGATTCTGGTCCTGAATGGTCTGGATTTGTTTGGACCAGAGAAGGTAGGCGGTTTTAAGGCACCCCCACACGGCCGTTTTGGACGCCACTCGGTTTGCCAGATATGAGAGCAGTTATCAGGTCAAACCAACAGGTGTTGCAGCGATGGAAGCGGGCAAGAGAACTGGTTCAGATAGAAGTGATTGTACCCGACCTAAAAAGCCTCTGCATGTTTCTAATAAGCTCCACGAGCAGAAACGTGCTCAAACTAGGATCAATATTGGAGATGCTTTTGAAAAATGGAGAGAGGTTAGAACGCAGAAAGGTTTACAGACCGATGCAGAGCTGGATAAACACTGAAGCTTCAGTGTCCACCACATGGTGACCTGCATGAGCATCCACTCTAGAGAGGGGGGAGACAGCTCTGTACCATGTTTTGATTTTGCAGTACCCATTTTAAACTCTTGATGTCAGTTACATATTGCTCCTTTAATCTTCATGGTCAACCATTTTAACAATGATTTCTCTGTTGATGGCATTTCTTTGGGTTGTGGTGTGAAGGTCGACATCCCGAGTTTAAGCCTTTAGAAGCTTGTTGTTCCTTAAATTTGATTCAAATAAAAGAGGCCGATTAATCAGTAATGAAACTTAATATTAGTAGCAGTTCTTATGACATGAGCTTTGTCTTTGAGAAACCCCGGTGGGTAATTCTCAGGGGAATCCCCCGAGAGTATAAATATGACAAATACTAACTACATCCAATTTCTACAAATGATAAGATGTCTCCAGGTAATACAGCGCCGTGCAAACAGAGCTTAGACTGCAGACATTTATCATCCAGCACCCATTCATCTAGTCCTGGGTTCTGAATAAACGATAGCAGCCCGTGATAATTCATGTTGATTACGCTGCAGTTTTAGCTTGACGTATATACTCCAGGGGAATAAGAGACAAACTGTGTAATGAGTCAGGTCTGGTCCAATCTGTAGACATCAGGATTCCTCCCTGCAACACTATATGAAAGGTCGATCTGTCGTCTTTATGACCAGCCTTTTACGTCACTTGATAACTGACAGGAGGAGAGAAGAAACAGCAGCTGACGGAGGATTAGCTTCTGTTCACATGAGAGCAAATTCAGCCGGTGTAAAATAGTGTGAGTATAAAAACATACTGGGATATAAAGACTAGGGACGGACATTTTATTGATATGGTAATTCGTACTGACACCAATTATTTTTGTCTTCACAAACTTATTGTAACAACAACAACAACATGACGCAGAAAACAAACTGGGAGAGGGGGATAGACGTGAAGCAGGGCCGCATGATGCTAGTTTCTAGTTTCAGAAGCTCTTTGCTCAGGTGGTAACGGTTTGTGAAGAGGGTCAAGCCGCTTTTTTTTAAACTCGCAGTGTGCAATCAAAACAATAAGAAAAGATGCATCGAGGCTGGCGGGGAATCCTGGGAGTCATTCTCTCTGCTACTCCAACCTTGCTTCCGATGAAAACGAAATCTGAGTTGACCGTATAGTCGAGACGACCGGGCGAAACCGACCTTAGGAAGAGAATACGTTTATTTTTATTTTATATACTTTATTAATCCCCAAGGGGGAAATTCTGGTTCGCACTCTGTTATTTAGAGACATGCTTCTCACACACACAGGCCTGAATCACACACATGCACAACGAGACCTGTGGACATGCATTAATGGAGAGATGTCAGAGTGCGGTGGCAGCCCCCACGGGAGGCGCCCCCTGAGCTGGTGGGGGTTCGGTGCCTTGCTCAAGGGCACCTCGGCAGTGCTCGAGAAGTGGTCTGGCACCTCTCCAGCTACCAGACCAACTTCCATATTTTGGGCCGCACCGGCGACCCTCCGGTTCCCAACCCAAGTCCCTACGGACTGAGCTACTGCCGCCCAAATGTTTGTATCCGAATGTATCCGAGTATAATTTACATGACGTTTTTATCACAGCAGCACATACAGCAACAGTTCGGCAGCTTTCAGTAGCAGCTCACGCTTCCTTATTCAGCGGGCTTTGGCTTCACATACGGTGTTTCTACGGCAACAGAGAAAATGTTTTGCCTGTCATGGCATGTCAACAAACACGTCGCATTATAACTCTAAAATTAAGGATTTATCTGGCTTTGATAACTGTTGGAAATATTTGAGGTACTGTAAGTAAAGTCAAATATCGGCACACGGATTCACAATTCTCTCTGCATCTCCCTGAGGCCTGCACATTGCATAGTTATTGTAAGGAAACTGCCCACGACATGGGTGTATTCATGTGATTTAGTAGTAAAAAGGGGCAAGTGAGGACATGAAACCAATCATCATTATAATAGCTGAGATGCCATAAGCTGCAGCGAGGCGCACAGTTTCCCACAGTTAATTTTGCCATTAAAGAAGACAACACTCGAACAACTGTCAGAGCGACAGGAGGTTCAAGCATGTATCATCCTGAAAGCATGAGGCATGCACCATGCCGCAGAATCATTAAGGAGTCTTTGTAATTATCTGTCTTAATGTTTACATCGCGGCACCTTTAAGTCTCTATGTTTTGTGGTTTTGAGGAGATACCGTATACAGCACACAAACCTGTAATTAATTATAGGAAAGTGTGCGTGTGTGTGTGTGTGTGTGTGTGTGTGCGTGTGCGTGTGTGTGCCAGTGAATGCTACAAAAACCAGTTCATGAACGCCGGAGAGATCAGAGAGAGACATACATCGCCCCATGCAGGGAGATGTGAAGTCAATGATGTGTTGTGTAATAATGGAGGCATATTTCTGCCTCATTTGTGCTGCTAAAACTCCCAGGAACTCGCAGCTTCCACACTTAATGCATCCGATCTGCACACACCGTACTGCAAAGACACTGCACAGCAACAAAAAACAATCATTCACGGGCTAATGTGTGTGTGTGTGTGTGTGTGTGCGTGTGCGTGTGTGCGTGCGCAGTTAGCCTTGTGCCAGTGACGATGTGAAACCAGGAGTAGAAAGCTCAAGAGGTCAAAGAAATATGATGTTTCTGACAACGCACAATGACAGCCTCAGAGAAGCTGTGAAAACACGGTCTTTTAAAGGAAGGGAACATTGGATCGGTGAGCTCAAGGCCTTCAATGCAGAGCGGCCTTTACGAGTGCGTAGGTGGTGGGCCGACTGGCGCTGCGTTAGTAGGCGGGGGAGAGATATATTAACAACAAGAACGGCCGTATATCGTCAATTACCGGGACTTCTGCTCTGACAGTTCTTCCTCCAGCGCTTAGCCGAAGGTCTTCTGAGTTCATTTCACCTGCTCTGTCACCTAGATCTCCACCTCCACACATCATAATAACCCTCTCCATGGGGGTCGGGAGAGGGGGGGACACCACAGACTGGAGAGGGGGGCAGTTATTTTCTGTTTCACACTGTCAGCTGATGATTTGTTGGTGCAGAGTCGAGGCGAGTAATGGCCACACAGGAGGATTTGTTTGGGGTCGGATGAGATGCAGACGGAGAAAAGATGGAGGGAAAGTCGCCTCACCAGCTCCCAACAAGTGGAAGCCATGCAGCATTTCTGAGCGCTCTACAAATAAAGATTGATTGATTGATTGACGTTGGGGTTTGTGGAAATATTTAAAAACATTCTCTGCTCATGATTCTCATCAAACAAAAATGCAGCGATGATGGAGATGGTGGTTGGTTTCTTCTTAACATTAAACACTCTCTTGTCGAATTTAGTCACTTGGTGAATGGTAAATGGACTTGAGCTCGTATATTTCTTTTCTAGCCCTCTGACTACTCAAAGCGCTTTCACACCACATGTCACACCTGCACATTCACACACTGAGGGTAGAGGCTAAAACATCCATCAGAAGTAACTAATCCTATTCATACACATTCATATGCCGCCAATGAAGCAACCCGGGTTAAGTGTCTTGCCCAAGGACACATCCGACATGTGGCTGCAGGAGCTGGGGATCGAACCCCAGACCTTCCGATTGAGAGACGACCGACTCTACCAACTGAGTCACAGCCGCCGTCACTTCTGGCCCCAAAAAATGGGAAGATGCAAAATGCCAAAGTCAAGTCAATGCAGCAGGTGTTTTAATCAATTGGAGTAACTTTTCTAAATTAAATTCTTTCTACTAGGGGTCACTTCATGAAGCCATATCCAGGTGTGCTGAGTAGGGATGTAAAGAGTAATCATGAGGCAGTTAAAAATCGATTCAAAGGTGTCAAGGTTCGAATCGGTACTCGTGAGCGTCAGCAGCTGTAGAGCAGAGGCGTTTGGTTGTAATAAGCAGGCGTTATCATGGCAGTGGAAACATTTTTGCTTCCCAAGACAGAAAATGAAAGAGGTGAGAAGATAACAGACGAGACAAAAACTGTGCAAATATTGCAACAAGACAGAGAACTACACAAATAGCACAACCAACATGATGCAGCATTTAATCGACACCACAATGAGAAGCTCCAATCACCTCCCGATTCTCTCAAAATAAATCGTGAGAGAATCGTATCGTGAGTTGAGTGAATCGTTACATCCCTAGTGCTGAGTGTTTAAGGCAAGCAGGGTTTCAGCTTCTCTCTACTTCTCTACTTCAGTCTCCTTTCCTGTGTACAGCCGGCTGCAGCTCGGTGAATTTTTTAAGGACATATTGTTTAAATGTGTTCATCACTATTTATACGAGTCGCAGCATCAAACTACCAAAGACAGAGTGGCGGCCATGACAGAGGGATATAACAGACAGCGTCTCACCTCTCCTTCAACTGCTGTTATTCAGATCAGCTTCAAGTAAAACACACTCCTGTGTGGACACCAGAAGAAGCCAATATGTTAAACAATGGAGCAAAAAAAAGGAAAGGAATGTGTCTTATCGAGGTCTTGTACACATATGATTCATTAACTTTCACAGAAAAACTTCTCTTCAGTGGGTAAAACCCGAGCTAGGGAAGTTTGAAGAAAAGCAGAAAGGGTTAAAATGGTAAGATGGAGATGAAAGTATGAGTCTGGACTTGAGGAAGCTGAGACATTGTGAGTTTTTCTTTTGTTTGGTAAATGAGGTGATGATATCCTCATTTCATTTGTGGTATGTCAGGTACATCAGGGGGCGAGCAGTTTGGCCAAAGGGTATGTCCCATTCTTTTGCTATGTGTCAGGAGTGTAAGCATGTGTGTGCGTGTGTGTGTGTGTGTGTGTGTGTGTGTGTGTGTGTGTGTGTGTGTGCGCCTGCATACTGTGGATTCCTGGTGTGCAGGTTGCATGTGTGAGCAAAGAGAAAGCACCTGGCTGAGAGGTGAGTCACAGACGCAGGTAATCGCTCTGACATTTAATTCTAATGAAGCACTGGGAAGATAATGGTACCTATTGGCATTAGCGCACACACACACTCAAAAACACGCGCACACACACACACACACACACACACACATCCGCAATCAAAAAAAACACTAGCACACACACATAAAAGGCGCTCCTTAACACTTAGCACTGTAAAACCTGTGCTTAAGACCCTGACTCATGCACATTAAGGCAGAGAATGCGGAGGAGGGAGAAGTGTATCGAGGCCTCAGACGAGATGACAGTCAAAAGGACACTTACACAGCCAAACAGTGCCAGCAGCAGCGCTAACAGGTGTCAGACAGAAGGGGGGAGATGGGGGGGGGGGATGAAGGGAGAGGGATGGAGAGGGTGAAGAGGTGACTAATGCAGGGGATGCTGATTAGCTTACTTGAAAAGACTGAGGGTTGGAGAGAAATGGAAAGTGAGGAGGTTTATGGAGAAACTCAAATCTCACTTTGGAGAAACAGAGAATATTCTCATCATACGTAATACTGTAGTTAGATAATTCTCTGCAGAAAAAACACGAGTTGCCTCTGTGACGTCAATCGACTGCCCTTTTAAAGCCTCGCATTTTGACCATTACCATTTTGGTTTCCTGGAGGCAGAAGTGACTGTATCTGCACAATATGCCTCCAACAGAATGAGATTCTGTTTGCTTTGGTTGATAACTCGATTGTTTGGTTCTGTTTTTTTGTAAATGGTAAATGGACTTCAGCTTGTAAAGTGCTTTTTTAGTCTTCTGACTACTCAAAGCAGTTTTACACCGCAGGTCACACCTACACATTCACACACTGATGGTAGAGGCTGCTGGGTAAAGAGTCCATCAGTAATTCGGGGTCAAGTGTCTTGCCCGAGGACACTAGCCACTTTGCGTTAGCACACTACAGCGTGTTCCTCCACCTGCAGGGACTAAAATACCAAATGATCCCTTTAAGTCAAAGGTTTCTGCTCAGTTGGAATTGTTTACTCATTACAAACAATTAAGGCCTCGTTTTTTTGCTTTTGATGAAATAAGATGTTTCTCTGAACTTGTCAAGTTAATGACAAATCAAATAACAATATTTGGACATTTTTGTAAATTAGACAAATACACCTGTTGACATTAGATTTTGGAGGTTAGAGATGAATCGTAAAAGCTTTGCAATCTATGCTGATTGCTAGTTAATTAGCTTGTTAATGAGCAAGCTCACCATTGTGTTTACGACAGCATCAGGGAACTTAATAAAACCGGTCCTCGTATCACTAAAGCCTGCCGACAATCATCCCGACTCCCTGCACAGGCAAACACTGATTGAGCTAACAAGCCAGGTAGCTGCTAATTCGTGCTAACATGTACATTTAATTGTGTTTGAATGTGATTGGTTGTAAAAGTGGACGGTCTGTCACCCAGAACTTCCACCAGATCAGTTTGCATTGCGTGTCCGCTCTGCTGTAACGGCACCCTCGTCCGTCAACACCCACAGGCTGCGTTCTTAGAGCGCCGCCTGAGAGCTTGAGTGCCGAGACAAAGGAGTTCCCACGGTAATTACAGATTCACTCGCGACAGCGCAAGAAAATACGATGTATGTGTTATGAAACCGTATAAAAACCCTTAAAACACATCAACAAACACACATAAGGTCATTCTTCTCAACTGTCACTGGATGTTTTAATGTTGTTTCGGTGTCTGACTTCCTGTCCCGAATCAATATGCTCTGTGCCGTGCTCCGGCATCTGGCAAATATACAAGTCAGAGCTGGGACACATTGACTAGTGTAAAAATCGGCTCAGCTGCCGTAACAGAGCGGAGAAAGACCGAGCACGCATCTGGTTGCATTTAGGTGTAAGTAAAATAAAGCTCACAACAAGACAGATCATTTGTGTGATATTAACATGAAAAAATCTCTGAAAGGCTCCAACAGCACAAACACGACCCAGAGGTTAAAGTTCAGTGACTGAATTAGCTGAGGTGACACCTAGCAGACAGCTAGCAGCTCCCACCTGTCACTCAAAGAAGCCCCGCCCCTCATTAAATAATCACTTTAATACAATGTAAAAGGGTGAGTTGTTTAAAGTACAGAGAGAAATTAAACATGAGGCTCTATGTGGATGGACAAACTGCAGGAGAGAGCCTCTAGTGGACACTGGAGGAACTGCAGACTGTGGCATTTCAGTGTTGATTTGATTTCTCGACTCGTGAGTCAAACAGAGAGCGGCTGACACATTTCTGGTTGCATTAATTTGAAAGATGTAGGGTAAGATGCAGTAAATTAAAGGGGGGTTTTTCTATATTGCCGGTCTGTGTATCTGCATGTACAATAATAATAATACAGTCATGCATGTGTGTGTTAGTGTGGAGCTCATTAGCATGCTTAAGGTCACATATGATGTCACCGTGTTTCCCCGTAGCAGTGAAAGGGTTGACGGCTGGTTGTGGTTCGTCTCTGACTCACTGTGGTTTCCTGTATCAGATACCGCCGTGTGTTTGTGTGTGTACGTTCAGATAGAAAGAGGATGGCCAAAGAAGATTTCGGTGTTGCGATGTGAGTCAGACTCGTTGCAGTCCGTCATAAATGGCAGGTTAAATGTTAGGACTCTGGGTCACCCTCCACACCACAAAGATCACAGCTCTAACTCCCTTTACTTCTGAGGGATTTTTTTTCTTGAGCCCACACAATAACACAAAAAGTACAAAAAAGCCTTCATTTATTTAACCTCTGTCAGACTTTTTTGATGTTTTTGACGTGCTGTAAAAGAAAAACGCCCATGCAGTTTTGGGAAATTCTGCCTTTTGAATGTTTTGCTCTTTTGTTCCGTCCCCCCCCCCCCCCACCACCAACAACAACATCCTCCAAGAACAGTCTCCATCTGCTGATTGTCAGCTTGTGCAAGGACGACAATGACTTCATGAGTGACTGTGATTGTGTATGAAAGACGCGGCGTGTTTGTCAGAGCGAGAGGGAGAGAAAAAAAAGGATGTTTGATAAAGAAATCCACGGCGGGCTAACAGTGCAGAGCCTACGAGAGCCCTTGAAATTTTCACTTGTTGCTCTGGTAACGGCGCGGACACATTCAGGTGAGAATGAGTGAAAGAGACGAGAGCACAAAACAAGATTTGCAATCAATTTAGAACATCTCTGCCAAAACTGAAGAAAAAATACATCGCAAATCGAGCCAATGATTGATATGATACTTCTTCCAACCAGGCCGTTCTTTTTTAGTTCAAGTATTTCTTTCTGCAAGCTTTGGCTTGCCAGAAAAAAGCTTTAAAAGATATTATACCCTGTCCCTAACGAAAATCTTACAACTGGATTTCACTGAGTGAATCCTCGAAACTACAAGAACCAGAATTACAGCGCTGTTTGATCAACGCTCAATATTTGTCTTTTCTTATTGAACTACTCATTTTATTACTATTTTTAAACTTTGTTTAAAGAGGACATATTCTCCCCCTTCTCCACCTTTTCAAACAGTCCCCTGTGGTCTAAATGAAACATCTGTGCTGTTCTTTGGTCAAAATATAACATGAATCAAGCACCAGAGGAGGTTTGTGACCCTGTATAAACCAGCTCTCTCAGAACGCTTCGTTTTGGTGTGTGTGTCTCTTTAAATGCAACGAGCCCCCCCTGAGTTTTCCCAGTAGACATCACTCCTTCGCTAGCGAGAATAAAAATGGTCAAAAGTTTTGCTCTAGGCTGGGGGTGGAGTCCATGGGTGGAGATACCAGCGGAGGGGAGGGGATTTTTTTTAACCAGAATCCCACTGTGACATCACAAGGAGAGCACATTTGAAACGGAGCATTTTTCTCTGTGTTGTAAGACTTATGCAGACCACAAACAAAGGACTGGATGGGTTTATTTCACATTTTATGGGTCTGTAGACACTCAGGTTACCCAAATAAATGTTCAAAAACACAGTCAAAGGGCATTTATCGTCATATGTCCCCTTTTAAAACTCTTTTACTTACTTTTTTATTGTTGTAACTATATTTATTTTATTTAACTCCTGGGAGCTCCTGAGCTCTCGTAGGTTCCTCTGGATCGTTGGTGGAGACGGCCTGCCGCTATCGCTAAGTAAAAAGAAATTGCAACTACAAAATTGCTTTTTCATGGTTTGTATGATTTTTTTAAAAACATTTTGACATCAGATCAGATAGATATACTTGCATCTGGTGTGGTTGCACTGGTTTTCACTATTGAGTTTACTTTTGCAGAAATGGACAAATATACACATTGCACATCTTTCCTAGTTACTTAAAGTTCAGTAATGTTACTGTAAAAGCACTTTCTGTATCAGTGGTGAAGGCTGGATGTGTCCTGTATCACATCAAACAAATCGAAGTAAATTTAGATTTCTTTACTTTAAAAAAAGCATCTTTGCAAGTGAAATGTTCACGTCTAGTTGGTAAATATTGAATCTAATATTCTGCAGAAGTTCCTACATTTTAATCTCGTTTCTCTGCTCTGATCTTCAGCAATGATGCGTGCTGCTTGAATGCAGTTTGCACACTCTGATGTCGTGTTTTTTGCAGGACGCAACAGGTCCTGATCCTCGTCTCTGTGGGGCGATACAGTATATTACTCGCTCACATTTCTTTCTGCACATCGTTCTGCTGATCCTTTCACGACCAGAGAAAGCCGGGCCTCATTCCTTTCATTCCTTTAATAGTGGTTTGCCCTTACTGCTGCACAATGCTCCTGCACAACTTTTATTTTCATCATAATTTTCTATGGCAGTGTAGCATTAGTGGCCTTTGCTGTCAATACATCTTTTCTTTATTTGGGGATTGGAGGGGGGGCTTTCTTTTGGATTCTGCCCCCCCTCTCCTCCTCCTCCTCCCTCACACTAAACACATCCTTGTATCTCCATTAAACATGATGCTTTTCATTAAATTCAGAGGCGACAGTCCTTTTCAGCAGGTTGTCACGCCCTCGTCATTGTGCTGCTATTTAACGATGCAAAAAAAACAAAACTTGAAAAGTGACAGTCACTTCTCAGGCGTGGACCTTTTTTAAACAATGTTTCAATTTTACTTTCAAATGAATATGTTTTTCTTTTTTTGTTTCCTTGTGTTGCTGCAGCTCGCGTTTGAGTGGTGGAGGTGAAACCCATTATAAGATGTGTCGGCGGAAAGAGGAGAGAGAGAATGAGTGAGAGGGGGAGAGAGTGGCTCCGTGGCGTTTGATGAGTGGGCTGCCGTGCATTCTTTTAGCCTTATTCACCAAGCGAGCGTGGGCGGCTAATTCGTGTTTGCATTCACCAGGTTTACCTAAGGGGGGGAAATGTTTTATTTTATGCTGTCTTTGAAATCGATGACTAATTGTGCTCCTTTTTTCTTTCTATCCATCTCTCTCTCGACTCCATTTTTCTCCTCATCCCGCTTATTTTTCCCTCCTTTATGTCTCCAAACACCGTCCCCTTCTGGACTCGGATTTGAGAGTTACGGACTCTTGGGTGATGCTCTTGCAAAGGTAGGATGAGGATGTAGAAAACGTACTGTGGGCTGCTGCAACAAACAGCATAAAAAAGGTGTGTTATACTCGGATAGTGCTGAAAAGGAGGTGAATTAATCTCTCTCAGAGGAACACAAAGAGCGCAGGAGAGCAATAGAGACACGGCCTTGGGGAACCGAGGAGAAAAGAATAAAACTGACATCTTAAGAAATGGAGAGAGTGAGATTGGGAGGCAACAAGACAGTTGAGAGAGAAAAAACAGAGCGAGAGAAAGAAGTGCATTCTCCCGACATGAGTCACTTCTGAGTGAAAGCTTTGTAATTTAAGCCACACACGGTGAAGGAGAAAGAGAGCGAGAGGGGAAGATGGAGGGATTCAGAGGGAGAAGAGGCAGACAGATGTAGATGCTTTAAGCACGGCACAGCAGGGGGCTTCGGTTAAGTCTGTGGGTGTACCTGATGTGCTAATACACCTTTCGAGAATAAGTCAAACTTGGACTAATTAAATACAAATGAGCTGAGAACACCTCCAAGAAGAAACTCCTCGTTATTAACTCCATCTACTTCTCTTTCCTGGTTTCTAACACGTTACCCGAACAAACCCTCGAACTAAATCACAATAATCCTGATCTTTGTTCACAGAATCTGCACTAAAATACAGAAATTGTAGACGTTGGTCAGGATGTTGGTATCAGAAGTGTTCTGGTTTCTGTCTGTAGTCTAAGTAGTTTCATCCTCAAGTGTTTGGGCGGGCCTCAGACGTATCAACGAAGGCAGTTTATGTGGAGCGCAAAGTTGGTTGATCATATTCCACCGAAATGCAATCGTGTGATTTAGCTTTAATTAAAGTCTAGTAACAGGTAAATGCGTAAAAGTGTAGCTAATAATCCACTCTTAAATGTTGTCTCTCTGTTCAAACTCCATCTCACTTCTCAAGTCTGTTGCCTGACTAATAACAAAGGCAACACACGTTAAGTTTTAGTCAGAGGTCATACATTGCTAACCGCTGGCTACACCAGACAGGGGCGGAGTCAGGGTGACCTGATGGGGCATTGACGTATGCAGGGTGGCCTAAAGTGTGAAGCACGCACACTTCTAAAAATAACAAGTGTAACACAGATGTTATATTCCTGGGTATGTATTTTTTTTTACTTTAAAAAGCGACACAACAGAGGGTGAACTGGGTCAATAACTCAGCTAACGACCATGTGACCATCCTCCACAGAGGCTTATATTTCTAGCTCGGCCTCCGTCCACTAGTTAGTTTAGACCCGAAGAAGCCTTTATGAGGAGAGGTGACACGTGTTCAAGATCTTCAAGTCCAGTTGCCTTTGCATCAAGAGTGACAGAATCAAAGTCTTACTCTTGAAGGACTCAACAAGAAGGTGTGTATCCAACGTATCTGTGACGGAAACTTGCAAAAATAAAAATGTGCCGTGTGTAAATGCAAAGGAAGCTACTTGCAGCCTGTTGTCGCACAGCCTTAAAAGTTGAATTTTATGGGTGCTGGTGGAGTAGTGGTTGCGTGTGTCCCATGTCGGCAGGTGGTGGTCTTGCGATCCGACCTGTGGCTCCATTCCGGCATGTCATTCCCTAATCACTCTCTCTACACTGTCCTTTCTCTAAAATAAAGGCTCATAATGTGTGCCATTATCACAGGACGTCTTTGGCTGATCCACATTGCCGACTGTACATGACTCATGTGGTATTTACCATGAGCTGCTTTAAGTCCCGCCTCCTCTCTGACCACCAGCGACTATTTAATGCATCGTGGTCAGGATGATCACCGTGTCCAAGCTAAACAAACAACCGCATGAGCACGAATCTGCACGTGTCCTCAAACGCAGCTCGTCCACTTGACAGCTGGTGTCTTTAAAAAAAAAAATGGTAAGAAGGATTTTTTTGTATAATTTTCTTGATCTGAAGGAACAAAAACAAAGACACATGTAGTGAGTCACCGCCGTGTGTGTTGATGATCCGTCACAGCGGACGTGTTGGCGATGATGCGTTCATGGCAGCAGGTCGTTTCTATGACCGGCACCGTGCTGCCTGCTGTCAGGGCAGATGTAAGAGAAATCTTTCTATCTGACAGACTTCAGGGAGGAGACAAATTGAAAGGCAGCGCTTCCACTAAACGGATCTGACAAACACTGAAACGTGTGTTTGTTACCCTCCTGTTCACGTTTACTCCAGTCAGTCAAACTTCTCAGATCCCCCTGTTAGCAAATCGGTCATTTAAATACCTCGAAGAAATATCACCAGAATCTGCTGCCTTCCTTTTGCTTTATGGAGCTTTAAACGGATATTTCTCTTTAAGTGGGTAAGGTTCAATCACAAGTAAATCTTTTTTCACCAGCTGGAGTAAGCTACCAAAAGCACACTTAAGCCTGGTCCACACGAAAAGATTTCTAAACAGATGTTGAAAATGTGAAAGAGCTCACACATGAAGACAAATAATTACAGATTAAACAGCTTTGTACCCTAACCCTACAGTGATATGAGATTCATACGCCGACATTCAGAGTCCTGATTAATCTCATGAAGGCCTCGTTTACCCGACAACGATTTCAGACGAAAACGTTAACCTTTGGCTGCGTTTTGGCCGTTCGTTCACACGACAACCACGTTTTCGATTCCTGAAAATGCTACGTTTTGAAAAAGTTTCCAGAATGCAAACTGGCAATATGCAGTTCCTCTGAAAATGGAGATTTTTCAGACATTCACATTACTGTTACAGTAGCTATGCCTGACTCCCAATTTGTCTCTCTCTTTATTCTTTGCACGCTGCGGTCCGTCAGCGACACGCACTACGTCGCCGTTCTCTGCCACTCTAGTCAATAACTGTGTACTCACAGCGCGCGCCCCTGAGCGTGCCACCAGCGCTACTACGCTCTGCTCCTTTTAATATACGCTGGGGGTTTATTTTCGACAAAGTACGCTGCAGGTTCGCATCAAGCTGGAAACGCAGTCAGACTTCCTGTCTGGGTCAGGTCAATTTCAAAATAAAACACAACATACAGACTCACGGTCGTATTTTCCATCACTTTATCAACATTAGGTGAAAACAGGCACCAAATGCACAACACGTCATCGTCACAAAGACAAAGCAACATGTTGTTTTCATGTTTTTCTATTTATTCCCGCGTGATCTTTTAGTTCTCCTGTGACGTGTACAGCTGATCATGGACGCACTCCGCTGCGCTCACGTTCCAGAAACACAATACAGAAACAAATAACGATTCTGTTTTCAGTGGATCATTATCGTGTAAACGTTGCCCGTTGTTTTACTGATAATTCAGTAATTTCACGTGAAAATCCACAATGCACATGCACGACTGTCCTATCAGTGCGGCTGTGACAGTTTCTAAGCAGATCTGATCTCTCTTATCCCACCTCACACCACAGGAACATCCAACCTATCCATCTATCTGGTGCAGTTTTGCTTTATGCAACTTCCTGTCTGATTTATCAGCCACATTATTTTACCCAAAAGTCAAATCTGATGAAAGTTCTCAAAGTTTGTGAACAAATGTTCTAACAAATGTCGGTGCAGCTGACGCCGTGCTGCGAGTCTGTTTGTCAGGACTGTGCAGCCGAGTGAACACTTCAGATCCATTATTGTTCAGGAAAAACAATCAGTGTGAAAACCTTCAAACTTTTGATGTAACTTCATACTTCCGTTCCCTGACAGAGCCTCATTACTGTAATTACAGGTCAGGTTTAAGAGAATTCACTGCAAACTCAGGGGCACATGACGATTTATATTTAACTGCTGGAGGTGAGTTGACTGCTTGTGTCACTTAAAGCAAACTTTTTATGATGCAGACTCATGCATTTAATCATTTTCTTTCAAAAGACTTCTTTGCAAATCACGCTGATTTGTGTCCTACACACAGGACACGATGACACTGATGTTTGAGATGGATTATCTCAGTTGTGGCTGCACGGTGGTGCAGTGGTTAGCGCTGTTGCCTCAGCAAGAAGGTTCCTGGTTTGAATCCCCGCCTGACAGGAGCCTCTCTGTGTGGAGTTTGCATGTTGCATGTTCTCCCCGTGCATGCGTGAGTTCTCTCCGGGTACTCCGGCTTCCTCCCACAGTCCAAAGACATGCTCGTTAGGTTAACTGGTGACTCCAAATTCCCCGTAGGTGTGAATGTGAGTGTGACTGGTTGTCTGTCTCTATATGTCAGCCCTGTGAGCGAACAGTCCAGGGTGTAACCCCGCCTCTCGCTCAATGACAGCTGGGATCCCAAACGGGAAAAGCGATATAAATAATGGATGGATGTCTCAGTAGTCAGGTGAACTGCAATTTTTCCCATAACGTCACCTTGTTAGCATTAAGTGCAAAGGTAAAAGTACTTTGATTTCTCTTTCCCTGATAATTTGATGACTGTGGTGAAAGAAAGTTTTTTCTTCCCCCCCGCTGAGAGATAGAATCAATCAATCCAAGAAAAATACATTTCAAGAAGTTTATTGCCATTAGTTTTCAATTTCTGTTTAACTTTCCGTCATCACATGAATCTAAGACCTCGAAGTTTTGCCGTGTTTTTGAGTTTGGTGTTAAAGACAAAAAGTCTGTTTCAATCTGTTTCTTAGTAACTGGGACATGAGAGCTCCGATTTACGTGTAACGTCTTATCTAAAGCGCTGACGACCATCAATATTCTCGCTCTGTTTTCAACCAGATATGTTCCTGTTTCAACCGGTGATGTTCCCTGAAGTTTGCAGAATGTGCGCCGGTAGTCTAGTGGTTCGTTGGTGCGCCTCATGTACAGAGGTGCGTGAGTCTAGCGCCCGAGACTGTGAACGCTTTTAACAGCACTTAAATGCAGATATCTATTAAGAGATTGGTACAAAGACAAATGTATATCCCTTCAGTGATTGCATGTTTGCCAGTTGACCGAAGTCGAGACGACCGGGCGAAACCGACCTGAGGAAGAGAATATGTTTACCGACGAGCTAATGTATCCGAGTATAATTTACATGACGTTTTTATCACAGCAGCACAAACAGCAACAGAACGGCAGCTTTCAGTAGCAGCTCACGCTTCCTTATGCATCATCTTTGACTTAACATCTGCTGTTTCCATGGCAACTATTAACATGTCATGTCTGTCATGGTGCCTCTGTCATGGCGGCGGCCACGACAAGACACGTCCCGTTACAAACTATAAAATGAAGGATTTCTCTGGCTTTGATAACTGTTGGAAATATTTGACTTAAAGCACTTTAGTCCATTTTTAATTATTTTAGCGTATTGCACCTTTAATAGAATATTTTAAAATAAGGCCCACGCCCTGTTTGTCATTTTAATCCACAGAGGACACTTCAGCATCGACACGTCTTTAGAGTTTAAACTGTCTGTTATTGAATCCGATGCCTCACAGGTATAAAATGCATAAAGAGAAATCTATCGCCGACTTCCTGAAAAAAGGTCTCATGTTCTGTTTGAGGGGATTCCCACTGAAAAAGACGTTTCTTTTTAAAAACTGAGTGGGAATAGAAAAGGATTCTTTTTCTCAAACCAGTTCCTTCAAACAATCAAGTTCACCTGTCGGACAAATACGGACTCTGACCTGGTTTTGAAACAGAAAGGAGGGAAATCCCAAATATGGAAATGAGACACCTGTGCCAGAGAGCTTCAGGAGAAAAAACGGGAATCTTTCCACACTCTGCAGCGCACACACCTCGCCTGCAGTTTGCCCCGTGTGTGTGTGTGTGTGACTTACAGTCATCATTACTCAACCGTTGCAAGTCATTCCAAGTCAGTGACTGGGCACAATTGCAGGCCGCTGGCTGAAGTCCACCTCCGTCACAGAGCCGGCCCGCGCAAACAGCCACGTGGTCTCTGCAGTCGGCGGGCAGCTTTGATCAGCCAACAGAGAAACCATTCCAAAGGTCACACAGGTGATAAAGGAGAGCCTCACCGTCGCCTGGTCTTATCTGTGTGGCCTACATCCCACCGAGCTCAGGTCAGGCCCCGTGTGGACACACCCACGCAGGGAGCTTTAAAATCCTGCACAGTGTCGGGAACATGAGTGCGAGTGTGAGAATCCTGTGAGAAGGATTTAACCCTTTAACTGCCAGAATTATAACGATTAGAAAGGCCAAAGTCAATCTGACTGTCACAAGAATCCAAGAAAAATATTAAGGTGAAGTAAAAGAAAATGAATTAAAGAGCGATACTTCTCAAAAGAAAGCAAAAATGTGTTGAAAGCTCTAATGAATCCATGCATTATTTTCTGCTAATCTGGGGCTGGGTCGCGGTGACAGCAGGCTAAGCAAGTTGCCCCTGGCGCCCCTCTACCCTGCAACGTTTTACAGCTACCCCTGGGGGATCCTGAGGCGTGCCCATGTCAGAAGGGATAGCTCTGGGTCTACCCCTGGGTCCCAGTTGGACGTACCTGGAAGACTTCCCGAAGGAGGCGACCAGGAGGTTTACTGAACAGATGCCCGAGCCACCTCAGCTGGCTCCTTACGATGCAAAGGAGTAGCGGCTCTACTCCCAGCTGCCGCCGGATGTCAAAGCTTCAAGTTGTTTTCAGCTCCAGCTCTCAGCCTGTCGTTAGGTTGACTGAAAGTTAGGCTGAGACAGCATTTCCAGCATGGAGACCGCCATCGATGGGACTCCAGCGCCCCCTGCAGGAACAGATGGATGACGTCACTCAGGCTTAGTCCATTAATATTTAAGTTTCAGTCAACCTAACGACAGGATGAGAGCCGAAGCTGAGGCGGGATTTAAGCCTCATGACAAACCATTACATCTTGCCCACCTGTCAATCAGGTCAGTTACGCGCCTAACACCACGAGGAAATGAGGTGTAAAGCTCTGAACTAAAAGTTAATTTTAGCGTTGCAAAAGCATAAAAAAACAAAAAGGAAAAAGAAGATTCTTGATAATGAAGAAGCATATCTCTGCAATGTTATAAACTGCAATGAACGCAATCATTACGAATCCTTTGGCCATTCAGGGGAGAAATACTCTTCAGTGTTTTGAAATGTTAAATAAATGGTAGAATAAAATACAGACACGTTTAGGAGACGTGTCCGTCCTTCAGTCACACAGGTTTTATTTCATTGAAAATATTGAAAACATTCACAAAGATTGCTTTGGTAGTTTCAGTGTTAATAAAGCCGAGAACTCTGCATGAAATGTCCTTGAATCCGGTTTTTTCTTTTTGAATGAAAACTCAAAAAAAAAGTCTTCAATGTGAAAAATTTGACCTTAAAAACCCCGCAGGAACTTTTCTCAATAAAACTAACTTGAATAAAATGTCACTTTTGTGCTCCTGGCTGTGCGAGCTCCACGACAGGACAAACTGTTGAGGTTTTCTTCATGAATGGATATCGTCATGTGAAAGGACTCGCGTGTGGCGTAAGCAGGAGCTCTTTATTTCCATCACTGATAAGGATTGAGACGTCAAATGTCTTTCACGGGTTAACTCAGCCCCCTCATGAGCACGCTCAGATCTGAGGCTGCGGCTGAGAGTTCGATAGTCTAATTGCTGACATCAAAGGCGGACTTTCACAACCATGTGACATCACCGTGCGGTACACTGGTCACACGCAGATGGTATTGACCTAAGCTACATAACCTCCGAGTACTAGAGGCCAAAATAACAGAGCAGCCTGTGCTGAGCGTGGTTAAGGCCAGAGTATGACACAGCGTTTTAGTGTGACACTAAAGGTCTGAAGTGGTGTTTAGAAGCTGAAACAAGCAGAAGATTCATCCTCACTTGTCCTCTGATTGCAACTTTATTCATTTATTAAATGCAACATAAAACTAAGGAGGACAAACTGCACATTTCTGCTCCCGTTCTATCCACAGGGTGATTTTTTTATGTCTGTAAAGCGGCTGCCTTTTACTGTGGGACCTTGAACACATGAGAGTCTTGAAAGGGCTTTTTTCAGCGGCACAAGGTCCCTCTCTGCCCATGGTTTTGTGTTGTGGAGAAAAGCAGTGATGGGAGAGGGAATGCTTCAGCTTTCTCGTCTTATAGAAAGTCACATATTTCTCAAAGAAAGGCCTTTCGCAACAAGGCTGCAATCATGTTTCTTTGAAAAGGCAGCCTGCCCTTTGGCCTCAGATATCTCTTCTTGGCGAGCGAGGGAAGGAAAAGAGAGGGAACAAATGAGAAAAGGTGTATTGACAACCTCTTCCTCTCACACTTTTTCTACCCCTCACCTTTTCCTCCTTATACAGAACCTCTATCTCTGTGTGCTCCTCCTTTGGAGGCCGTGTCAACGTTATCAGTGTGTCCATCCATTATACATCCAGCCACCCATCAGTCTGCGATATTTGAGCAGGAATTAGCCCGTAATGCCGAGGCATTGTTTCCCACGCCGAACACCGAGGGGTTAACAGAGTAGCGTAGGAGTAGTTTCGATCCGTCAGGTAGGTCAGGTTTCTAACATGACTGCATACCTGTGTGAAACTGTGTGCATGTCTTTGTCTGTGTGTGCGTGCACATGTTTGCATGTATTTGCATGCTTGTATTGAGACACATGAAAAAGGAGGGTAAGGAATCCTATCATTCTTGATACGGCCGGCCCAGACAGCAAACACAACTCAACGGCACATCAGATTTCAGCATGTGCTCCAGCAGCACGTTCACACATTCACCTGACACAGCAGGCTGCAGCTCCCTGCAAACGTTTACACACAAATGCATGGCTGAAAGTTATTCAGAATGATTGAATACTTCAGTGAACCATAAAGGATACAAAAAAGTAATTAAACAAATTAAATGCAGTCTCACACAGACACGTGTCCTGTATCTTCTGCACACCTTGCTCCAGTACTTTAACTACTTCAAAAATCATGTTCCATCATTTGTATGCACACTTTTCAAGCAAACCAGCAGATAATATAAATGCAACAGAAAAAGATGGCTCTGAATTTTCCTATAACACAGATTTGTTTGTCTCTGTCAAAGAAGAGTTTATACACTAAATGATTTATGTGAATGACCTGCATGGGCGGAGAGGTTGATTGATCAGCTAACTCTCTCTGTTAGCATTAGAATAAGTGCATAATATTTGTTTGTTTTATTTCCTGCTGCAGTAATCGTTAAAGGGAACACTATATAACATAAAGAACGATCAAAACTTGACCAGTTACAACCCCCTCATTTCTCCAAAACTCCCATCGATGGCGGTCTCCATGCTGGAAATGCTGACTCACCATAACTTTCAGTCAAGCAAACGACAGGCTGAGAGCTTGTGTGTGTATGGTGCGTTTGTGACTTCCGGTGTTCCTGGAGCCAGCCTCAAGTGGACACTCGATGAACTGCAGGATTTTGTACTTCCGCATTAGCTTCAATTTTGAAGACCGGAGGTTGCCGCTTGTATGTAACATAAAGTACGATTACACTTGACCAGTTACAACCCTCTAATTACAGAAATGGGTTACACTCAGTTTTGGCTGCTTCTCCCCTCAAGGAGAATGACAGACCTTCTAAGACATAGCCTACATCCCCCTCCATCGGCGGGAAATTGTGACAAAGAAGGATCCATGAAATAAAAATGTGTTAACCTGGACCTGCATGCACAGAGACCTAACCTCAACCCATCAAACACCTTTGGGACCGATTGGGAGCTAGACCTTCCCTCCAAAAACAGTCTTGGAACCAAACTCTGAGGCTGTGGCAGAAAGAAGCAAATCCCTGCAGACGGCTGGTTAGAAAAGATTGTGAAAAGTATCCTCAAAAGAGCGGATGCTACTTCTTACAGCTGCATATTAAAGCTCATGGGGCTGTAAGAAGTAGCTGTCCACATCGTTGGCATCGTTGTTCAATCACAGCTGCTACCTGAAGATTCACATTAAGGTCATAATGAGATGAGAAGGTCACATAAACGGAGGAATAAGCAGCATGAACAGTTTATACAGTTTATATGCTGCAGACGAGAGTGGCAGACAGAGATGTTCTTTAGATTTAACACACACACACACACACACACACACACACACACGCACACACACCTACACACACACACACACACACACACACACACAGCGTTGAAAGGTGCTCCATCACACTGACTCATCTTTTGTTTATGTTTGCAGCTCCTCAGAGGAAACGTTACAGACAGAAAGTTGAAGCTCTGAAAAGCAGCGAGCATTTTGAAGCATCCTCACTCTGCCGCCATCAATCAGACACACACACACACGCACACACACACACACACACACACACACACACACACACACACACGCATGCACGCACGCACGCACACACACACACACATGCTCTGTGTTCACTCTTTGTCCCCCCCATACACACACACACACACACCTATACACACTGTAAAACGTTCTGACTCGAAGGTAATTTCGTCTCGTTGTTTGTTGCTTCTTCTTCTCTTTACGGTAAATGACAAACAAAAGTTGGATGAGTTGGGATGACTTCAGGAAATAATTTTGTTCTGCAACTTCTATTTGTATTTTGAACAATAAGAATCAATTATGTACAAATGTTGTTTTTCTAAATAGAGCCAGGCACACTAAAAAACGTTCTAAAATATTAAACGATTAAACACATGATGACAAACAATGACAGATTTTACTGTTTGTTCTTATAGTGTGTGGACACTGCAGGTCACGCCTACACATTCACACACTGATGGTAGAGGCTGCTGTGTAAAGAGACCATCAGAAGTAAGTAATCCATTCATACACACTCATACACCGCCGCCGAAGCAGCGGAAGAAATTCTGGGTTAAGTGTCCCAACGACACATCGGACATGTGGCTGCAGGAGCTGGGGCTCAAACCCTTGACGGTTGAGAGACGACAGACTCTACCAACTGAGCCACAGCCACCCCTGTAATGGTGGTCTTTGGACTCCAGACGATTTAAAATTGGGGCAGACCCGATCATCTTCCGAGGAGATCAGGTGGGGTAAAATCGCTCTTCAGACACCTCACACCACAGGGAAACATCGGATATTCCGGTCTTTGCTGACTTTGGTCTGAAGGGGGGGGAATTGGGCCCTTAATCAGGCTGATTATCTTGTAGTGTGTATCCTGCTTAAGATAAAAATAAGATGCTTATTTCTCTTATATTGCCTTATTGTGCAAAGCTTATGAATATATGTTTGTTTTTGAGCACATACACCCGTTTCTCTTTGGTTTTAAACAGTGTGTTTTGAAAAAGTTTGCCCAGCTGCTTTTCATTTTTCCCCAGAAGAACAAAGTCTGTCTGTGATTGTAGGTTCTCGCTCAGGTAACTTGTAAACAACCCAGTCTGCTGCATTGCACAACCTTTGTTTTTGCTTGAACAGCGCCCCCATTTGAAATGTGCTGATATCATACAATGACTAATTGTCCATTTTAAACACAGGTAGCCTAACGGAACACCGTACCAAGTCTGGAGGGATGATTTGTGATATGAAGCTTGTGAGGTCAGGACACATTGGAGGTGCATTTCCAAGCATTGCGGCATAACACTTGGAGCAGATGAGTTTTGATCACGGACGATTTTCTGCAGAGTTTATACACGTATGAGCACACACTCGCTCACACACCTTGTTTAATCCCTTTCATGGCGGGTGGCTGTGCAGGCGGATGCTGTTTAAACAGAGCGGGCCCTTGATGTGGGGGCCTCTGGGGGCCAGGGTGTGTGTGTGTTTGTCTTTCACCCTGGATGTGTATGTGTGCCTCTCCGAGTTTTCTGGCCATGGGAACAATGGTCCTTTAGAATGTGAGGTTACTGGTGCACTGACCCCTGGCAAATAAGAGCCATGTTCTGGCATTCCTCGCCTGATTGGCACTTTGAGCCTGCAGAGAGCTCAAAGGAGACACAGGAAATGTGACCAGTGTAATTGGTTATATATTAGCGGAGCATTCGAGCCCGTTTAAATGACGGAACATTCTTCAGTGACACTTAGGTGGATGGGGCTGGGATTCCACCGGCTACAGGGAGAGAGGACAAACAAGGGGGACGAGCGGGAGGAAGGAGAGGAGAGGGGGGGAAGACGATATAAAAGAGCAAGGAATATGGAAAGACTTGTTCCAAAGTTATTCAGAGGAGCAGGGGCCTTTAAAGGAGAGTGACCATGACCAAAAAGTTGGCTTGAGTAATCTCTCGTGCAGCTCGTGTGTTGACTGGTGACGTGTTGAAAGAGTTGACTAAAAGAGGCGACTCCTTTGAGAGAGCAAGAGAAACCAACTCCAGACTATGAGACTATTTCTTTTAAGTTCAGTGTGGGTTATACAAGGTGTAAAAAAAGGAGGATCCTAGAAGTCCTAAGTGCCTGATATAAGGTCTTTTTTTTTTTAATTACCTAAAATTGCAGGCAACCTCCTTTACACCATCTAAATTGTGCAAATATGTTGGCATCGTTTTAAAACACAGAAATGTTGCTGACATATTTGTGCAATTTAAACAGTGCTCTCTTTTTTTCTGTCGCGTCAGATTCATGTCATTAAAAGTTGCATTACTCTTTTATCTATCTATAAATCCAGGAATCTGTGTGCACAAAGCTCATTTGGGCACCTTGGCTGAGCTACACGTCCATTGGCTCCACAACACACGTTGCCCCCTAGCCAATCCTGACCTGCCAGGTTCTCACCAAGCACATTACAAACGAGCACATTCTGAGCGGGCACTGCACTAGCATTAACAATCCTTAAAACATAATTTATTAACCAAACGCTGACGTGAGACAAAGAGAGTTAAAATGTTGGTAGCATGACACCCTAGTGCATGTAAGACTTCCATAGATCTAAAAATGATTAAATGTAACTGAATTATAAGACTCAGACGCCGCACTAAACGAAGAGACGTTCAAAAGCCGAAGGAGTCGGCTCCTATCGCAGAGCTGAGCTGAAAGATCTGGCTCGTTGAAAAGAGCCGGGTTGACCATCACTAGTACATCCCCCTGCAGTGGTGAAGGGGGCTGTCAGGTCATGATGTGTTCAGCACTCTCTCTCTGAAGCGTGGCAAGAGGAGGGGGGGGGCTCTGTGTGTGAAGAGGGGAGGGTCTCTGTTTGTGGATAGAGGAGCGAGTGGAGGCCAAATCAGTAGCTTGACCTCTGACTTGGGGTTCTTTGGTCGCAGTTCATGAAGGCTTCATTCAAGTCCTGAGTGCCTTTGTGTTTTGAATCTGAGCATCTCATTCTGCAGGAAAACCTTTGTTGTGCATAACAGGTATCTGTCACAATTAAAGCTTGGATACTAGTCTGTGAAAAGAGCTTAAAAGCATCGTGCACAGATCTGCAGCAGAGTGTCAGAGGAAGTTTTTTATCCTCTGAGGCTCAACCAGAGGAGGCTCCAGAAGCATGCAGCAGAGCCACAGCACCAACCTGTATTCCTCTGACGCAGCCAATGTGACATCATCTATCCGTTTGACTAGAGATTTTTGGACACCTTGAGTTTGGCATTCAAACGATTTATTTCAGGGCTGTAAAACGATAAATTTTTTAAATCATAATTAATCACTGAATTTCAGTAGTTAATCACGATTAATCACATTTTTAAATGCACGTTTGAAATTCAATTATTTTGCATTTCAAAATAAAAAAATGTTAGGCTTTTATTTTGAATGCGTGTACTGTCTTAAACTGAGAGTACTTTACTTGCTGTGTGCTTTTATTTTGAAATAAAGTAAGGCCCTTCCTGTAGCTGGAAGGTTAGGACATGAACTTCAGCACAGAAACAGGAAGTGGTTAGGGGTCACAAACTGACGCCAAACAGCTCAAAGGAACGGTAACAAAGGTCAATGTGTGATGTCATCAGGTGGATATGACTTTGGACTCGTCAGCTGAGCTGTCTGAGAGTTTGTTAAAGTGAAATGAGACATTCAAAGATGCAGCAGTGTCCTTCTTTTACATCACTGAGACTACAGGGAGACACTGAGGACGACTATCTACGGTGAGCCTGAAGGGACAAAATAACATGATGACAAAATGAATGCATTAATTTCGGATACTAATTAATCACGATTTCCTACTGTAGTTAATGCTGACAGCCTTTATGTATTTATTTATTAGCAGAATTGACCATATTTGGACATGAGGCTGGAGCTGGAGAGGAGCGAATTGTTAGCACTAGCAGACTAAGGTTGCCAAAAAGTGGAGCTCAGACTTGTTGGACGGTCTGTTAGTAAAATAAATCGCACAGCGAGACAGATTATTAGTCTGATACTTCCATGAACAAATCTCCAAAAAGGCTCCAACTGCACAAACACGCCCTGAGGTTAAAGTTCAGTGACTGAATCAGCTGAGGGGACACCTAGCAGACAACTAGAAGCTCCCACCTGTCACTCTAATAGGCCACGCCCCCTTATTCTACATCCCTTTAAGAACTAATGTACCCTAACCCTGAGTGGTACAGTTGTCATGAAGAGAGAAATTAGCTAAAGTGACCCAAACTGATTTTGTACCAGGCTGTAAACATGTTTATTTCTGCTGTAAAGTTGAACATTTTAACATGGGGCTCTATGGGGATCGACTCACTGCAGAGGACAGCCTCTAGTGGACACCGGAGGGACTGCATTTTTTGTTGCATTTTTGCTGTGGCTTCATTTTTGAGCTGTTTGTTGCTATTCCTTAAACGAGGAAGTAAAGCATGGAATGAGTACTGTTGGATGTTTAGGATGTAATAGTAGACCCTGACGTGCTTTTGGGGTTCTGAAGTTACCATTAATCAGGCAGAGACTACCACAGACACACACATACACACACACACACACACACACACACACACACTTGTTATGTGGCCTAAGGGAAAATGCAAAGCACACAGACTATCGTGTTGAAGACGTACTGTTGGATGTCAGTTAGTGTCTGTTCAGGACATTAAATCCTATGGGATCCATGCAAATCTTGTCAAAATGTCCCGCCCACTCACATCAACACAGAGACCATCTCTGGGTTTGCTGAAGTTCACATCTGACAGCTTCAGAACAGTTGGTGAAATTGGAGACCATGTTGATGATTCAAATGGACTTTTTGAGTTTTCCTGACATGAAGAAGTGAAATAAACAGCTCTGATCTTTGGATAGATACAGATTTAAAAATGTTAATAAGGAAGTTAAGAACTAGAAACTTCTTAAGTTGATTACAGTTGGAATTAACTGTAGAAAAAACAATAACATGATATGATCGAATCATACTGAATCAAACAGCATGTTCTCATTTTGAATTGGTCGATTAAAGTGCAGGGTTGGTCATTTTCGAAAATTAGCATGATTTTGAAAGCAGCATTCCCTCAGTGCTCAGTCTACACCCTCCCCCTCTCCTCTGTGCTCCCTCAAAAGCCACGCCCCTCACTTACACGCACGAGCACCGTTGCTCAAAAAGCAGACCTCAGCTCAGCTAAACTCGCAGTATAAACTCTGTCATCAGCTTTAAGGCGTTTCACCTGCTGATTTAGTTTCAACGCAGGAAAAAATGACGCTTTACATCTTACACCTAGGTTGTCATGGTGATGGTTTTGAAAGGTGGGATAACTTGGAGGATGAGGAAGAGGAGAGGGTTTGTTTGGTGTCAGCAGTGTGTTCTCCGTGAAAAATTACATCCCTCAGAAATGTTCGATGACTCTGATTTTACTCATGCTTTAGTTTTCCATGAGCTGTGATCATTTCATCGGCATAACATGGACTTCACACCAGAACTTCAGACACGACTTTTCAATCTTTCTTCTTTTGTTGCTGTGGTCGTTTGATTTTTACTAGTACCGTATTACCATTTAGGAATCTGGTACCATGACAACCCTGCTTACAAGAGCTTAAGGCGAGACACTACAGGTGAATAGGCTAAAAAAATTAAATAATAGATATCACCATGAAAGTTCCTCAGTTGATTACTTACACAAGTATGAACAAAAAATGTATTACAAGTTTTAGAAATGTTTATGTTAAATTATGCAAATTAGGCATTATCTCATTAAATATGCGCGATTTTGCATATATTTCCGGTACATTTATCTGAAGATATGATAAAGTCAGGTGCAAATTTTTTTTTTCATTTTGTTAACACACAAGATGGAAATAAATTTACAGAGGGATTTAAGGATATCTGCTTTCATTACCTAGGAAATCAAAATATACTGTCCATAGCCTTAAAAACATCGATTTTCGCCATATTTTTTGATTAAAATGTCACATAAATCAGGCCAGGAATGATTTATTAACAAATCCCTCTGTAAATATCTGCAGAATACTGCCAAGTGTATAACTGGAAGGTTTGGTGTACATAGGTGCTACATAGGCTTATATAAGTGTACCGGAAGATGACAAAAAACTCATTTTGAGAAAACGGCCTTTAAAGATTTGTATTGTAAAATTCCACACATTTCTAAAGGAAAACATTGCTAAAAAGCAAAACAACTAGTCAGTTCATTGGTTATAACAATGTAGACCATGTCTAGCACATGGACATTAACAATTGGATAAAACAACACTGCCATATAAGACCTTCAACTGTATACAACCACAGAAAACCACAAATACAGACACACTAATTTACCACCAGAAGTGCAACTCTCATCCGCTTTATGTCCATCAGAAGACAAAATGTCCACACAGAACACAAAGTTCACCCATGAGTGTTAACAGGCTAGTTATCCATGTCTGCTCCATATGTAGGCCCCTCACCCCTCACTGTCCTGGCAATATACTCATTTGATAAGAAGGCTTATTTCCTTTGTTTTTGTAACCGAATAGAAAATCTGTTCTGTAAAAGTCAAACTGAGCAACACAACATCATGAATGAGATGGCACTTTATTCTATTTGTATGAATCCATTCTTATTCCATCCATACAAAACAAATAGGCTACTGTTATAATGTCATAATGTTACACAGTGTTTCCTACAGAATGACGCGATACCTGGGTGTGGAGTACGCGCTGGGGGGGTCAACTTACTTCTTTCTTCTTTTTTTACTCTTATCTTAGGGTATATTTTAATATTAGGTTTGTATTTGTATCAAATGTGTTTTCCCCTTTAAATTAATTTAGTTTTTGCAACAAACAACTTTAATCTGCTCAATTTATCCGCGCACAGACCCAAACACGACGACCCCTCCCGTTTTGAAAAGCTTCCACTCGATATTCCGTTATTTATAAGAGTTCAGCACAGAACCAGCTGCAAGCAGCTGTACATTAACATTTTTAAAACGAAGCATGAGAAGCTTCAGTGATGATGGAGCACGGTGCATTTACAAGAGAGGCGTACGGACGACGCGACAACTCCGTTTGGACGAGGATTTTAATAAAGTGCGGGGCATGGCCGCGGCTGTCAGCGCGTCACTTTGACCCGCAAGGCCCAAACGGAGACGCAAAGCAAACACAGATATTGATGCGTGCGTCGTTTTGGGAACAACGGGTCACAGAGGAGATGATGACCAAAAAAACAAAACATCAGAGACTGTATTTCTGCGCTCTTGACGCGGTGCTTGGTGAAATGGATTTCAGATTCAGCGAGCGCAACTCGCAGCTGGACAGTGCACTTGTTGCAATCAAAGTTATTTAAAACATGCTTTTGACTTCATTTCATTTGGTTTCATGATTATTGAAAATGTTGAATGATATAGTTAATTTAAAATGATGCTCTAATGCGCGCAATGCAGTGTGTGAATTTGGGTGCGTGTGGATGTGAGACGGAGAGAGAGGGGAAAAGAGAGACTTGCATAGGCTGTGGGTGGCACAGTGCCCTGTGTGTGTGAAATATAAACTTTGGAGAAAAGTTAAAATCAAAGCAAAGCAAATTAAATCACAAAGCAGCTCATTCAATCGCGCAACATGAACAAGCAGCCACGGCTGTGTGGCGTGCGCGTCACTTCTAAATCACCCCCCTGGTTTCCCATCGACAGCTTACGTTCAGAAGTGCTTCCTGAGGGCATTTCACGGGGTAATGCATCACAACTTTTCCTTTTACATCCCCATGCAAGTGACAACTGTTGTTTTCTTTTCACTGATTTACACGAAGATATTTTCATGTATTCTCAAAGGTCCCGCGGAAAGCTAAACAGGAAGTGTCAAAGCATACCACGTGACGCGTCTGAACGAATCACGTTATCAGAAATCAACACAAACCAATGAGATTACGTTCTTAGCATTAAATCCCCCCTTTAAACTTTCACGATTGGTTGCTGGTAGAAAGGAAGTGTCCTTATTTGGGTTACATACAGTTGTGCAGGAGAGAGAGAGCTTTTCAGAGATATCAGTCATGACGGGCATGAGAGAACAGCTGTTACACTGCACGTCCCGTTAGGATGCTAACTTTCGAGCAAATTTACGAGAAATCTAACGCCGCGGTCAGACAAAATGTATTAAAATATACACATAGATGTATAATTTGGATATTTTCTTTATGGTAGTTTGAAAGATTACATGTTCAGGGAGTGAATTAGCCCAAAATCTCAAAATTGACCAGTGCATAAAAAATTGATGTTTTTGCCTGCCGTGTCTCGCCTTAAATAGTTCTTAAAAACTGTATACTTTAGGAGTTTCTCTCTGAAGAGGACAGAGCTGAATGTGAAGTAGATCATCACCAGCAGCCTCCATCGTCACTCATCTTCACTCTAAATCTGCAGCAGCATCTCAAACTCAAACCCTCATCCTGATGATGCATGACCCTCGGTTTGCACGGCCTGCACAAACAAGTTTATTTTAACATTTCCACCACATATTTCTGATAAACACTGTCTTCATTCACAGTGTGACTCTCACCCCAACTATTTTCTATATCTGCCCACCAGTGTGCACACATGCTCACACTCTCCCTGTCGTCTTATGTGTGAATGTACGGAGGGCGAGTTGATTCATATCCTGGTCGTTAGCCATGAGAACCAGAGAACATTCCTCTGCATTCCATGCTGAGGTGCACACCAGGGTTGAGAGGAAGAGACAGGCATGTCTGAGGATGTCAGTGACTCACTGTCAGACCACTCGGATCATCTGTCTTTATTCAAAGAGGCCGACACAGTTGGCACTGCGAGAAGCTTGAGCTGGAAAACGGTCCAATGGCTGAGCGGATCGATGCGGCTAGAGGAGCCTTCGGGCTTCAGGAAAAGCTTGTTGGTAAGTGAGTTAAAGCTTTGAGCCCGCGTGATCAATCAGGTTGATCTGAGGGGCCAAGACAAGATGTCTCCTGAGTGACCGACACACATGGACAGGGCACTACGCAAAAAGCAGTGAATACACACTCGCAAACACAGACGCAGGGATTACACAGGCATTTAACAAGCTCTTTGTGCAGGTCAAAGTTGACCGCAGGCCCCTCAGGAAAAAAGGAGGGGGGGGGGGGTCTGGAGAGGCAACAAAGGGGAGAGTTGAGGAATGCAGGGGTACAGGGGGAACGGAGACACTGGCTGAAACAAATAAATCTTAAACAGACATCACAGATGGATTCCTTCCTCCTCTTACATCCCTGTTTGGTTACTTCACTTGGCATTCAAAGCTTCCTTTAATCTTTAAAACAGGACTGCTGTGTATCTGTTCGTTTGATTTCTCTGATTTCTGATGCTTTGTAGGAGCGAAATAACATCCGAGACGGATCAGGTAGTGTCATCTATCACGCTTTATCCTGTCGAAGAAGCTTGAAACGAGACAAAGACAAGATCCATTTAATGCCCCTGAACTGTGTAATGGATGTCAAAGAGCAGCAGGTCTCAGTCCAGAGGGGAGGGGGGGGGGGACCACCCAGGAGCCCCCTAACCTGACTCCACCAGGTCTACAGATTAGTAAAGGTGAATCTTGCAGAGAAATTGATTCTAATTTGCTTTGCTTCTTTTTTTTTTCCAGCAAAGTATTGACAAAAAAACGGGTTGATCTTCCTTTCAGCAAAATAAATAAAGTGAGTAAGAAGTCTTTCTGCACTTTCTGTAGCGTTACATCCTTTCAGAACTAAAATCGGTTTCTGTCTCATGAACTCTACGTGGTATTTTCAAGTCACATCCATTTTCTCGCTGCTGATTTATTAGAACCTGACAAAAGCTCTCCACTTTAAGAAGCCTGAAGTGCTCTCACAAGGACGAGGGAAATTATAAACCATCCCAGGCTTAATTGCTGAACAACTCAATAACAGATCTTTGATGCAAAGGATTCATTAATCTATTTCTTGCTCGGTAGAAAGTCTCCTGGATGTTCTGCAGCAGGGGTGACTGAACACTGAAAACCTGGCTTGCCCTCAAAGCAGACATGCAGCAACAAGAAAAAGGCGATTTGTGGAGAATGATGTGTATTTGTTTTAAAATACTTTGCTGTCAGAGTCACCACCCTGAAGCACAATCAGTCTCAAAGCCCCAACAATTAAGAAAATGACCGTTTAATACAAAATGAGCAGCTGAGAGAAGATCTGTGAAATATTCTTCAAAGACTCACTTTGTATGATAATGACCCAGTGCTCAGTTTAAAGGAGGTCTTCGTGCCTCGCAGCTACTGGGGGGGGTCACTCCAGGTCAAGGAGGAATTACTGGACTAACAGCGCCCTCTAGTGTCTGCTTGTGATTGATGTTACAGGAGGCTCATTATTCTGGGTGTCACCGCGGGGCGGCAGGACACAACAAACGGACACTTTAGAGCAGAGTGAGGACAAAGAGCAGCCAGAGGAACAGTGTGTGTGCGGATCACGGCCCATAGATGGAGGTGTTGCATTCTTACAGCAACACACACACACCTGATTTATACTTCCCTTCTATTGCAGAGCAGGTAGCAAGACACAAAGAGGAAATGATGAACTAAAACATCTGTCCAAGAAAGACAGAATAACGCTGGTATGTGTACCAGGGTGAGAAAGAAGGTTAAAGATTTATAAATGTGTGCATTTAGAGAATGTGAGCTCAGAGTCTCCTTCATGATGATCTGGATAAAGACTAATATAAACCGCGGTGAGTGACAGGAGGGACGCCGACGACTCTGCTGCTTGTTAGAGAAATAAATCAGAAAACAAACGTTGTCATCCATCCCTCATGTCAGATTTTAACACTGTGATAAGTGTGTTAAACAACGGAAGACATTCTGATATGTTCACACTGATCCACAGGCCATTACAGTACGTTAGTGATTATATTAACAGGCCTCTCTCTCTCTCTCTCTCTCTCTCACTCTCTCTCTCATTAAGCCGAGGGTATAATTGAATATCATGAAATAATTGAATCGTAGCCTCTTACAGGGTAACTCTTGCTTTTGTTGCATGAATAAACCGTTTGGAGAAATACATCTTTAGTGATGAGAACTTTGAAAATGTTTGTGATATGTGCTCAAGCAATTCAGAAAAACTGAGAAACATTTATTGCACATAAAAGAGGCGACACCTGCGAGCAAGTTCAGACAGACCAATCGAGCAGCACTGAATTCACACTAGACGTGCGTCATTACTCGAAGACTTCCTTCCAATTAGTCTATTTGAGCTGCAAGACTTCCAGTCTCCCTCCTCTCTCTCTCTCTCTCTCTCTCTCTCTCTCTCTCTCTCTCTCTCTCTCTCATCGCCAGCTCTGACCTGCACCAGTTCTGCACCCTCGCTCAGCTCCACCTTCACCCCAGCATCCACCTGTCGGCTACAACTTTGGGGTTTAGGATATCATCCCATCACTCCTCAGATTTCTGCATGTAAATTAAAACTGTGAGGAGTGATGAGCCTAGACGCCATACACAAACTATGTTCAGAATTTTTATTTAATTTAATTTACATGTATTTCTATACGCCGTCAAATGTGCTCTGTCTTTGTTCAGATAAACAGCAGCATGATTCAGTGTTTGTGCAGTGCTGTCTGTACTAACGAGTCCATACTGACCACTGTGGCCTCTCTGTGAGTGAACAGAATGTACCTGCAGGGATAAACAGTGTATATAATTAATTATGCATGGATGTAACACTCGAGCGTATGCATGCTGTGTAAATGCCTCTCACTTCAATATATAAGTGCGTGCATCTATTCCACACTGGCTGTTTTTTCTCCGCGGCTCTTCTCAGCTTTATTTTGAACACTCTCTGACCTCTGCGCCTCAGCGGTGCATTCCTGCGGCCGTCGTGTCTGCGAAAAAGAAAACAGTCTTCAAAAAACTCTGGTGCTCCCCGTCTTTGCCGGAGCTGAAACTCTGACATTTCAGCAGAAGTTCAGGTGTGTGTGTGTGTGTGTGTGATGTGGATGTTCTGCTTGCTCAACTATTACCAGAAAACAAACAGCTGTGCAGATATTCTGGTAGGAAATGTGAACAAGAGTCCATTATGCACTGCCTCGTTGTGCAATATAAGAAGTATAGCAAGAAGTGCTTCAACATTTCGGAAGTTTTATAAAAAGATTTTTGAGTTTGTCGAAGAAAGAGACACAATTTAACTTATTATGCAAAATCCAAAAGAAGCAGCATTGTGGCAGACTGAGCTCAACACAGGTACAAAGAAAAATGACTTCCTTCTGTTAATGCCAAAAAAACATTTTCATGTTGGGTTTGGTCAGCCAGCGTGCGAGGCTGGCCAGAGCCAGTTCACGGGACGTGTCCCTCTTCTGGTGTGTAATGTGTTCAGTAGGACTGTAACGGTTCACAGGGGTCACTGTTCGGTTCGTATCGGTTTTTGGGTCACGGTTCAGTACGAATTTGGTTCAACAGGAAAAAACCGAAAACTCCTGGATGCATATGTCAGCTTTTAGTACCTCCAGCGTCCCTGATGCAAACCAATCTTCATGAAGTGAGTCCTAAGGAAGCTTGTACCAACCACTGTTACACAACCATCAATATTTCAAACAAATACTTTAAAAACACTTTAACAATTAGAAGTTCTGATATGAAACTACAGCTTGCTGTTAGGCACAACAACAGCAGATCCTGTTGTGTCTGTTTGTGGGTCCTTTGACTCATCTAAAAATGTTTTCTTAAATCTTAAACCCTGCATTTAATCCTCCTGTGTACTCTGCTGCTGTCCAACCTCAACTCTTTTCCATCCTCTCCCTTTCAAAAACATGCACGTGCAGGGTGGAATATCTTTGGTTGATGTTCGTGTTTCTTGCGGAATAATGTGTGAAAATGATTACCGTGATGAAGAGTTTCCAGATGTCTTCATTGTTGTTTCATTTCTTGTGCTGTTTAAATGAATTCTTCTTCTTTGGTGTTTTACGGCACCTTGCATCCACTTGATTGCGTTACTCTAACCTCCAGGATCCATTTAAACATTTCAGACTCATTGTCACGTCCCGTCATGTTTAAATATTTAACTATTGTTTATATGAATGTTGCCATGCTTACAATGTGAACCAATGTGCTCCCACCAACCTAACTTCCTGCTCACCTTGTGACCTTTAAACACCTGACTACATCACCCCACACAGGAGGCTCACACCGCCATCTAGTGACCAAAGTGATTAACTTAATCCATGCTTACAAAAAAACGGCTCCAATGGCTCCCTCACCTTTTGTCATGACAAATGAACTGACACCAAAACACCTTTAAAAAATTGAATATGTCGTGCCTGTTCGTCAACAATGACACAGAGAGCAAAGCAGATGTTGTTCAGATTCATTCAACTTTGACCTCGTGAGAACAAGGAAAATGAAAGTTTGAGGATTTTAGTAATTTCAGGATGAATTTGGTCGAATGGATGAAAACAAACATGTCACAGTGAAAATGTTTTAAGCCTCTTGTCTTATGTTGATGGGATGTCCTTTGCAGTTGGACAGGACAGTGCAGAGTAGAGATCAGGAAAAAGAGTCGGGAATGACATGCGGGAAAGGAGCCTCAGGTTGGGCATGAACCCAGGCCGCCCGCTTAGAGGACCATTGCCTCATAACATGGGGAGCAACCTAACCGCTTGGCCATTTGCTCTTTTTGTGTGCATGTCTTCGGAGGAACTTCGATTTAAAAACTTTTCAGTTCCTGCACAAGAGAGAAAGCAGTTTTTTTCTAATGTGCATAAACAAAGATATTATTGACATTACTACAAGATGAAAGTTTCGACTTCATGTCTGCTGAATGGACAAAGAAAACATCCATGAGCTAATTAAAGGAATCTCATCATATTCCAAAGACAACTGGACTGCTTTAAGTAACCTACACGCCGGCTCGGACACTCGTACATCTTCATTTTGTAAAACTAGGAATGATTCCAGACGACCTTTCCTCTATTTTTATTCTGAAGGATGGAATCCACAACCTCCGTTCGTTGGACTCGTTGCAATCTGTTGCTCCCAAAGTTAGAGCTGAGTTGGGGAAGAAAGCTTTCAGGTTTTTTGCACCTGTTGCTCGGAACAACCTGAAGCTTCTGATTTCAAACTGCAAAACTTTAGTTAGTGTGAATGTTCGAAATCCTGAATCCAAACTTTCTGTAGGCAGCTGTTTTAGCTGATGATTTTATTATGATATTATTATGTGTACTGTCTGAGTTTGAGTGCTTTTGTTGTAGAAACTGTGTGTCGCTGCTCTTCTTGGCTGGGCGTCCATTGAAAAAGAGATCTCTAATCTCAATGGGACTAACCTGGATGAATACAGATTCATGCTGCCCATATATAACACCGCTTTGCTGATAACAGAATTTCAGCAGACATTGCCATGGCTGTGTTAGTGAGTATCATGGTTAACTTCCCCGTTTAAAAACGTTTGACTTCAGTAGATTTTGATACGATCACGCAGGTATGATTTCTTAAAACTCTCTGCAGAATGTAAAATGTTTATAAATGTGACTCCTGCTGCGTGACTCACTGCAGCCTTTAAGGAACAACAAATGGCAGCTGGGTGTGCAGTAGCACTTCATAGCTTTAGGATGCTGTAATAGTTAACTTCACTCCCCCCACGTCTGTCTGAGGGTCCTGTACGGGAGCTGACGTCAGTGGAAACATTGGGAGGGAAGTGCTGGTTAAATGATTCAGGTCTGTCTCAGCTGGGGGCTGACGGCTCTCCTCGTGGGACTGAACTCAGGACTCCTCGGCTTTTTAAAGTCTTTGTTCCTATTTCAGTCAACTCTGAAACACTAAAGGAAAGCTTACTTTACTTAGTAAGGACTTAACATTCAGTGATCTGGATCAAATGACCCCAGTATAAGCGCTCGTGAACTGGTCAATGGCCAAATTCTGAGTTCCCCACTCTCTCTTTCTCTTCTTGATTTCCAACTCTATCTACTGTCCTATTTCAAAATAAAGGCATAAATGGCCCCAAAATAAACCAACCAATCAATTAATTAAATCTCACACATGTTTTTGAAGTACTTAATATCTTCTTACCTCAACTTAATTTAAAAATGTCATGAGTGCATCTGAGGTTTCAGTTCTTAGTTTTTAAATCCCAGAGGAGTCCCTGATGGGATTTGAACCCATTATCTCCTGTTTACAAGACAGATGTTTTCACCCTGTCAGCCACAGTGCCTGATTGCTTTGACTAGTTTCAGGTAATGTGTTTAAACCTCGGGACATGCCACAGGGCCAATACAATTGAACTACTTTCAGGCAGTCCCTGGAGAAATCCCCTGCAGTTGTCCAAAAGTCATGGAGCTGGTTAGCAGATTTAAATTCCTTCGCTTGCTTTTGCTAAAGTATTCACATAAAGTGTGTACCCAGGAGTCCTTCCACTGGGCTATTGAAAATGAGACAAGAGGGGGTTGTATTACTTTCCTTAGAGACATCAAAGTCGGTGCGTGCAGAGTCTTTTTGCAATACAAACCAAGTTCAAATCTAGAAACGCATTTGGTAGCTGAAAATAAGAGAGACTGTGGTGTTAATATCAAATACTCAAGACACCACTGAGTTGAACCAGCAGTCCCATGATTACAAGACGACTGCTTTTATAAACACAACTACAGCACACATTCAATAGAACAATTGCAAAAAGCCTCTTGAAAACTCTTCAGCACATTGAGTTTTTAAACCACACTGTAGGTTCTGCTGGGCCTTGAACTCAAGATGTCCTGATTGTGGGACAGACGCATTAACCAACTATACCAGCTTTCCCACTGCTTGAAGTCATTATTTATATTGTTATATCTTTTTTCTCCAGGTTCCTTGAACGCTCCTGTCCTAAATCATCCAAAAGTCATGGAGCTGGTTTGCAGCATTCAGCGCCTTCACTCGTTTTTTCTTTTGATTAAGTCTTCATCTGTAAAGTGGGAGGAACCAAAGAGTGATTACCACTCGACTAATAAAAGAGAGACGACAGGAGGATGTCCTACCTTCACAGAGGCATCAAAGCCTCTGAGTGCAACATCACTTAAAAGACCATCCAGTTTAACTTCGGGATTTCATGAGGTAGCCTGAAAGAGAAGTAAGTACTGGAACATTTAATGCACCAAAAAAAGTGTTAGGATTGGAACTCAGGATCTCCGGTGTACTAAGAAGTAGCTTCATCCAACTTAACCACAACAACAGCTCAGCCAAGTGATTTGGAGGTTATTGTTGAAATGACCTCGCAACAAATCTTGCAACATGTAATGAGGTCCTTCACAGAATTCAACACCAGCACTTTTCTCTTCTGCTTTTGGTCAAGTTTTAATAAGAACATCGGTTCAAATGAAGTCCTCCTGGACAAGTCGAGACGACACATCAAAGTCAATGAATGCAAGATGACTTACATGACAAATTAACCTTTTCTTTAACTGCAGGATTGCACGTGGTCGATGGAAACAGAAGTTACTATAAATAGTTGTAGGCACAAACATAGAGCTACAATTTGTACTTCAGTCCTCCTGTTTATCAGACATGTGCCCATCCAATGGAGCCACAGCTCCTCCTAATTAAAAAAAAAGTTTCAGGTAATGTGTTCAAATCTCCAGACATCAAATCTAACAAAAAGGAATTCAAGAAATTTGAGGCATTTAATAAAAAATGCATTTTGCTTGGAGCTCCTCTGTGTGCCATTTGACCTTTAATCCTTTGGGAATTGCTTAAAACAAACTAAAGTTTTAGAGTTTGCACCAATGGGATTGATTTGACAATTAAGCCACCAACAGGAAAGATATTTATGCTTTCAAGTAGTCCATCGCACAACAATCATCAATGAGGCTCAAAGCATTTTTTGACTATGACATGAAGACGCATTAACTGCACATGACGTTTAACAGGGTTGTTATTTGTTAATGGAAAACACACATTAATCACATGGGGATTTGAAGCCAGAAACTTCAGTTTACTGAGGAAATGCTTTAACCCCTTCAGCCACATCACTTTTGTGTCTTGAGATGACCGCGGCCAGCAGCCAAAGTCACAAAGTGCAGTACACAGTCGATCAGGCTGCGCTGTGGACATGCCAATGTGTAATACTCTGCACATGGGTTTGAATCTTCATGTCAGAATGGTATTTATGATACAAACAGAGCAGCTTTTAAACACGGCAGGCTTTTTGGAAAAGTACTGAGAACATTTTGCACACTGGCCTGTTTGAACTCACAATAGTGAGGAAGGGTCATGTACTATGTTTAGCCGTGGGTTTGTTTGAAATACATACAGTACATGTGTGAATATGGTGTGTTCATGGTCCAGGTTTGTTTTTGTAGGTTTTACACATACAGTCCAGGTCCATACAGTCCAGCGTGTGTTTTTTTTCTAAATCCTCTGTGTTGCAAAGCCATGTGCTCGAAGACGAAAGCAAAGGCTTCAAGCTGCTGCACACAGAGCTGCACAAAGTTGTTGTTAAAGTTGGTGTTAACTCTTGAGTTGGGTTCTAAATGCTCAATAAAGATACGGTTGAGCTTTCCATGCTGACAGTTTACTTGAGTATATTTCGGGAACACACAAAAGCATACTACAACTTGTGCTTGAGGTTACACGCACACTTTACCTCAGTGTACCCGGGACTTTTTTTTTAGCCCCACGGAGTGATACATTAGGTAGGATAAACATATAACACCACATTAACAACCATAAGCATCTGAACTAAATGTCAAGTCATTCAGTTCAGTATTCAGAATGCACATTTTCAGCATTGCTAAGCTCTTCCTCTGCTCAGGCATTCAACATGTTATCAATCAGCTTGTTAATATAACTGTTCTGAAACAAAGTACAGTAGATAAGAACAATCATATCCGTTTCTAATTGCTTGCGGCCATTGAGCCTCTCTGTGTGTATTTCTTGTTTTAGTTTCAGTGAGTTGTCGTGGCCATCTGTTTCATTTCTACGGAGCAGAGAACAGCAGACTCAGCCAGAGTCCTCCTCCGCCTCTCCTCAATCTGTCGGTGCCTTTACTGAACAGCCTCCATGGCTCTCGTTCGCCAAACCAGCTGTGGAGCTGGCGTTCTACCTCACCAAGATTTGAGTCAGACGCAGATGTCCCTGGAAAGAGATCTGGAGATGAGTGGAAAAACTGCACAATGCTTCAATTCTTGGAGCTGATTTAAAAGAAGTGATTCTTGACCCTGATTTTTGGAGGATTTAACATATTTTCTAAATGATTCCTCCCACGTCCAAGACTTTTGTTTTTGGTTCATCATTCTGAATGTAGCCAGATTCTCCAGGTCAAGGTTCAAGTCTTTGACAGGCAAGTCCAAGTCCAGTCTCTTAAGGTCTATATGCACACTGAGCTCTGCTTTTGACATCTTAAAATATCCCATCAACAGAACCCTAATTCCCATCAAAAGTACCTTCTGCCCCCCCATCATCACAACAGTCTGTCTCTCATCAACAGAACCCTCTGACCCAGTAACAGAACTCCATTAACAAAACCATGTCCCACTTACAGCCTGTTCAACCTGGGCCCAGAGACCAGATACTGCCCTTTTACATTACATTTCCAACAAAAGGCTGTCTATAGACATCAGTCTGGAGTCTCTAAAATATGGTGCATAGGAAATGGACATTCTGTCACAGATTGAATACAGGGAACTCAAGGTATAACTCAAAAAACTATTTATTTTGAACAAAAACGCAAAAAGGAAAAACAAACTTACTATGAAAAATCTCCAAACTGAAAAAACCACAGAGGGTAACAAACACTGGGAGCAACGAGGAAAACTGACAAGCAACATGGACTGAAATACGACAATGATCAGACAACACGAGGGAAGGACCACTGAGACTAAATAGACAGGGGTAATCAAACACAGGTGAGATTAACAAGACACAGGTGAGGACAATCAGGGCAAGGAACACAAATGACATAGAGAACTTAAAGGAGCTATATGTAACTTTCAAAAATACTGTTTGTAGTGATTCCGCATGGCCGTCAGGCGAACTGCACCAGTAACCTGTTGCTTTCTCTCCCTCGCGTGCTTGTCATACGTGCTCGTACGTACACAAACGAGCATCAACATCGCCCCTGAAACACTGGATATTTACCGGCATAATGTTTACAGAGGAGGTAAGTGGTCATACACATGTGAGAGTCTGTGAAGGAGTCTGTGTGTCTCATTCTCCATCCTACAAACGACAGTCTCGGCAGGCACTGCCTGAGAGCAGGAGTGTGTGATGATTTTGTCCGCCTGTGAGAGCTCCTAGGACGGATATAAGTGTGGTGAAGGCGGCCTCTGGCTGTGCAGGTGAAGACCGGGAGTGTGTGATGAGTTTGTAGTTTGTACTGTTGATTTCTGTAAGCGGAGCGGAGTGAGGAGGACGTTGAGAACGCAAATAAAATGACACTGCCTGGAGCTTTAGCGGAAAATACGACCCGGGGAAAATGTTATACAGGCAACACAGATAGACAGTGAACATCTACTTTTTAACTTCAGTTAAACGTTCGCTTATTAGTGGACGATAAAAAACGATTTATACCTGTAAAAAGTTACATATATATGTAACTTGTAGCTTTATATAAATCATTAGGCTGTAAGGCAGTTCGCCTGACGGCCATGCGGTATCTCTACAAACACAGTATTTTTGAAAATTACATATAGCCCCTTTAAGAATGTAACAATAATGCAGCCTAGACGGGGGGTCTCCTGAGGCAAGACGTGACGTAAATAAAAATTAAGCGAAAATGGCGGACGAATCAACAGAGTCCGCTATACAGCACTATAATGAGAATATTTGCCTTCATATCAATTCTAGGTGAAGTTCAACAGAATCCCAATATCAACAAAAGAGCGGAGAACAACAAACTGGAGAACAGAAAATGTAATGCAGCTGTTTAATTACGTGCACAGAGATCGCGGTCTCTAGCATACAGTCCGTGCACCGTGCACTGGTCACAGGATATAAACGTCACCAACCCCGCCCACTCGCTCGAGGTGAATTCTTCTGATTAGCTCCTGCTGTGTTCTCACTTCAGCCCACTCAGACTTGCAGTGGAAAAAAATACTATAGGTCTGGGTAAGGTCAGAGTGATGAATTCGGCCGTTTGTGTTCACACATTCAGCTGTTCCTGCAAATCTCATGATTTTTTCAGGAGTTTTCTGCAAGTGTGAAAGCCCTATAAGTGATATTTTCACACAGTCATTTGTCTAATTGTGTGTGAAAGCTGCACTGTCAGTGTTGAAGGGACTCTGTGGTCTTTGGATCTGTCAATGTAGCTGCTGTCTCTGTGAAATGTCAACATTAGTACAACACAGACTGTCTGCCTCTCTGCTCCACAATGAGACGGCTGAATCAAAGACACGACAAAGCCTTTCAAGCTGGGACACTTTGGAAAGCTTAGCCTGGCTCGGGTTTAAAGTAGGACAGTGTTTCTTTGTGGGAGATTTAAAGCTCTGTTCTGAATTCTGTAGTCTCAAAGCCATAGCATAACTGCAGCCAGTTTCTTTGCTGTGAAGTCTGAAATGTTCTTTTTATTGAAATGAGACAGGAGACATAAAACATCATTTGGAAATGTGCAGCAACTGATGATGATTATTTATATTTCACATATCTGGCACGAGGATCTGATACGTCCTTAAAGCTTGTCAATGATTACACGCAGCAGCTGTATCGTATGACGCCTCTCAGTCTTTGGAGACTTAAGGGAAAAGATTAAACCTTAAAATGTTACTACACATGTTTCAGATGAGAAATGTTTTCCATTAGCCAATTTACATAGTTCAAATGAAAAGTTGAATTCATCCCATCCCTGTGTTATTGATTTGGTTGTTTACATTTCTTTGTCAGTCAGTGGATTTGAATAATGCCAGTTGGAGGCCAAAATAAAGGTAGAAGAAAACCATTCTCTCTGTCCTTGTGAAAATGACGGAGTAAGGGGGAGAAAGAGCAACAGCCAGATCCAGCGGGGGTGATTGCTAGCTCCCATCTGGGCACCTCACCCTGGCTCTGCCTCTTTCTAAGATCTCCCTTCAGACTTTTCTCTGTCTTGCTCAACAGTCTGCATGGTTGAGTCGTGGGGGCCAGAAGGGGCCATACGGTAGGGTAGGTAGTATTGGCTTTGTCACTTACTGGTTAGCCGAGATACACAGAGCCTGGGCATAATTGGGATGAGGGGTGTCTTCACTGAGCGCTCATCCAAAACCACGACGGAGACGGATCTCTGCACACGGATCTTGTTAAATGCGGCAATGAGGTGTCAAGGAGTGATCTGGCCGTAGTTTGCAAACAATAAACAATCACAAGTGAAGCAGAATAATGGCATTTAAAAACAATGCCTTTATAAAAAGTTGGAAGCAGGTAGAGGCAGAAAGAAAGACTGGATGTCTGGATGTTGGATCTGTACCCTGGCTACACATTGAAGAGAGATATGATCCACATACGTTGTAGCTTAGCATGTGATTAATGTCTAAACATTTGGTCGTGAAGTCTGTAAGCTCTTAGAAGACAACACTGCTGTTCAACTCCAACACAGTTTGTTCTCTCTGGACATCAAGTATTCAACAAAGACAGAAAGTCGATACCAAATATTGGATAAAATATATCTTCATATGTAGCTGTCCTCTTCTTTGACTTGGCTGTGTAACTATATTATGTTTAAACTTGGAGAATAAACATTGTTCTCAAATATTTGGCTCGGTTGTCTCTTGAACTTTAAAATAATTGATGAGGAAACTTTAAGGGGCCTCTTTCATTTGTTTAATGTTCCCTTCTCCAATATTACAACAGTTTAAATTATTCTGAACACACAAAGAAAACATGTCAGCACTCATTTCTTCTTTAAGGCCATGTTCATACTTGACTTCTTTTTTCAACTGCCAGCGCCTTTTTTACATACAACCCTAAGGAAAAAGGAAAAAGGATGACGCCTTTTCAAAAAGCGCTGCGCCCGACGCCTTTTTCATTTGAATTGTTTTAACTTTTCAGAAAAGCGCTGCGTGACGTCAAGCGCCTTTCTGGCAGCTGACCAATCAGGACGAGTCGAGTAGGTGCGCGTGTACCTTCCCTAGTAACCTACGTCCCTAGTTACCGGTGGCCAAAAAGATGTGATGTGAATTGCGTGTCCTCTCCGGTCTGTTACTGCTCCGTGCACCCTCGTCCATCAACACCGACCAGCTGCGTTCTCATTCCGCAGCTCGGAGAGCACAGCCGGACAGCTGGAGTGCGGAGACAAAGGAATTCCTGCGGTAATTTTACAGATTCACTCAAGACAGCGGGAGATAATACGATGTACGTGGTATAAAACTCTATATTAACCTTATAAACACATAAACAAACACACGTACGGTGTCTGACTTCCCGTCCCGCTTGTTCTTTTCTGTGCTAAATTGATGCGTCGTGCTCCAGCCACGGTTGCGCCGTAGGCTAATCCCGTTAAGGTTACAGAACACTCGCGTAAAAGCGCTCAAAAGGCGCTGAAGGCAGCGCTTTTTAATGAAAAAAGGAGTCAAGTTCAAGAAGCTCTCCTTCTTGAGTTAAAGATGTGATAATTTGCTGTTGTGGTTAAGCTGGATGATTTCATCAACTGTGCTGCAATTCTCTTAAACTCTGACTCAATAAAACTGCTCGGAAAGAAAGACAGGACTTATAAAAAAGCATCAAACTACAGTGTGCCATGTCTCAGCTAATAAAAAGCTTTTTAAACAGGATCCACTGCATTTTTCGCTGTGGTCTTTGGCTGAACATTTAGTTTTGACTGACTTCTTTAAGTCTGTGTGAGCTTAAAGTGTGTGTGTTTGCTCAGGTGCGCCTGCAAGTCTGTGTATGAGTGTGACGTCCACATTATCCAGAGCATGTCTGCAAGCCAGTCTGATCTTTTATAAGATTTTTACCCGGGCATTAGTCTTCTATTCAGTCTCCTCCAGACATCAGACATGTTTTTGGTGCCCAATGCTTGACAGAGTTTTTAGCCGCGGGGAGAGTTGGCACCGTGAGACGCCCGCTGAGCCCAGAGGAGACACCAAAGGACTCCAGAGCTGCTTAGTCAGAGCGCAAACTTTCTTAGCTGTAATCCCTCCCAAAGTAAACTTGACCACCCGATTTGCCGAGGCCTTAGGACACTGTGCACCAGACAGGATGTTAATACCTCAGTCCACATCCTTAAATGAATTGAACATGCTCTAATGTCTATGGGTTAGGGTTTTTCTGCACGAGTAGATATCCATGAGTAGATGTTCCAAATGCTGGTTCCGAAAATTCTGAATTAATGCAATGTATGTCTACAGAGTGTGTGTATGAGAGTCTGCAGGTACAGTGTGTGTATGAGAGTCTGCAGGTAGAGTGTGTGTATGAGAGTCTGCAGGTACAGAGTGTGTGTATGAGAGTCTGCAGGTACAGTGTGTGTATGAGAGTCTGCAGGTACAGTGTGTGTATGAGAGTCTGCAGGTAGAGTGTGTGTATGAGAGTCTGCAGGTACAGTGTGTGTATGAGAGTCTGCAGGTACAGTGTGTGTATGAGAGTCTGCAGGTACAGTGTGTGTATGAGAGTCTGCAGGTACAGAGTGTGTGTATGAGAGTCTGCAGGTAGAGTGTGTGTATGAGAGTCTGCAGGTACAGAGTGTGTATGAGAGTCTGCAGGTAGAGAGTGTGTATGAGAGTCTGCAGGTACAGAGTGTGTGTATGAGAGTCTGCAGGTACAGTGTGTGTATGAGAGTCTGCAGGTACAGTGTGTGTATGAGAGTCTGCAGGTAGAGAGTGTGTATGAGAGTCTGCAGGTACAGAGTGTGTATGAGAGTCTGCAGGTAGAGTGTGAGAGTCTGCAGGTACAGTCTGTGTATGAGAGTCTGCAGGTAGTGTGTGTGTGTATGAGAGTCTGCAGGTAGAGTGTGTGTATGAGAGTCTGCAGGTACAGTGTGTGTATGAGAGTCTGCAGGTAGAGTGTGTGTATGAGAGTCTGCAGGTAGAGAGTGTGTATGAGAGTCTGCAGGTACAGAGTGTGTATGAGAGTCTGCAGGTAGAGTGTGAGAGTCTGCAGGTACAGTCTGTGTATGAGAGTCTGCAGGTAGTGTGTGTGTGTATGAGAGTCTGCAGGTAGAGTGTGTGTATGAGAGTCTGCAGGTACAGTGTGTGTATGAGAGTCTGCAGGTAGAGTGTGTGTATGAGAGTCTGCAGGTAAAGTGAGTGTATGAGAGTCTGCAGGAACAGAGTGTGTTATGAGAGTCTGCAGGTAGAGTGTGTGTATGAGAGTCTGCAGGTACAGAGTGTGTGTATGAGAGTCTGCAGGTACAGTGTGTGTATGAGAGTCTGCAGGTACAGTGTGTGTGTGAGAGTCTGCAGGTACAGAGTGTGTGTATGAGAGTCTGCAGGTACAGAGTGTGTGTATGAGAGTCTGCAGGTACAGTGTGTGTGTGAGAGTCTGCAGGTACAGAGTGTGTGTATGAGAGTCTGCAGGTAGAGTGTGTGTATGAGAGTCTGCAGGTACAGTGTGTGTGTGAGAGTCTGCAGGTACAGAGTGTGTGTATGAGAGTCTGCAGGTACAGAGTGTGTGTATGAGAGTCTGCAGGTACAGTGTGTGTATGAGAGTCTGCAGGTAGAGTGTGTGTATGAGAGTCTGCAGGTACAGAGTGTGTGTATGAGAGTCTGCAGGTACAGTGTGTGTATGAGAGTCTGCAGGTACAGAGTGTGTATGAGAGTCTGCAGGTAGAGTGTGAGAGTCTGCAGGTACAGTGTGTGTATGAGAGTCTGCAGGTAGAGTGTGTGTATGAGAGTCTGCAGGTACAGTGTGTGTATGAGAGTCTGCAGGTACAGTGAGTGTATTTGAGTCTGCAGGTACAGTCTGTGTATGAGAGTCTGCAGGTAGAGTGTGTGCATGAGAGTCTGCAGGCCTTGGTCATTAGCTGACGGGGCACTTGGAGTCCTTTCTACCAGTGCAGCTCATGTAGGGAATGTTTTTCTACAGCCTGACTGTGGAATTCCCTGTTCAAACATGACAGACCTGCACACTCACAGCACCAGAGTCCCTTCACAAACTGATTGAAAACATCAGGTTACACCTCTGCAGTTTAAAATAATGTTATTCACCCATGTTTGCTCAATTACTGCGTCTGGTGTGTAGAGTGTAAGAAATTAGCACACATGCCTCGCAGCATTTATCTCCCTGAGAGTGAGAAAACAAGCGTGCACATACATATTAATGCAACATAATTTAACTGTCAAAGAGAGAGTTGTGTGTTCCTTCCATACTATCAGTTCTAACATGCTCCCAAAAAAGGGAGGTTTTTACTTCAGATAACTTTCTATTAGGTTGCATGTTGTTGCAGTGGATAGCACTGCTGCCTCACAGCGAGTGAGTTCGGTTCGAATCCCCATTAGACATGTAGGGAATGCAGACACTCACATTGGACAGGTCCTCTCTGTGTGGAGTTTGCATGTTCTCCCCGTGCATGCGTGGGTTATCTCCGGGTACTCCGGCTTCCTCCCACAGTCCAAAGACATGCTCGTTAGGTTAATTGGTGACTCAAAAATTGCCCGTAGGTGTGAATGTGAGTGTGGCTGGATGTCTGTCTCTATATGTCAGCCCTGTGATTGACTGGCGAACAGTCCAGGGTTTAACCCCGCCTCTCGCCAATGACAGCTGGGATCGGCTCTAGCCATCCACGACCCTGAAACAGGAAAAGCGATGTTGATAATACATGGATGACTGTCTTTTCCTGGAAGATTCTGGATTCTGTTAATATAAATGTAGCACAAGAAATTGTCTATTTCTAACGCTACCTTCCACCATGCCTTCTTTTACAGCCTTATTCTAATTTTTGTGCTGTATACGTTTTCCATCAAGTAGTGATCTTAAATTAATGTTACATCACCAGGATGAACTCGATCACACACGTCGAAGACAAACCCCGTTATCTGATTATTTCATCTTAATTACTTAATTGGAAGGAAAAACTTAAGCTAATAAAACCATTAACTAACTCTTATTAGATTTTGAAAAGTCTCAGGGCTTCCTGTTGTAACTCTGACCTGCCATGCTGTTTTCATTGCAACAGTTACTTAACATTTTAGGAAAAACAAAAGTAGTTCAGAACACAAATCTTGGAATCATTTTTACTTCTGCTTCAATCAGTTTGGTCTAAACTCTCCGTTTAGGACAACAAAGCCACTTAAAAATCAAAAGAGAACGATCCTGTAAAGCCAAAGTGGACCAGCAGCTCTCATAAGTTTCAAGGTCAGTGTTTTTGAGTCTGGCGTCTTTGAAGAGAGCAACGTAACAGCTGTTTGTGGTTTAACAGAGCATCTTCTTCTTTATGGAAAAGGTATATCCCTGCAGGGTTCCTTTCTGTAAGGTTGTCAGCAGTGGTAGTTACCCACAAAAAGTAATGCATTACACATTCATTTTTTAAAAAGTAGATGTCTTGATTTGAACCGCTCTGCCATTTTCGATTTCCTGCACCATGATCTTGAGCCAACCTCACGTGAGTAATGTCAGACAAGTATTGGGTGAGCTCGTATGAAAAGGGAAATTTGATTTGTTTTTCTGTCCTCCAGTTTTGCAGATACAGATCGTTAAAGAACTTAAAGTAATGCAAGGAACAAGATAGTTGTTTGATTAGCAATGTGAAGCATTTGTTGCTAGGATGTTTTAAAAACCCCACAGTACAGACACACAGTGTGACTCTGAGATTATTCATCTAACTTTTTGATCATGAAGTTGCAGGGTCAATGAACACGGCTTTAAAAATTAAGTTACTTTCAAAGAATCAGAACTAAATGGAGCAATATCCGTCAAATTAGCTCTTCTAGGGATGTAACTACGTCAAAGTTAACACAGACAGATTTCAAGGTAATTTTCCCCAACTTCAAACAATTTAAATGCGACAGCTAGTTCATAAATGACCACATTACACCACACGCTGTGAAGACATTACAGTTAATCAAGAATCATAATGCATGTCCAATGGTTTTGAGTTTATGGAAGCACACACTGATGCTGCAAAACTGTGGAAATCCAAATTACTCATATCATATTGAAAATGCTGAAAACACTAAAACATCCAAACAATGAGTAATTATTCAATCAGCTTTGGTTAGAGGGATATTTCCTCCTTGGTTATTATTATCCAAAGATTCAACAAGCTTAAAGGCCTGACACATTTACAAGCTTATTAAAGATGCATATCAAGCTTCATCAACCTTAAAATCCAAGACAAACATCCGCTATCCGGCCTGGATCTGATCTCAGCCTCTGGATCTCTTTACGCTGAAATGTAGCCAGAGTTCATTATCATCCTCATCTGTGCTCCATTATAAATCTGCTATTTCCTTTCACAAGGCATGGGATTTCTATTTTGATATGCATTTGGATTTAGAAATGCTGGGAGTGTGTGTGTGTGTGTGTATATTCAAGGTTAACAGTCCCCGTGCTCTCCCAACATGGAGGTCTGCAAGTCATTATCCATTCTGTGCTGCAGTAACAACAAGGCTCCTGAGTGCAGGAACGGCACACATGGCTGACTTTTATTACTGCATATATTTCATATTTGTTGCAAATGTTCTCATCATGCATATTCTGCATTTATTGTCTTTGTTTCTGTGAATATCCTCAGCATGCATGGTTAATGGAAACTAAATCAGTGTAGATGTAAGTTCATGAAGGCTCATTTCTACAGCCTTGAAGGGTTTTACAATCTACTGCAAATAATTGCTTCTTTCCTAAAACCACGATGGAACTAAAAGTGAAGCGAATGTGGAAATATGATGGTTTTGAATTCTAAATAATTTGATGAATTTGCATTTTTAAAACTAATTGTAAATACAATTCTACAATTATTGATCAGACGCTTTTATCTAATGTGATGTACATCAGAGAGTAAGAACAACACAAGAGAAGATCTAGAGAGGAAACAATGTCAGTAAGAGCAAAGGAACAGCTTTAAGTCTGATTGGACACACAGGAGCTGACAGGAAGTGACCAGAGGAGCTGACAGGAAGTGACCAGAGGAGCTGACAGGAAGTGACCAGAGGAGCTGACAGGAAGTGACCAGAGGCAAAGCACAACATGGACAGCTGTTCTTGAGAGTTCTAATCAGCCTCAAAATCATCCTAAAATCTTCATTATCAAAGAAAACCATCGTCATTATCGTTAATATCATCGAGGTCGTAGGTGTCCATGAAAGAGCTGGGTCATTAGCTTTTTCTTAAAGAAACAAGGCAGTAGGGCGGCAGTAGCTCAGTCCGTAGGGACTTGGGTTGGGAACAGGAGGTTCAAGTCCCGATGCGGACCAAAATATGGAAGTTGGTCTGGTAGCTGGAGAGGTGCCAGACCACTTCCCGAGCACTGCCGAGGTGCCCTTGAGCAAGGCACCGAACCCCCACCAGCTCAGTGGGCGCCTCCTGTGAGCTGCCACTGCACTCTCGCATTAATGCATGTCCACAGGTCGTGTTTGTGCATGTGTGTGATTCAGGCCTGTGTGTGTGAGAAGCATGTCTCTCAATGCGGACCAGAATTTCCCCTCGGGGATGAATAAAGTATATAAAATAAAATAAATAAAGTTTCAGCACTTCCATATTTCTGCTGTTAACAATTGTGGTCAAATGTGATAAAGCTACTCCAGGTTGCCATCAAAAGAAGAGAGGGAAAAGTTGCTGTTAAATCCCGTATAAGCACCAAACCCCCTCCTCACAATCACCAAACTCCTGTGATGTCTCATTTTTTATTTGAATTCTATAAGTTTCAACATATAAATCCCCATCATTTGGGGGAAGTGGTGGATATCCAGAGGGATTTTTAGTTTTTAAATGCAACAAATAAGGAATTGACAGCTATGCTCATGTTTTCCCGTGTTATTGTTGGCCTTTCACTGAACTACAACCATCAGCATACCAGGAGAAACAACTGCACATGGAACTGATTTTGAAATCAGTGTGGTCCCAATGAGTTGCTCCTGTACTCAAGATAAATCATGCCCTTTTCTTTTCCTTTGTGCTTCTTTCAGTTCTAATGAAATGCAGGAATGTGCTTTGTCCTGCAGAGTTTGGGGATGCGGATCAGTGCAAGAGGCTCCACCGTCATTGCATGCTGTATAACTTACAGATTATTCTTTTCAGTGTCCACACAAGCTGTTTGGAGGTTAAAGTTTAAACTGTCACATCTGATCTGTTCTTTGTAACCATAACCTGTTTGGTTCATTTAAAAAGTGAAATTGAAGGTCTTGGTCCTATTAGCTGTACATAGTGGTGGAAAGTTGCAAAGCACCTCCACTTTTTCGCAGCTTTGATGTTCAAATACCTCGTTCAATGATGCTAAGACAACAATCTAGTTACGCTCAACTTGAAGACCCCTCCCACTAAAACGTCTATCCATTACTTAGTGCTTCTTTAACTGGGATTCAGTGCTGTGAGCCTTTATCCTTGGGAAGACGTTCGTGGGGGGATTAGCAGAAGGTGAATCTGGGTCTGTATGGAAGGTAAGACTCTGTAGTCAGGGACTCCACAGCATTATAACACTGTAAGGTGCACAGAAGGATGCTCTATAAATAAACACATCTTGCCTAGCCTTAAATAGTTACATAAAGTAAAAGACACAAAAATAATTCCATCCCTTCAATCATCCATTTTCGTACTCTTATCTACTGCCAGGTCATGAAAGTAAGCAGAAAAGTTCCTCCCCAAAAATCCTGTGATTGAGTGATTCTCAAACCATGGTCTGAGACTTGGAGAAGCTGACTCTTAACCTAAACACTTTACAGTTTGCTGCAAACCCACCAGGGGCCTGACTGAGGTCACAGTTTGATGAATCCAACACCACATCATCTGCATAAAGGCAAATATGTAAATATCCTGACCCCGGCTGTGCCTTGAGATCCTGTTCATGAAAATCACAAACAGTAGCGATGCAAACCTGCAAGGATAAAGAGCCAAGGATAGAATCTGCATTGTCCCTCCTGTGTCCCAGTCTCCATGATTAGCTGGAGCTCCTTACCATCACTTTGTTTTTACGTGGGAATAGAACATCAGTCTCCCATTCTGGCTGAAAGTATCATGTTTACTTTACCCACACATTGTTCCCTACAGCCCCTCCAAGAGGACATTTTCGTAACTTTTCATTCTAAGGTATGAAGTAAAAACTATGTGTTTACTTGTGATGATATATTGCATCATCTATGGATCTACAGTAAATGCATTGGTGGAGATGATAAGCCAAATCAAGTCCATTTTATTTATATAGCCCTGAATCTCAAAAAAGCCTCAGAGGGATTAACAATCTGTTCCAAACTCAACTATTTGTATGCTTAGACCCTTGATTTAATGTTCAATATATGTGCGTAATATATCTTTTCCAGGCCCTAACCATCTCTTGTGGACGAGTCTCAGGTTCACCCTTGAACAAGTCATTTCTCTAACAGCTCCACAGAGCTAGCTGAACAAGAAGGATTTGAAAGCCCCACATGTTCAGGTCATTAGCTGGGAAGCCGTGGTCTGTGCAGACCCATGTGGGGATTGAGTCATGGTCTGTCCTCCTCCACCGCAGGCCCTCTATGATGTTTCAGCCCTATGAAAGGCTCCCTTTGCATGATGAATGGCCTCAGCCTCACTGTGCAGTTCTCGGGGAAATCGAGTCATGGCCACGAGGTCATCGGTCCAAGTCTGGTTTACATGAGAACATAATCATCCTAATATACACCTGAAGGCATCGGTGGGTTAACACACTTAGAGGCTACTTAGCTGAGCAAACGTTACTGGAGAATCTGTTCACATGAATGAATGGAGAGGTTGTCTGCCATGTTGGTGGATGTAAACAAAGGCTTTTCAGAATGGAGATCCGAGGACACTTGACCCCAAAGTCCAGTTCATTTGATCAGTGTGAACACAAACGTACCTCACTTGTACCGTACTGTTCCAGAGTCGGGCCCAATTCATCTGTACTCGAGTTCTGTCTCTGGGAGATGTGAATGCAACCGTACTCAAACAAGGAAGTGAACCACTATATGACGTCATTTTAAACGGCTCCTGTCGGTCTTTCCGACCATCTCAGATTGAGACAAGACAGATGACAATATGATGTTTTTAGTCAGGGGGTATGAATGGAAATGAAATAACAAAGGACTGTCCACCCGTTATTAATTTAAACTTACACCATGAATGTTTTGTAAACCTATATGTTTGCCTTAACAAACTAAACTAAGCAAACCTATTTAAAGGACCAACATGATAGAAAAGAAACAGTCATTGTTTAAATCTCTCTAAAGACTCTAAAGGCCTTTGCACACTGAGTTGTTTTTTTCGGATGCATTTTTTGGATCCATAATCCCCCCCCAAAAAAAACGTTATGCACAGACACCTTGCACTCTGAGACTGATGCCTTTATTTTTCTAATAATTGCGAAAATACGGAGTTTAAGACAAAATGTTTCGTACTCGTCACGCAGAGTGATCAATCAGTGAAGATGATTTTGCTCCTTGAAATAAAACAACAGGGTCTGTCTACATGACAAAGACGAGAGCGAGGAGAGTTTCACTTGTCAATAAAGGAGAGTTTTGTCTTGTTGAGCTGCAGAATTATCTCGATGACTTCCAGGTGTATTTCAGGATGTCGGTGGTCCTCTTTGATAAGCTGCTCTCTATACTGGAACCACACTGAACAGCGGCTGACAGTTTGAGGTAGGCACACTACAGAAACAGACACACACATTCAGGGATGGATGCGGAAAAAACGAAGGAAATCCAACCTGTTCCGAAACAAATAATGACGGACGAAAGTTTCGGAGTCAGTGTGCAAACATGATTGACATAACACAAGATCGTATTTCTTTTTTAACGTGCGTCAGTTTCGGTGAAAAAACAAACTCAGTTAATGGCCTTTAGGGTACCCTGAAACAGACACTACAAAGAAACCTCTTTATAAATACGCCAAAAAAAATGGCCCTGAAGATTTGGATGTATCTGATGATAAGACAAACTTTAATTTAGCAGATAGTAGACGTATCATGCTTGGTAAACTTTATAGAGCCGCTATAAGGAATAATCTGTAATGTTTCCGTGGCTGCTTTTGGACCTGATGAGCAGCATTTACTCTCAGGTATTTCTCCTGACTTGCATCTCTCTGTGTCTCTGTGTTGTACATCATAAAGTGTTCCAATGTCAAATAAATACGATAAATCAGTCCTTTTCTTTCCAGTTGGGTTTTCATTTGGCGCTGTTTGCACAAGGTGTTCACGACAGGAGTGGACGGGGTCTCTGCTCTCAGCAAAACACTTGTGGTTGGGATTAAACTCCACACCCAGGAGCCTTCAACACACACACACACACACACACACACACACACACACACACACTCATGCATGCTCACATACTTTCACAGCTGCTCTGTGTTTCCACATGTGAAGTCATGGTCTGCTGAAGTAGGAAAAAAAAGCAGTAGGACTTATTAAAATCGAGGACACCACCCAGAAAAGAACAATTGAGGGAGGGTGAGAAGAAAAGTGTCAGAAAGTGACACCATGAGACAACTGATCAGGACAAACGGAGACACAACCCCGTCTCTAAAGTCAGTGTCTGACTTGTATCTGCTTCACCATGCTAATAAGTCAAACAGTTTTTATGTCCGTGCTGTGCTCTGCTAAAAAAGATGGCAATATGCGAGTCATTAGTTTATTTCTGTTGTATGTAAACACAAGCCTTTTATATCCAAACCACATCTGTTTCATGTGCTTTAACACCAAGCCTCTGTGGGTGGATACAGGAACAGAGTCTGCTCCGTGTTTGGAGACCTTGTGAGGAACACAGCAGATACCAATTACACTTTGATATCTCACATTGTCCTGTTTATTTATTGTCGATTGTGCAAAATAATTTTTCTCTGCATGACTTTGGACACATTTTATTCCCGAGGAATGCAGGTTTAAACTCTCGCTTCTAACCTCTACATACCTTTCAGCTGCATTAAACCTGTACACTGAGAGGTGTTGATGTGACCTTGGATTTAAGAAAGGCATGATTAGTACGATTTGTTGTCCCGCCCCTGCTCCTGTAGTCTCTTCATGTTTCCATCATTCATACTCGTCGTTATGAGCCATGAGTCATGTGTGTTTGTAACATGTAAAGGTGACCCTCTAACTGACCGGATAAAACAGAAGGAGAGTTCAGAGGTCAAGGGGCAAGGTCAGAGGTCAGAGGTCATGGGTGTGCTGTGTCAACAAAACTTCACAAGGGTCGGGATGCCACCGAGGAGCGAGACACAACAGCTTCTCGTGTTTCCATCAGGTTGGTCTGCAGGGGAAGCTGACGTGACACACACCGACACAAACTGTGTGCGTCTATTCTTCATTATGTCTCCGTTACTTCATCATGTTAAAGACAAATGTACATGTGAGGTCAAAACAGTTTGGGATTTACCTCCAGGATGTGGGAAAGACAACGCCCACGGATGTAAAAGTAGGTAAGTCGCAGTGTGCCATTCATCCCCACACTGTGAACAGTTTTATTTGACCGTTGGAGCTCTACATCTAAGAGAAAACTTCAGACGTCAGTGACGTTTCAGAGGTATAACGCTCACCATGAAGGCTTTGAAAGGAACATGTGAGGCACAGATGGGTTAAACTGTACGGGATGTCAGAGTTTGTAAACTGACTTTAACAGGAGGGTGGTGCAGGAAAACCAAAAATGTTCTTTCTAAAACATTTCCTGACATTTTCCAGATCATTTTAACCCTTTTTGGGACACAGTTTTTCACATGTTTCCTTGAAGAAAAGCAGATTTTAGGTACACAGAGCTACCTAAAACAGACTAACAGACACTACAGAGGGAAGCAGAAGTTAACTTTCGTTACCTAGCAACATTAGCGTGAGAAGAGCTCTGAAACTGAGGTCTTGATCGCTGCCATCGCCTTTAACAGCCCTTAAGACACCTCTGCGTTGGCTTCACTTTTAAATCTAGAGGCTACGTCCACTTCTTAAATGCATCCCTTATTGTTATAATTCACATTCATAAGTCAGGTGAATATATCCAGTTATTTCACAGACATTCTGACAAAAGAAGGCTGCAGATCTGATGTTCAACAAGTACCACAGCTTCCATGAGGATGAAATAAGAACCTGTGTCGTAAACTTCAGTGAAATGAATGAACACTTGAGATCTGTTAGATGTTGGATGTCGGTGTCAGTGGGTCAGCGTCAGTCGCACATGTGAACCCCACATGCTGCACATGTTTTATCCTCTGCTGTGGTGTATGCATCTGCTCCCCTCCTGCCTGATGTAGCCTTTGGGCCTGTGCTTATTTGACGTTACTGGTTTGTCTGAATGTTTCAAAGGTCTGTAATAAAGAACAATCCGGATGGAAGTAAAATATATGTTTCAGCTGGCAGACCTGGGAGTGATTTGTACTCGGGCTGATTCAGAGTGAAGTGAACAGTCTGTGAAGTGGGCAGAGAGAGAACTACAGATTTTTTTTTACACACAGAGTAATTACAGAGTCAAATGTAGAGACTTCTGCGAACTTTAGATGAGGACGCATGTAGAAATAAGTGCTCTTTGTGAGGGTGGAAATAGAACACAGCACTAAGGACAAAGGCTGGACACTTGACACAAACATATTAGCAGGTTTAGCTGTCTTCATGCTGACTTTAGGCCTAATATGCTGAGATCACATGAGCCATCGGTCTCTTTCCTGCAGCTGTTTTTATCTGCTGACATCAGGAGGAACACAAGATGCCCGATACCCTTTTTCTGGCCCTCATCATCCAAAGAAAGATCTGCAACTGTAGCTTTACTGTGTGAGGAATCTGCATGTGACCCTGATATATTTATATAACAACCTTTAACTGAGTGTATGTTGCTCTTGTAATCGTGCAAACAAACAGCTGACATCCTCTTTTGTCCCCGTTCTGTCCCAAACAGAAAGGTTTGTATTTGAGATGAGGCACTCGTACTAAAGGTTGAAGGAGCTTGTTCACAGTGGAGAGCATTTTTGGAGACTTTTAACAGCTTTATTTTTAGCCTCACTTTACCAAAAAGCTGGTAAAAACTACAAAGTGTTTCCAGATGCTTTCAGTGTTGCATCTCACCACTGCATTGACTCACCACTGACTGACACTTGAAGATCTTTTTTTGGGGGGGGCTTGTTATGCCTCAATTGGAGAGACAGGACAGTGGATAGAGTCAGAAATCGGGGAGAGAGTGAGTGGGGAATGACATGCGGGAAAAGAGCCACAGGCCGGATTGAACCCGGGCCGCCCACTCTCTAGAGACTACAGCCTCTGAGCAGTGCGTGTGCACTAACAGTTATGCCTTCTTATTGCAGAATTCTTTCAGAGAAAACAAGCAACAATTATTCCGAAATCAGTAACTATTAATGCTTTAAAAGTTTGGGGGTCACCAGTCTCTTGCACCTTTATTTTTCTAGGTTAAGAGCTGAAAAGTTTGGGAACCCTGCCCGAGACATCCTTACAGGGTCGTGAGAGTCCACATAACATCAAGACAATTTTAAACAAGGGATGAAACTCATCCAGATATAAGATGAAGTTATTGCGTTACTTCACCTATCTTGACAAAGTTAGAAATTGCTTCTGTTGTATACAAAGTAGAAGCTTCTCGTGCTGTCTTTGCACACACTGTACTGTTTTTTTAGTATCCGCAGTGAGAGTGAATGTGGCTCCAAAGTAGTGGTTAACTTTTCTTTACTTAGGATTTAATTACTGGGAAACTTTCTCAGAGCAGTCAAAGGACACAGCCATCATAAAAGAGCAAAGACAGTCATTGTAAATATATCATTTTGGTCATAAACATGTTAAAACAACTTCCAATGTAGCTTTTTCTCACTTTAAACACCACATAGATGGACCCTATTTTAGTTAGGAATACACACTAATGCTTTGTTTCCTCTAAATCATCTATTTCTGTGCTGCTCTGCGCACCGACACATGGAGCAGCCTTTTGGGGGTGGATGGGGGGGGAAACGGTCCACTTGGAGGGAATCATGGTGGACAGGGACGAGTTAGGGGGCGTTTCTCTGCTCGTTTTAAAGGAGGAACTTGGCTATGAGTCTGATATGGTCAATTCTCTTCCTGGTGATCCGGCCAGCAGGAGGGCAAAATGATTCACTTTTCCTACATATTTTAAAAATGAACTTTGAGAGTCAGCTGCCGAAGATTTGGTCATTTAGTGAAACTTATCTCAGCGCTGGAGGGGCAGACACTTTGGTACACACGCTTTTTTTCTCAGGGAAAGGGGTGTTGCAGAGAGAACAGTCCGGGGCAGGTCGTGCCATTACGTCGCCAAGAGTCCAGAGGTTTGTGTGGACATTTCTGGAATAGCCTTCAAAGCAACATTTTTTTGCCAAGGAGAACCTGGGAGGAAGCACAGCCGCGTTTTTCTTCAGTGTGCACACTCAGCGAAGAGTTCCAGCGAGGATCACACAGAGCACATTTCTTGCATTTTATACGTTCTTCCTCCTTCCTGCGTGCAGGAGATCGTCACAATATTTACTGGAAATAAAAAATGCCCGAGGATTAATTGGATAAATTAAGTAATTAGTGTCCTGACGTGCGTGTGAGTGTATTTTGGAGATGTGAAGTGGTCCAAACTTTTCGCCGACAGACTTTATTCATTTCTCCGGTGTTTTTGAGGAAATATTTCAGAGTTTTCGGATGTTTGTCTAAGAGATGAGATACTCTGCTGATCTCCTGGGATCATTGGCTGCTTGAAAACGGAAGTGTTGCTGAGATGAAGTTTTGGATATAACTGTTTACGCACAACAAACTCTTCTCTTATTCGCCTGCTTTGTCAAATAAAGAACGGACAGTGAAGTGGATTTCCTCCACAGAAGGCAGGCATGCTGAGAAACACTTAAGTTGGATGTTTGTGTGCCCATGCTGCTCATCTTCATCTGGAATTAATTGATTAACTGCCTCAAATGCACTAAAGACGCGCGTGGATCGCAGCTCCGCCACTGGATCTGTATTTTAGTTTTTATTTTCTGACATCTCGACATAATGCGGGGGGCTTTTGTGCTCAGTTTAGCGCTGATCTATCTGCTGACATGGACTGGAGAGGCGGACAAACCGAATCACCTCCAACGGCCGCAGCTGCACAGACGCACGAGACAAGGGCGAGCCCAGCTGGGCACAGCAGACAGGGGGGGCCTTGTTGGGCGTTTGCGCCCCGGGTTTAGTTCAGCTATCTCTGTGCACGCTGCCAGGAGCCAGGAGGACGTTCAAGCTAATGAAGGTACTCCAGCTTCCGTCAGGTCAGGGACTGTGCAGAGCAGGAGAGCAGGTCTCGTGCCACGGAGAGGGGTGGCCGGACAGCTCGGTGTGCCCCGTCAGCCGGACATGCAGAAGGATGAGGGCGCACCAGGAGCGCGAGCCAGGGTGACCCGAATGCCCAGCGGCTCCGGGTCACCTAACCTACTGGCCACTTTTGCTGGAAAGAACCGCGTCCTGGTGATCTCAGCCCCTCATGATTCAGATGGATACTACAGACTCATGATGTCTCTCCTCAAACCAGATGTTTACTGTGAGCTGGCAGAAAGGCATGTTCACCAGATAGTCATTTTTCATCAGGAGGGCGAGATGGGGGGCAAGGTGAGGAGGATCACCGCGGAGGGGAAGGTGATGGAGGAGCCACTGGACACTGCCCTCATCCCCAGACTCATGAGCTTCCTCAAACTGGAGAAAGGTGAGGAAGGGGTCCAGGTCCTGAAGGGGTTGTGGCAAAATGAATCTTAATAGTCTCCAGTAAAGAGAAAGAGCTTGAAATGATGCAGCACCAGTGGTGGGAAGCTACTTTGCAACCTATCTATAACTTCAGATGCTATGCTAAATAACAGCAAAAGCTTCAAAGAGCAAATCATAGTTTGACCATCTTAAACACTTAGAAAAAGCAGTTAAAAGTTATTTGTTAAAAAACTATTACATACAAAACAATGGTAAATATTACACTAAAGTCCAAATTCAGCAAAGATTGCACGCAAATGTAATTATTGCATACATTTTCCACTTTTGATGAGAGAGTAAATACACAACCAAAGCTGACATTTTTATAATGTCCATCAATGCGACTCCTGCAGAGTCCAGGTGGGGGCGTTGCACCAGGTTTTACACGTAATTTCTCAAACTTTATGGGAAATGGGAAATGGACTTGAGCTTGAATAGTGCTTTTCTAGTTACTACTCAAAGCGCTTTTACACCGAAGGACACACCTACACATTCACACACTGATGGTAGAGGTTGCTGTGTAAAGTGACCATCAGTATTAACTAATCCAGGTATACACATTCACGTGCCTCAGACAAAGCAACGGGTGCAACTTGGGGTCTTGAACCAAGGACACATCGGACATTGTGGCTGCAGGAGCTGGGGATCGAGACCCCCACCTTCAGCTGAGAGACGACAGACTACCAACTGAGCTACAGCCGCCCCATGGTGGTCTTAGTTGTTATCTATAAAGGGTTAGTGCCCATATCAAAGGCTGCAGAAACACCGTAATGAATCCCTTTTGGCAAATTGAAACCAAATCACTTAAAATTACGTTCTACAAAACCAAACCATAAACTTTCAAAACTTAGTCCAAATACTTTCCAAAACCATGATATGTTATACATTTGGGGGAAACAAATCAAGATTCTGTTGAATGTTGCTGTAACTAAACAGAAAAAACAACATTATCTTACTAAATGTATCTCTAGTCAAACATGAATGTAGTTTAACTATCAGCAAGCTACTGCAGATTGTAGTCAAGCCACTCTTTCAAAAATTCACCTTTCCCAAACACTGGATGCCACTCACCTCACCCCAAGCTTCTGAGTGAAATGTGACACATTACCTGACTCTTGTGCTCCCTGCAGGTAAGTTTGGGATGGTGCTGCTGAAGAAGACCCTGCAGGTGGAGGAGAGGTACCCGTACCCTGTGAGGATGGAGGCCATGTATGAGGTGATCGACCAGTCGCCGATGAGGAAGCTGGAGAAGCTCCGACAGAAAGGCTTTGTGCAGAAGTGCAGAGGAGCGGGTGTGGAAGGCCAGGTGGAGGAGGGCACGCTCGCAGGTGAGGGTGGGCGATTATGTTAAGAGTTTCTATCTTTTTTAAATCATCATTACAGGAAGAGGAAACCAGGAGCCTTTTTTGTGTGTTCTTAGTTGTCATTATCTATAAAGGGTCAGTGCCCAAATTCAAAGGCTTCAGATGTTGGCTTAATTTCAGCAGATTTTAAGTTAAGGAGAAATTTCTACAAAGGTACAGAGGTTAGAAAATGATGAAATGTTTTTCACTCAAAGATAGGGCAGTTCTTTGGAGTTTTAAACGTCACATATGATGCAAAATAAACTTAATCATGTTTTTCTAACACTAATACGTGTCCTATAGTCTGTCTACAAACCCCCCAAATGATGAGAAAAGTCCATCCTCTCCGTCTTTTGCCTGCTCCACTTTTCAGAAAATGTCTGGGCATGGAGCGAGAAAGCCCAATCCACCCAAGCCCTTCCAGAGAGGGGCGTGGTCAGACACAGCTCATTTACATTTAAAGCTACAGACACAGAAACAGCCTGTTCTGAGCAGGGCTGAAATAGAGGGGTTTATAGGCATGATCAAATACAGGATCAGAGTGGATTTAGAACAAGACACTTCACACACATGTTTTGAGGAGCTCTGAGACTTATATACACTGGTTGAAGAGGTTGAGAATGTTTGACCTTTAACCTGGGATGCTTGGCTGCTGTAAAATAAACGGTAGTGGATGCAACATTATCCTTATGGTCGGACACACCCAATCAAACTATGTCACTTAGCGCCTGAGGGAGCAGTTCACCAGCAACTCCTGTGTTTAGCTAGATAACATCACTCCTTTTGTCCATGTAGTGTGGTAGTTTTGAAGACAGTAATGTAATTGTCATCTTCCTCTTTAACGAAAAGGTCTTCTTTTTTGTTGTAGGGATGCTTTCTGCAATGTTGAACAAGAACAGCCATAACAGCCTGTTTCACTGCTGCAGGCAGAAAAAAAATACAGGAGCAATTACAAAGTTTTCATACCTTTTTACCCAATTAGTCCCCCAAACATGTCAAAAGACTTTAGGAATAAAATGAATCCAATGGTATTGGAGGAAAATATTCACTGTTCTGTTTGTCTTCCTGTGTGTTCACAGCCGTAGATACACCAGTAGAAAGAAAACCAACAAAGAAGATCCTGAGAAAGCCAACAACCACCACAGCTGCCACGACCACCACTTCCGCTACAACCACACGACCAACCACCACCCCTACCACCACCACCCCTCCAACAACCACGACCCGGCCCACCACCACAACAAGAGCAACTACAACTACAACCAAAGCTACAACGACAACCGCCAGAAGAACTACCACAAAAAGACTTGCCACCACTACCATTACCACCACCCAGAAACCAACCAGACCCCAGACCACAGCCCTGTGGCTCCCCGTGCCTAGAACCACTGCTGATCCTCACTACTACGACCGCAGAGAGAGGGAGCGGTACCCGGCTAAAACCACCCCGGCCGGAGACAACCGCACTGACAAGGACGGCAGAGACCCACACGGGAGAAAGATTGTTCCTGCCACACATAAACCCTCAAAGATCAGACCCACCAAGAGAAAGAACGGTGGAGAGAAGGTGAGGCCAGGAAATGTAGTGTTGTACAAAGGTGTAATGGTTTTTGTTTTTTCCTGAAGACGATGACAACATTTATGTGACTAAATAGTCTTATTAGATGTGAACAATCAGCACAATCTTCCAGAGGTCATCTGTCTTTGTTTCCATTTTTTATTGTAGTTTTTCTTCGTCTCTGCCGCCTTGAAGTTAAATCCCAAAATCTTGTTTCTAAACCAATTTACAAAGGACATGTATGTCTATTTGGCACTTGGTAATGGAGCGTATTTGGCTCTAGATTTGGGCATTTTAGTTGAAGTGCCAACTCTGATGGATCAGAATCCTAACTGGTAATTATGACTGCCAATATGACACTGTTGCCAGACTTTTTGGTTTTACAAGAGAGTTTATTTGCCAGAAAATGTTCATGAGAATTAATTTGTTCAAATTCACAAAACACAGAAAATGAACCTTCTTGTGAACTTGGATTTTATTACGTTTTTTATGAAAATGGGAATTAATAACAGAGACTGCGTAAAGATAATTCCTCTTTTTTCAATTAACAAACTTTAATCTTCTGTGCAGGTGATGACTAACGAGTACGAGGACAAGTATGAAGCCAGCAGGCCGACAGTTAGCGATCCTGGGGAGGCAGAAACCTTCACAGACATCAGTCCAACCAAGAGGGTGAAAGGCAAACACGATAAACACGACAAGAAGAAGAAAAAGAACGACAAGGCTGCCAAGAAAGCTGAAAGGAGGGGAGGAGGAAAGGCAGGGAAGATTGGGGGAAAGAAAAATGGAAAGAAGCTGTCAAAGTACCCCGAGAAAGAGGACTACCCGAAGCCCACCAAGAAGCCGACACCCCTGCCAAAGGGATCCCTGACCTCTTTCCTGGACTACTTTGAGAACAGGAGGCGGCTGCTGGTGAGAGCATTACGAAACTCACACTCCTCTACACACTCAATATCTCTCTGCATAGCAAATCTCCAGTGTCAGACTTCAAACAGAGGGGAAATATAGTGACAGTATTAAACTACCAGCTCTCTGTACACATGCCAGTTTGAAGGAATAGCAGGGATTATATGCTTAAACAAATTTAAGCTAAGAGTTGAAAAGACAAATACAACACTCATATCTTTCTGTTTAGTCTGAGGCTGATGTTTAAATGTTAGCTTAGCTTTCTTAAAGGTGAATTCTGTAGCATTGTTTGTTGACGCTTGTAAACAAAACATTCAAACTGGGCTCCTCCTCCTGGGCTCTCCGCCAGCAGAAGTGCACACTCACTGCAGGACGTGGTGTGTACATTTACTGCATGTACCTACAGTACACTGCAAGCTAGCACAAGCTAACCACCGGTGTTTGGCATCTACCTGTCCAACAGAAACCAGACCAACTCCGCGTCCAACATAAGGTTCATTGTCGTTTTGGAACAAGTTTTATCCTCTTGGCATTTTCGCCTCACTATGATCATATTTTATCTTATTGCCGATACGTCCACGTCCGTCATATTCAGTTGTATCCACTCCTAAACTTACCTACGCACTGCCATTGGCTGGGGGAAACACACCAGCTCCCCGCCCAGAAATGTCCCGAGCCAACCAAAACAAACCAGAAGGGATGATTGAGCAGCTTTACTTTTGTATAAGTCTATATGACTCTACTACTACTGACTCTCTACTGACTCCATCTTTAAGCTGATTTCATCAGAAATATAAAATGCACCTGAAAGGCTTACTAATAAACAGTCGAGTACGTTTAAAACATCAACAGATCCAGGCTCGCTTGTAACCCGTCCTCACTCTTTATGCTAAGCTAAGCTAAATGGTGCTTGTTGTGCTTTAAATGTTCCATACACAAATGAGACTGGTGTCAATCTTCTTATCCGACAGACAGTTTGAGACCATTCAAAACAGGAGTTCTTAAATCGTCTGGCCTCCAATCCCGCCGTGAAAAAACGCAAACCAAATTTCTAATATATTTTTCGACCAATCAGATTTATTTACTCAAGAAGTGTGCACTTCTGATCTCAGTCGGTACAAAAAAAGTCACTGAAGCAAGAATTTAACAAGCCCCTCACAGACTTTTTTGACACAAGATTTTTCCAGGCACACATTTGCGACCCACTGAAAATGGCTGTGCGACCCACTTCTGGGTCCCGACCCACCAGTTGAGAACCACTGATTTAAAACACCCATATAAAACAAAACACAAAGTAACCAATCGTAGCAGCGATAAACCAGTAACTTCCATGATTTGTGTAGCTAACTTAATGTTTTTATCAGTGGTGCCTGGTGCTTTTGGAGATGCATAACAGTTTCTGGTAAATAAAAGTGGTAATGTGTGAAAATAGGATCCAGATTTAAAGTAACAAAATTCTCCAGTAGATTATGACAACATTTTTTGCTGCTGAAATGTCATCATAGGCATGATTTTCAACTATGTGCTTAAGGCAGCTAATCCCTTTCCCCCCTTTTTAATTCCTATATTCTTAAATCTGAATCCATCTGCAGTGAGATCTGACATGAATAGGCATAAACTATGTGAAGCCTCCATCCTGTAGCTTTCTGGCAGACTGCACAGCTGTGTGTTTGCAGACTGTGTGTCTCTGTTTTGCAGCCTGCAGAGATTCTTATCACGGCAGTGATGTGGGCAGGCTGGGAAAATATGCCCCATCCTCCGCCTGCAGGTTAATGTAAACACCACCCCTAACACCGTGTGTGTACATGTGTGGGATCTTCATTTCATAGAGATGACTCTTTAACCTTCCTCCCTCCCTCCCTGCAGCTGATTACATCTCCCAGCGAGGAGAACAGCATGTATGCTCAGCAGAGGGATGAGTACCTGGAGTCTGTGTGTGAAATGGCTATCAGGAAAGTCTCCATCATCACCATCTTTGGCTCCCTGACCAACTCCACCATGAAAATCGATCACTACCAGCTCGGTGAGTGACTCTCCACATGCAGTGCTACAACATAATTTCCCCTCTCTCATCGTAAGGGGAGAACACTCATGACTGTAACTTAAATAGCCGGTGCAGTATGACTGACAGTTCTCTCTCACACTCCAGTGTAAACCCTTCTACCTGATTTGCCAAATGCATCCTTCTCTGCTCTGTCAGTGGTCCATAACGTTGTTAAGTTATGCATGCACTATCTCTGAATTTTTGTTTATGAGAATCAAATGTGTCCTGTGATGTTTTTGCACATTTTAATGTTGCAGTAAATAGATCTTCTGTCCTCTCAAGTCTGTTAAAGTCTCACATCCAAAACCTAAACTCTATCGTTACATGAACGAATATTTGGTCGAGGGCAAACACAGCAGGTTTTATGCTGGACAGATTTTCTTTGTCTTATCTTTAACCTTAAAACCTATAAGAGGATTAACTTGCACATAGATACAGTCGGTGAGTTCATTCTTGGTTATTGCACATAAAGAGCGTTTAGGAGGACCAAAGTCAGAGTCACAACTGAGTTTATTGCAAAATGTGTTCATGCATACAAAGATTTTATTTTGTGTCTTGCTGCACAATAATAAATGAAGTAATAAAAAAAACAATAGAAAGCAAGATAATGGCAGGACTGCAACACTAAAGAAACTGAAATAAAAAAAGGAGATGTCAAAATACTTTCTAAAATGCTGTAAAGAGTCGGGTCGTAAATCGAACACCGTAGATTTTTGACTCTCAGCAACAATGCACATCTTTCTTTCTTTCTTTATTAGGATCCCCGTTAGCACCACACATCGGCTATTCTTCCTGGGGTCCAACACACATCCATTCATACACACTTATACACAGAACAATACCAACAAACAGCAAGACCAGCTCCTATTGTAGAATCCAGAGAGCGTGATTCAGAGCTCTTGAGGTTAAGATGCACTTCAGCATTGTCTTCAATAACCATTCTAACCTGTTGTGTTAAAAAAATAAAAAAACAATAGTAGTCGGTTCATTCTTGAATTTTGTTATTTAAGTCTTGAATAAGTTACGTAGAAACGTTGTCATGTGAAGGTTCTCCATGAGGCGGAGAGAAATCTGTCCTGCCACGTCTGCTGCCCTGTCCTTGTTTTACCTTCCTCACATGATGTAGAACGAGATGATTTCTGCAGCTCCAAGTTGAACTTTTCAGAAAGCACGCACACCGCCAAAAACCACAGCATTGTGTACTTGTCATTGTGTGAGCAGGTGATTTAGACGGATCACATTCCTGTGATCTTGGCTGCTGCGCTCTGATGTTAATGTGCATGTTCTCCTATGAAGGGTTATACTTTTATTGTATTTTCATACTTTTATGGGAGGGTGTAGGTGATCTTACAAGATTTAAGATGAGTTCCGCAGCTGTTCAGATTAAAAGAGTCTGTATCATATGCATCAGGGGATGAGGGGGAACCACTGACCGCTGCCAGAATACATACCTTCCTTTAGTGTCGTCTTACGGGAAGCTGGATACACTTACAGGGGGAATACCTGTATTTAAAGTCTTAGGCAAAGTTTCTCCATACCGGGTTATAGAAAGATTGTCCCCCCTCCCCACTCCACTGCTTGCCTACACTCACGCTGCTCCAGGACTAACCGGGCCTCAGCACGGTTACCTCTTGTACAAAACGTCAAAATAAAACCCATGCACGGCTTTACGTGATCATGAAGTGTGCTTAAGTTAACGCTAATTTTCTCTCCGATATGCGCCGATATAACTAGTTTATTCAGCAGTCAAAAAGCATTTAATTTGATCATACTGGCGCTACACTAGCAGTTCTTTGTCACCAGCAGAGGGCGCTATATGGATTATCACTCTGCAGAGTGTCAAGCGTTGATTCACGTACATGCTCAGTTACTTTCCAGTCGAGTGACCATCTTGTCTTTGTAATAAATCTTTTCCACGTGTTTAATAACTGCTTTGAGGGATCAACACAATAAATGTGTATATCTATATCCATCTATCTCTACAGATCAAACACAGATCTAAGAAAGGTATCGGCCGATCTATCGGTATTGGATATTTTGCTCTATCGGTATTGGCCCCAAAAATCCCACATCGGTCGGGCCCTGATATTTAGTAGACACACTTTCATCAGATTAATAATCATGTTGCTGCCATCACAGCCTGTTTTGTGGCTGAGAGCACCCCCGTTATAATTTACACCTCTTTTTTGGTATGTGAAAATAGTACCCCAGATAGTTCCCCTTAAAGTCATCAGACCTGCACACACTGAAAGCAATAACTACAGCGTTTAGAAGTCTTCCTTTTATTAAACTGTAAACTGATGCTTTGAACTCGAAGCAGACTTTTGTGCGATTTCTTGTGTCCTTGGTGCTCACAGTCAGAGACACTGTACAGCTGTCTCTAAGTCGGGACTTGTGTGAGTGCGTGTGAACATCAGGACATTCAAACCCACTTTAAAACCTTTATGAGTCTGTCACTCTGCACGACGACGGCGAGGTTTATCCCGATGGAATGCTGGAAAAAGTAGCAGAGGTGACGTCACCCGCCCACACCCACCCACGCCTGGACTCGGTTAAACACTTTTGTTCGACTCACGGTCCAGAGGGTCAGTGAGTGTGTGAGCATGTACTGTATACAAACAAGCGGTTCTTTCAGCGAGGCCCCTCCCTCACTTCAAGCTGACCTCATAGTGTTTTTTGGCGAGCAGCGTGTTTTGTAGGTGGAACATATTTGGGTTTCTGTGTTGTATATTTCAGTCTGCTGTCTCCAACATGTGCTGGGGTTTTCCTGATTTGCTCACACGCATTACACAGCACAGAGCGGGTGAACCATCCACCAAAATACACGGCTCTGTGGCCTGTGAGTCCTCACACATGAATGGAGGTAGTTGTGATTAGAGGCTTTTACGTTGGCCTGCTGAAACCCCAGCTGCAGTCATTTTCAGTAAAAGTGAGGTCGTCCAACCCTGCTGGATCTGGAGAGCAAACATCAGCTCTGCTTCTGATCTGTGTGTTTTTTATTCTTCTCTTCACCGTCATGTCAGACACATTTTCCAAAGCGACATTATTTTGAGCTGAACAATGTAGGAAACATCCAGTTCCTAATGTATCTGAACCAAGCACTCTCATTGGGTAGTGTTTGTATGGTTGATTGAATGGGAAATCATTTCACATCAAGAGGTCTGACAGATAGAAAGTCTCAAACAAAATGTTTTTTCAGACATTATTCTCGATTAGAAGTACCTTTATTACAAGTGGTGAGCGACAGCTGTGAAAATGGTCTTCTCGTGTCCTAACGACAGACTACCGCCGCCTGCTGGCATGGAGAGTTATTTCCTCTCGCACATGAGCAGAACGTACGTGGTGTTTGGCCGTCGGCTGTACTCTTTGCTGTGAGTTCAAGTGCAACTTTATGGCCAAGACAAAGGCGAAGTGAGGCGACGTGAGGCGAGGCCACAGTCGGCCTTCGTCGCCACTAGTTCTTTGCCGTCTGCTTGGTGCGTCAGGGACTTTATGGTGGTTTAAAGAAAGAACCTTTCATCGTACGCCTTTTCCTACGAAGAACATTTCATTCTTGTTTTACCTTTGTAATTAAATAATGTCCGTCATCAAATATTAACAGTCTCAGTTTATCTTATCACTGTTTCTCGTTCCCTCCAGAAAACGACAAGCCGATGAAGGGTCTTCGTCAGGAGGATCTGGTGAACCAGGACCTGATCACAGAGCTGAGGAAAGAGTTCAGTATGATATACGAGGACTTCTACATGGTCCTCACCGACACCGACATGAGGGTTAAGGTAAGGACTCACTCTCAGACTGTGCCCCAAAGTTAGGGGCTTATTTAAGAGGAAGATGACTATTTATTTGCCATGTTCCTTACGTATCTGAAATCTGAATATGTTGGGGCAGCTGTGGTTCAGTGGTGAAGTTCAGTGTCTCCCCACTGAAAGGTTGGGGGTTCAATCCCCAGCTCCTGCAGCCACATGTCCGATGTGTCCCTGGGCAAGACACTTAACCCCAAATTGCTCCCTCTGCTTCGTCAACAGTTATCAAAAGACAGAGAAATCCTTAATTTTAGAGTTGTAACGGGACATGTCTAGTTGTGGCGGCCGCCATGACAGACACGCCATGTTTAATGTTGCCGTGGAAACACCAGCTGTTACGTCAAAGACTGCTGTACGTAATGAAGCATGAGCTGCTACTGAAAGCTGCCCTACTGTTGCTGTATGTGCTGCTGTGATCAAAACGTCATGTAAATTACACTCGGATACATTAGCTCGTCGGTAAACATATTCTCTTCCTCAGGTCGGTTTCTCCCGGTCGTCTTGACCACGGTCAATGTGGAGTTTGTTTTCATCAGGGGTGGGGGTGGGAGTAGCAGAGAGAATCACTCCCATGATTCTCCGCCAACGGCAACGCCATCTTTTGTTTTTGTATTGATTGAGAGCCCCCTGGTGGCGGAATCTATACACTGTGCGTCTAAGCGCTTTTCAAGCTAAAGTCCATTTAACATTTACTATAAAAAAGACACATTTCTGATCCACCAGCCCCCGGGCAGTGTAACAAAAACGACACGTATATATGAATACTGGTTTAAATAAAACAACTTCCCTTAAAAACAACGTAAAATAATTTCTGCAAGAATCCGCAGGGCAAAAAATGTATGCATCCTCACACTGCTCACAGATAAAGGTTTAGTTAAACATTAAGGGATTTGTAAAGCCTCGACATAATTTGTGACTTACTGCATAGAGTCGTTTGTCTAGGCTAACCTGTCCTCTTAACAGCCTCTGTACCCGGGGCATGCGAACTAACCACTAGGCCACTGGTGCCCAGAGCTTTCCCATTTTAATGTTTCACTCATTAACCTCCCAAAATGAATCTGTGTTTTTTCCGGAGTTATTCGTGGCACTGCTGTCAGTCAGTATGTCTCCACTTTAATCTCCTCTCTCTCTCTTTAAAGGTGGGCTGACCTTTTCTTGTACTGCAAACATGCTGCTTTCACTAGAACACTGTTTTAATTCACCCAACATGACATTTACCCACCACCTGTATGTGGTTGTGTGTTTGTGAGAGTACATGCCAGGGTAAATCACCCGGCTGTTTTTGGACAGATCCATCAAAGAGGCCAGTGTTCATTCTGTGCTGACAGAGGCAGAGAGACAGTGTGTGTGTGTGTGTGTGTGTGTGTGTGTGTGTGTGTGTGTGTGTGTGTGTGTGTGTGTGTGTGTGTGTGTGTGTGTGTGTGTGTGTGTGTGTGTGTGTGTGTGTGTGTGTGTGTGTGTGTGTGTGTGTGTGTGTGTGTGTGTGTGTGTGCGTGTGTGTGTGAGAAAGATAGAAAGGCGGAGAGAGGAGAAGGTGTGAAAGAGTGAAAATGAGCTGAGCAGCAGAATCAGTAGACCCTGAGAAACTGTGAGTGTGTGCCTGTGTGTGTGTGTGTGTGTGTGTGTGTGTGTGTGTGTGTGTCTGTGGTTCATCTCCCTACATGTGTTAGATATTCACGCTGAGATTTTCCAGCGTTTTGTAAATGAAACTGAATTCTGTGTCATGTTAAACTGATATGTCTTGTGCTGCTTCCCAGAAACGATTAGAAGGAATTCTTGTGATGTGGCTGAGTCTGCACCACATCTACTATCATGTTCCAAACTTTGCTCCATCACTTTATGGGAAACAGTTTCTTCATCATTTCTTCTATTTTCATGACCTCTGACAGACATATTGGGGTATTAATCTTGTGGCTTCACAGAGAATTTATGTTTTTGTTGATGTTGTTTTTTTCAGCAATCCTACGAGGTTCCCATCGCCATGAAGGCCGTGTTCGACTACATCGACACCTTCTCATCCCGCATCCGAGAGATGGAGCAGCAGAAGAGGGATGGGGTCGCCTGTAAGAAGGAGGACAAGCCCAGGTCCCTTGAGAACTTCCTCTCCAGGTAAAAGTTGTTGTTATTGTTTAATATACACAGCATGGACAATATGTGCACGTGAAAAGCACTGCAATCTGTCAGGAACACCTTACTCGACTTCCATTTTGTCAGTCAAGTCTCCGCACTTTTCCTTTTAGGCTAAACACTTCACAGAAAGCAATGCAGGAGCAACAGCACTTGTAAACTTTACAAACATGGTCTTAAAATGAGCTCCAGTGTGCCTAAAAGTTACGAGGTGTTTACCAGGAGACGCATTTCTGCAGAGACTCCAGAGAAGAACATTTACATGCACAGTCAAGTGGAGCTGCAGTTAGTGCTCATTCAGGCCACACACTAACCCTAAGTATGTCTGACTCCGCGTCGTGTGGTTCTTGCTCTAACACTCTCCATGTTGATACCTCTGTCTCGTATTCTTCCCGGCTTTCTTTTATACATTCATGCTGTTTGACTTCCGGGTCAAGGCCCATTGTGGGAACTGTTGAGCATGCTCACATTTGGGGCTGATTGAGATGTAAACATGCAAGAGTAAATCAATGGGGTTTGAATAAAGGAGCATGAACCTTTTCTTGAAGTGTTGCTGCAATGTTCAAAGCACAGCATTGTCTGAAAATCCTTTAAAATAAAGACTTAGTTGCAGCTCTCTGAAAACCAAGTAAAAACCTTTAAATACTCAAGAAAAGGCCACACGAGATTTCTCAAGGATGCATTAAAAACAACTTCAAAGGCTTAAAGTGCATGCATGTCTCTGCTTACGTTGTTTAGATGAGCTGGTGGACTGAAAAAGAAAATCTTTTTGAATCAAATTTGTTATCTAAAGAGATTTTTGAGCAGCGGCTGTTTCTGCTTCCATGTCGCTTTGCTCAATAATCTGCATTTTATCCCCTTTTTGAGCAGCAGTCAGGACTCTGCAGCAGTTTGTTTGTGTGTGTTCCTCAGATGGTAGAAATTTAATCGACCCCTGCTGCACCTCAGGGCTGAATCACTGCAATCACACATTTCTCTGAGATGTCGAAAGCAAGAAAAAGTCTGTCTTTTGTTATCATGGGAACCTCCAGCTCCAGTTCAGTGCAGCAATCTAGCGGATTTTTGACCATAATTCGTGGTTGTCACCCTCTGGCAGTAACAGTACAGGAAAATGTAGGAGCACAAACAGCTTGTCCTTGCACAGAGCTTTCACTGCTGCACTGAACTATCACTTAAATCCAGGCTGAAGTTTTCTGTGATTGCAGGTTCCGATGGAGACGTCGCCTCTTCATCATCTCCGCCCCCAGCGACGAGGAGTGGGCCTATCAGCAGCAGCTCTACTCCCTCTCCAGCCAGGCCTGCAACCTCGGTAAGCTACTGTAAAACTAACCTGTGATTGGTCCACTTACTCCCTTTGTTAAAAGAGAAAATGTGTTTACAGTCTGAGATAAACATGAACAGGAATTGTGAAATGCTAAATGTGGACCTCTGGTAATGGAAATAAGAATCAGATTTTTTTCAGCAGATAACTCACCAGAAAAAAATATTGAAGTGGATTGTGTTTACCATATTGCAGCCATGCTTCCTCGGATTTCACTATGTGAGCTTATTTTTACATGTGCTGCCTTATTTAGCAGGTTATATTATTATTCATTAGGGTAAAGCCCAGTGACGGCTCGTGCATTGTTCGCCAGGGTGGGCGCAATATCTCACAGATAGACCCAGATTTGTAGCTTAAATCGTTAGCTAGATGCTAACACATACAGTGCTGGTAAAACCTATAAGACAAGGGAGCTCAGGAGCTCCCAGAGAGATATATGGTTAGTAACTTAAAATGTACATGAATATTCAAAGATAGTGACATGCAGTAATATGATGTGAATGCATACAGATAAAGAGAGAGACAGGAGCTTAGTGTGCCAGCTGCCCCGGCAGTCTAAGCCTATAGCAGCAGGTCCAAGCCTGAGCCACCCGAACTGCAAGCTGTATAAAAAAGGAAAGTTTTAAGCCTGCTAAGTACAGAGTGCTTCTGCCTCCCGAACCCTGACTGGTAGATGATTCCAAAGGAGAGGGGCCTGATAAGTGAAGGCTCTACCTCCCATAGTACATTTAGAGACTGTATGTGCATTAGCTTAATGTTCTCGACGGCTAATACGGCGCTGTTACCCCTTGAACCCCCTCAGTCTTACTTTTCATCTTGCATTGGACAATTGCATTTATCATATTTACACAGCAGCCTCTTCCTCTCACTTCATGCTCAGTGTGGACGTTTGAAATTTGAAAAGATATTTTAGAGCTAAGCAACACATCTGATAACCCATGAGCTACTATAAGAAAACATTTCTGTGGAACTACACATCAGAAAACGACATTACAAAACCTTTTCTTAAATCAGGCCGTGTGATTTCAGTCATCAAGTGTTTTTGGTGCCATTTTTGATTGAAAGCGTGCCCTTCATCAGTGTGGTCGCTGCTTTTGAGGACTCTCTCTCTTGGGGTTTTCTGCAGCTGCAGTGTGTGTGTGTGCTCTCAGCTCGAGCAGCTCTGCTCACGCTGACTGCTCTTTCTGTGCTCCAAACTATTTCCTGTTGCTGCAGCCAGAAACAAACAAACAGGACAGAGAGTTTACTTCCCAAGCATGTCAAAATCTTTAACGTAGTCACTGCAGCATGAATCACCTTTGGTAGTTCATATTGGTAGAATAATATTAATACTGCATGATTTATTATTTCATCTGAATGGATACAAATTCTGAGGGATTGCAACTGGCCAAAATCTAACACCTCGTCTGATTTTTTATCTACATTTATATGCCGTTTGATTAAGAACCTGCTGGTCTTTCAGCGTGATATATTGCTGGGTCTAAATGTCTAAAAAGGCACAGCTAGTTTTTAAATTGCTCCAGATTTCTTATATTGCAGATGCGTAACAGGCTGTAAAGGCTGTTATCTTCATGTTAAAATAAGCCTGATCCCAGTGTGACCTCTAACATTAACGTTTATTTGGTCTAGCCGGTTTCTCCTCCGCTTGACGTCATCGTGTGACGCTGTCACTTTAGTTGACTTTAGTTGCTAACTGGACTTTTTACATGCTCACACATACACACACAATAACTCTCCCACTATGTTAACGAGAAGAGACGCCTGAATGGACGACTTTGTAAATGAAATGTTCATTGCAGGCGAAAGGCGAGAACCTCTTTGCATGTCAAGGACATCGTCTTTGGCGTGCTCGTGACAGCCGTATAGTGTGTTTTGCTTTTTTATGTGGACGAAGATGTTTTCGAGAACTAAGCGCGTGTGGACGGGATTATTTATTTTTTAAACAAAGACTTTGGGGTCAAGTGTACTCGGACGTGCATGTGTGCGTGCGTGTGCACAGAAGGATCCCAGATGACAGAGCTGGCAAAGAGCTGCTCTGTTCTGTCTGTAGCTAACCAGCTCCTTCCCTCCCTGACGACGGCCCTTTCAGCGAGCCTGTTACTCAACTTTTCCACAGTTACTTAAATGTTATTGCTGTTTATCTGAAGAAGAGGCATTAATCTAAACTTTATAAATCTCAACAACCCGATGTGTCTTGACAGATTTATGTGAGATAAATGTTAAGTTTAGAGCCCTCGGTGAACTCGCCTCCTCAGCTAAACCAAATAAATCCCCTCATGGAGTTTCTCCCTCACTTGAACCTTCTGTTTCTGCTTTGTTTATAGGAATTTAAGATTTCTGACATTTCTTTCTGGCTCTTACATCTTTCCCCGAGCACTCTTTCATAAAAAAAAACTTTAAAAAGTGCAAGAGTCAAAGTCATAAATCTGACAAATACATTTCTCAACGATTCTGATCTGAAGTTTACGATCACTCAATCAAGTAGATTCAAGAACTTCTTTTGATGCAATCTTGTTCAAGTGATAAACAGTTTAAGAATTTTGGCTTACTCTACTGCAGGGGCTTTCAGATAGGATGAAGTGTGCGCTGCGCTCGCCGCGGTGTAGGACGCAGAGCAGGAGCTGAGCGTGTACACGTGCAAATCAACGGCGTAAGTTGCTAGATGACCCAAACGATAGACTGGAAAGTAGCTCCTGCCACAGCACACTGTATCTGTCCACTCTTCAGTAGAAAGCCCTGACCTTTCTTCTGCTGAGGAGGAGGAGACGAGCGGCAAAAAAGAAGAGGGTGTGCATTCATGAAATCTTCAGGGCACGACAGGATGTGGGAGAGTTTAGGCTCTTACAGGAGCTGCAGCTCTAAAACGAACGTTTCACAATCATGACACACTTTTCTGCTGCTTTTTTAAAAACACCTGGTACACACAAACTGTTCTAAATTTCTTTCCAACCAAGAGCTTTCTTGCTGATGTACCGCTAAGAAAATAAAGGAAATTCTGGTGCCCAGTTGCTCCAACTTTACAGTACAAAAAAAGACACAAAAGACCATCAACTATAAGGGAAATGCACGCCGAGAAAACAACATAAAAGCTGTATTCAAAAGTATTAAGTGGATATGGTTTCATTTAAAGAAATGTGCCTAATAGTGGTTAAATGTAAGTAACAGAGCCATTTAAGGCGCCACTTTGGTCCAGTTTGGGCGTCACACTCGTGGATTATTGGGCCCTGAAGTGACCATATTCGGATGCCAAGGTGGATGTAGATTTTTACGTCGCTTTTTTGGTTTACCTGTTGCTGTTATGGTCACTTGGTGATCACGGGTTTGCTTATAAAAAGCAGTAAGAATAGTGACATCAGTATTTATCCACACTGTTTAGCAGCATGAGTCAGGGGACTGGAGAAAGTCAGCTTGTCTTGCTTATCAGCCGGTCCAGACCAGGCCTGTAAGGACTTTTTCCCCCCCTGGTTTGTTGCTCTTGGCTGGGTTGGTACTGTGGGGTGTTGCCTTGCTCCACAGACAAAGGCTCGTCCCGCTGAGTGGGCTGAAGACCTCAGAGGTCTGATCCTGGTAGTCAGCACTTGGCTCTCTCTTCAGTAGGGTGTCCTCTTGTGGGCTCTCTTGCCTCAAAGGAGACAGGTTGTTGTTGGCTGGACTCTCCGGGTCACCACGATCTCCTCCCTTTCTTTAAAAAAACGAAAAAAGCTCGGGATGGTTCCAATAATAAACAAACACAGGACTCAGCCAGGATGGGCAGCAGGACTGCTGAATAAAAGAACAGTTGGTCTGCACGATGTACTTCAAATCTGTCTCTCTTTGTAAGATGTCTGCTTCTCCCTGATGTCGTTGTTGTTGTTTCCATGGTAACAGGTCTGCGGCACATCGCCATTCTGAAGCTGGCCGGCACGGAGTTAACGGATATGGGTGGAGTCCTGGAACTTTATCCTATCAATGGTAAGAACCTTTCCTCTGTAACTTAAACAACAGGACAGTAGGTCAGGAACGTCGAACACACACATGCTACACGTACCATCTAAATGAATGCACATAAAATGGTATTTTAGTGAATGCTAAGACCTCAAACACAAAGGGCATTTATCTCACATGCTTCGTTTAAGTAGAAATATCTTTGAAAAAGCAACATGTCAAAAAATCTCATCTGAGACAAACCATCCTTACGCAAAACTAGAAATCTCCCTGCAGAGGCCAGAGTGTCGGAGTACCCCTTCTCATCAGTTATCCAAGATAAGGTCAAAGAATCTAAGCTAAGGCATCCCGCTCCCTCTCGTTCAGTAACATTGTCAGACAACAGAACAAAAGTCTGAGTCGGCCAGTGACAAAAACAAGAACTTATAGTGGACATACTTTGATCTGTGACACTTGCCACCAGTTTTTGTTACAGCTCTTTCAGCCTCTTTCTTGGGACTTTGGCTGAAACAATCTACTGGAGCAATTCCGAAGTCTCAGTACCATTAAGTCACTGAAAACGAATAGTTGGTAATATTGGTGCTCAGGTCTTTCCATCACATCCCCAACAGAGCTTTTTTTTAAGGCCCTGACACACCAAGCAGACGGCAAAGAACTAGTGGCGACGAAGGCCGACTGTGGCCTCGCCTCACGTCGCTTCACATCGCCTTTGTCTTGGCCAAAAAGTTGCACTTGAACACACCGCAAACACTACAGCCGACTTCCAATCACCACGTACGTTCTGAGCATGCGTGAGAGGAAATAACTCTCCATGCCAGCAAGCGGCGGTAGTCTGTAATCGTCAAGGGGAAACCGGAAGAGGACGAGTACGGAGAAGAATGCGGATATATAAACTGTTATGATACGAGAAGACCATTTTCACACTGCTGCTGCTCACCACTCGTAATACACGTACTTCTAATCAAGAAAAAAAGTTGAAGTCATTTACTTGCTTTCGTCCCTTCCGTTTTTCTTCTTGTGCGCTGATTCGCTTAGCTGCACAGCCAATCAGAGAGATTCCTCTGACCAGCCGCGCCGACACTGATTCAACATGTCGAATCGGCCGGAAAAAAGCAGACAGGGGCCGACAGGTAGATACGGAGCTGACAAACCGCAAATACTAGGGCGACGATCTCCTTGGTGTGTCAGCCTTAAAAGGCAAATCCTCAGTACTGTAGCCCCTTTCAGCTGCACCAACACTCAGGCTGCTTTTAGACTCAAAGTGCAAACGTGTGTTGTTGTTTTTTTTCATTTCACATGATCTGTTAGATGTTCCTCAAGAGATCTCCTATCAAATATGGCGTTAGACTTCCTGGGAATAAAGAAAAAATGACTCCAGGTTTGGCAGTAAAAACTGGAGCTGTAACCAGCGGACTGCTGTTGTTGACATTTCTGCTTTTGACATTAGAGGCTCAGCATGTGGAGACAGAAAAATGTCAAACAGGCTCAAAGCAAACAATTCTGTTCACTTGGTGCTGCGTTAAAAAAAAAAAAAAGTGTGTTCTAAATACTTTATTCCTGACCTGAATATCTGCTCCATCCATTCAGGGAGCGCTACTGTGGAGCGTGAAGGACTGTCAGGCATGCTGGTGAAGGACATGAGGAACTACTTCCAGATCAGCCCAGAGTACTTCTCCATGCTGCTGGTGGGGAAAGACGGCAACGTGAAGTCCTGGTACCCGTCGCCCATGTGGTCCATGGCGATCATCTACGACCTGGTGGACTCGATGCAGCTGCGCAGACAGGAGATGGCCATCCAGCAGTCACTGGGTATGCGCTGCCCTGAGGACGAGTACGGGGGCTACGGCTACCATCAGCACGGATACGAACACGGTTATCAGGACGGATACCACCAAGGATACGGCTACTAGCTCCTCCCTGTACATCGCAGCTTGTGTGTGGTGTCTTAACTTCTTTTTAAATCTTTACAGTTGGCTCGGACAAATTGATGTCCTTGAATGTTTTGTAGCACTTAATGAAAGCCTCCGAACGGTTGCTTTCACCCTTCCAGCTCTTTCATTTCAGTTTATATCGCTGCAAGTGAAGATACTTTGACTGGAGGCTTTAATCAGAGACGGTTAGTGTAGAAATGTGTAGATGAGCCTGGAGGTTCAGGGATTTATTGTCCAAGTTTTTAATTTTGATTTTCTAGTTTGGTCATTTCCTACAGAGGGTATTGCTGCCACCAAGTAAGAAAAAATGGGATCATTATCATGTGAGAACAGGATATTTTGATGCAATTATGACATACAAACTTAAGGTAGAGTCAGTAGCATTTTTCAGCTTGCAGCTTGTAAACACAACATTTAAACTGGGCCCCTCCTCCTGGGCTCATCGCCCCCCTTAAGCTCACACTCACTGCAGGATGTAGTGCGTACGTTTACTGCTTGTACCTACACTACAAGCTATCGCATGCTAGCACAAGCTAACCACCGGTGTTTGGCATCTACCTGTCAAACAGAAAGCAGGCCAGCTCTGCGTCTGCGGGTGATTCCAACCCAAGGTTCACCCTCTTTTTTGGAACGAGCTTTATCCGCTTGGCGTTTCATCTCACCGTAATTACATTTTCTTTTCTGTGCTGCTACGTCCACATCCGTCATATTCACGTTCAATCACTGAATTGTATCCACTCCTAAACTCACCTGCTGCGCTGTCATTGGCTGGAGGAAACACACCAGCTCCCCGCCAAGAAACGTCCCGAGTCAACCAAAACAAAGCAGAACAGTAAAATCCAGTCAGAGGACAGGGTCTCTGCAGACACAGTCACCACCACACATGTACGGAGGCCCAGAAGTCATGATTTAGCTGCTTCACTTTAGTTTAAGTCTATATTCTATTTTTTCAGGAAAAAGCTACTGACTCCATCTTTAAATGAACTGTACCTTTTTGTATGTATGTGAAATATTTCATGTTATACTTAAAGACTTTATGATGTTTTACGATGCAATGTGTTATGTGATTTATGTTATAACAAGATAAATAGTTCTAATCAATGAATCGAAGTCTTATTTATGAACTGCACCAAAAGAGCCGGCTGAACGGGGACGCACCGATGCATCGCTTCAACATGAGTATCACCTGTTGACAAACATCTGCCCATCAGCAGATAACGTGACATGCACCAATGTCAGTTTTCGGTGTGTGTTTGTTGTGCCGCACTGAACACCTACCTGCTGATTCAGAGGAGAGGTTTTTTTAATGGGCAGAGGGAGTCACCTGTTGGCAGTGTGGGAGTCTGACAGCGGCTCTGAGGAAGATCACCGACGTGCAGCTTGTCCGACATGTTCCTGTGACATTTCAAGAGGAGGGACTGCTTTAAGCATTTTTAATACATCAAACCTCATTGCTCGGGGCGCCAGTGGCCTAGTGGTTAGTGCATGAGCCCTGCGTATGGAGACTGTAGTCCTCCAAGTGGGTGACCCACGTTCGAATCCGACCTTTGGCTCCTTTCCTGCATGTCATTCCCCTCACTCACTCTCTCTCTCTCTCTGTCCCTGATTTCAGACTCTATCCACCTGACATCTCTGATCTCTAAAATAAAAGCCCGAAAGTAAACCTTTAAAAAAACAGACAAAGAACTATGAAGGACTGCAGGAAAAAACTTGTAACACTTTAAATTGAGGTCACAATATTCACCATTAACTAGCTTCTTATTAGCATGCTAACTTGTAGCATGCTGGCTCCTTATCCGTCATTATTTAGCGCTTATTAGCACCTTACTCTACATGATCATAGTCTATAGCTAACAGTCATTAACTAAGAGTTTACCCTCCTCATTACTGCTTATTGCAGTTGTTGAACATGAATTATGGCCAAACTAAGCAAAGCATATTAAGATAATTACCTGGTGGTCTAGTGGTTAGGATTCTGCGCTCCCACCGTCGCGGCACTGGTTTGATTTCCTAGTCAGGTAACAGCTTGGGCGGCAGCAGCTCAGTCTGTAGGGACTTGGGTTGGGAACCGGAGGGTCGCCAGTTCAAGTCCCATTGACCGAATCTGAAAATTGGTCTGGTATCTGGAGAGATGCCAGTTCACTTCCTGAGCACTGCCGAGGTGTCCTTGAGCAAGACACCAACCCCCCAGCTCAGGAGTGTCCGCTGTGAGCAGCCCCCTCTCTCTGGCATCTCAATAGGATTTAGTTTGTGCATGTGTGTGTAGCATGTCTCAATAACAGTGTAAAAATGCTTGCAGGATTAATACAGCTTATCTTAAAGAGTATGCTACTAGTTAGCATGCTAATAAGCAGCTAGTCAATGGTGAATATTGTGACCTTAATTTAAAATGCTACCTACAGTTATTGACTAGATTATTTTAAACATAAGTCACGATCACTGCATGGCTCTAACTCTGTTATATCGTAAAATAAAATCATGTTCTGACTTAATGTTTGTATGTCTTCAAGATGTGAACATGTCTCGTGATAACAGCTCTGCATGTGCTGATGTGATTGTGAACCGTTTCTTTTTCAGGCGTGGCAGCGACACACTCGATATTTCTAACTTCAGCACAGAGTTGTTTTAACTTCCCTTCAAGGTCGAATCAACATCTTTGTGTAAGCATCAGTCTCTTTCTGGAGACGACAGGCTGAAATTAAACATGTTTCTATTTATTGGACTTCTGTTGCATCTGAGCTGCAGGTTTTTTTTCTCCCCTTTTGTAACGTTTCAGTTGCTATCCATTGTTCTTATTTATACTCTGTTGTGCTTTATGACAAATAAACATGTTTACTGCCACTCTTTGGTTGCTTCCTGTGCAGAATATATAAAAGATATGAGATACATGCAAAGTCAAAGTAACTGCAGCCTATCTTTGACGCTACATCTCCTCCTAGTGGTCCAATGAGATGTTAGGGGAAATACTTTGCTGGATGAACACAGTGGAGCTGTGTATGAAGTAGTGTTGTAGTCAAGACCACACTAACCGAGAGCAGGACATACCCGAGACCAGAGTGCTCCGAGACCGAGACAAGACCGAGACATTTAGGGATCGAGACCGAGTCAAATGATAAATGGACTTGAGCTTGTAAAGCACTTTTCTAGTCTTCTGACTACTCAAAGCGCTTTTACACCGCATGTCACACACAGTCAAGACATTTAGGGATCGAGTCCGAGTCAAGACCAAGACCAAATCTGGAGTCTGCCCAGTCTGAGACCGGGACAAGACAGAGTAAGAATGCTTTCCATTCCAAGACGAGACCAAGACCTTAAAAAAGTGGTCTCGAGACCGACTGGTTTCAAGTACTACAACACTAGTATGAAGTTACACATGTTCATTTGTCTTTAAAATAATAATATACAAGGCTTTGAATAATATCAAGACAAATTAAAAAGCAGTTTATTTGCAGAATCACAAGCAGTCAAAGGTCAGACTTTATGGCACATACAGGAATTTCCATAGAATAAGACTTACTGGTACTTCACAGTTTGAAAACATCAAACAGGAATGTGACCGACGATCACTCAAACCAAAGTCTGACACTAACTCTACTCTTTCTGTGCTCTTGGTTCTTGTGCATGTTCACGGTTTGAGCTGCAGAATAGAAAGTCCTTCACTCTCTACGTAACCGTTCTGTGAGTGTGTAAACGTATCTTATGTATAATTTACAGTTACCACGGCGATGTTTGGACGCTTCAGTCGTTGTGCTTTTCTGTGCTGCTAAAACGTCAAATACTGCATTTACACTGCACACATATTGTAAAGTGTTATACAATCATAAGACTGTCTGAAGTGAGGATGCTGTCGTACAAACACCTGCAAGCAGCCAAATATCTGCACGCACACGGCAGGAATCATTCCAGGATTTAAACTAAAATCACTAAAAGAAACTCGTCACGATCCCAAACGGCAAATACAGTGTTTCTTCCACTTAATTAAGGAGTATTTTTAAACCGTGGCCTTGCTTAAACGTGCTTTGGGGTCTACCTGACTTTTAGGATCAGGGTCTGGAAATGCACTAGTCAGTCGCCTTAGGTGGCGGCTGCAGAACTGGCCGTAATGGATGCAAGGACAAAGTCTTTCCACTAAAAGTTCCTGTTATTCACTGACTGACTCAGATTGTGATTCTAAGTGTCTGACAGCGTTACAGAAAGGATCCCTGCAGAGAAAGACCTTTACGTTAAACGATGTTTTAACCACAAACAGCCGTTACATCACTCTCTTCAAAGACGCCAGACTCCTTTGACAAAACGAGTTATTTTACTCGCAGTTACAGGAGAGTTGTCGATCTTTCACTGGAGTGATTAGTTTATTTTTTAAGTGTCATTGTGTGTAACTGAAGTAATGTTTTTGGGCAGATTTACTCATTTAACCAATAATGGAATAACAAACTGACCAATCGGTGCAGGGTTGGACCTACATGCCCCGTGCTGTGCAAGGTAGAATCACTGTTTATGTCAAAGGAGTCTGGTTGTTTAAAGAGAATGACGTCACAGCTGTTTCCTGTTTCAAAATGATCTTACCTTAAAGCTCCTGTGAGAAGTTTTGGGTTGGTGATACGACAGACTGAAATAAATATTGATCCCTCTTGAGATACTTAAAGCAGACTAGATCATCAGCATGAAGATTCATCATTTCTTTTACATTTTTTGCCTGTAACCCTTTTCAGACTGCCTTTTTTTGCAAAAGTGCCGTAGCTAAGAGTTGCCGTCATCACGTCTTTGTACATTCATATTGATTCCGTGATGGCGTAATTTTGGTGTCCCAGTCCGTGAATTCACATTGCGATTAGGCACAGCAGGAGCTCCACACACAGGCAGACATGCACGCAAACACAGCGCTGCACTGGCTCCGGTGCAACCGTCTCGCCTCTGTTACTACCTCGGATGATGGTACAGAGGTGGGTTCCCTTCATCCCTCCATTACGCCTCAGCAGGATTCAGATTGAAGGTGAAACGTCACTGGGGCGTAAATATTGTGGCTTGAAACGGCATTCTGAAGCCGTCAGTATAAAAAAATGTGCAGCAAAGATCCATAGTTAAAGGGGGCAGGATGAATTTTGGTCTGAAAGCACTTCTAACACACTTAACAGGACAGAATCAGCAAAGAGATAAGAGGTACCACTTTGTCCACAGGGGTAGAAAAAAATCAAAGAAAACCAGAATTCCTCACAGGAGCTTTAAGAAAAAAGTTGTTTAAAAAAAACCAACCCAAAATATGTAAACATAGGGCCGAGGTTAAAAAGTACAGAGATTCCCCTTTAATTAAAGCACTTATATATAGACAGGCACATTTCAAAATATACACAATAGCCTTAATAATCACAAGAGTTCATCACACCATTGATCCACAGGATTCACCGTTTACCTGCTGACAGTCAGTCAATGAAACGCTTTGACACAAAATCTGCACTCCCTCTGCGTTCAGGAGCGTAAGTCCACAAAGCAGCTTCGTGACAATCTTCTGTCCTGAATGTGAGCGACAATTCAGCCCTACAAAGACTCCTCGTCTGATTCACTGTCTGTGTTCGGCTTCGTCAGCAGCTCCAGCTCCTCGCCGTCCTGCAACACCATAAAACAAGAAGAGATCAAAATAAATTAAGAATCAGAATGCATGCAGCCGTGATATCAGTCTATTAATCTTCTAATCTATAGCAACAAAGATCTGTACAGACATATGCAGAGGACAGACAGACAGACTAATGCAGAGGACAGACAGACAGACACATGCAGAGGACAGACAGACAGACAGACACATGCAGAGGAGAGACAGACAGATACATGCAGAGGAGAGACAGACAGATACATGCAGAGGACAGACAGACAGACACATGCAGAGGACAGACAGACAGACAGACAGACACATGCAGAGGAGAGACAGACAGACACATGCTGAGGAGAGACAGACATATACATGAAGAGGAGAGACAGACACATGTAGAGGAGAGACAGACAGATACATGCAGAGGAGAGACAGACACATGCAGAGGAGAGACAGACATATGCAGAGGAGAGACAGACACATGCAGAGGAGAGACAGACAGACACATGCTGAGGAGAGACAGACATATACATGAAGAGGAGAGACAGACACATGTAGAGGAGAGACAGACAGACACATGCAGAGGAGAGACAGACACATGCAGAGGAGAGACAGACACATGCAGAGGAGAGACAGACACATGTAGAGGAGAGACAGACAGATACATGCAGAGGAGAGACAGACAGATACATGCATAGGAGAGACAGACACATGCAAAGGAGAGACAGACAGATACATGCAGAGGAGAGACAGACATATACATGCAGAGGAGAGACAGACACATGTAGAGGAGAGACAGACAGATACATGCAGAGGAGAGACAGACATATACATGCAGAGGAGAGACAGACAGATACATGCAGAGGACAGACGGACACCTGCAGAGGAGAGACAGACACATGCAGAGGAGAGACATACATGCAGAGGAGAGACAGACATCTGCAGAGTCTTGTCCTGTCTCGCCCGAGGACACTTCAACATGTGACTGCAGGATGTCTGCACAGTCAATGAGGTTATGTAAGTTTTTTTAAGTTATGTTCTTGCTAATATGTTTTGTATTTAAGCTCTTATTAAACAGGATTATGCATACAACAATCTTCTGCAGCCATATCACGGTCAAACTCCAGACACAATATGTCTTACACCCAATTTAGTGCAACATTATGATGCCCTGAACGATTGTGCAAAACACAGACGTCTTAGCTTTCAGCTGTCAACCTAATTAAGGCTCTATGTATCATATTTTTGTTTTAAATCATATTAAACAGAATTATGTGGTAACTTAATAGGATGCCACTTGAGAAATGTGAGTGTTTGGAAGTCAAAGAAAAGAGAAAGTCAAGCCTGAGTGATGACGACCAGAATCAACAGGAGGATCTGATCTGATCTTGGTGATGTTTTAGGAGGTCAGAGGTCAGAAAGTTAACGAGAGTCTATATCTGAGCATCAGCACCAAATCTTTAAGTTGTATAATGCTAAAAAAAAAGTCCCTCAGAGTGCTGCAGAGGCCAGAACAGTGTCCTCACAAGGCCTCACTGACATCTGTTCTGTTTAAAAGCTTCCTCTTTCACAATCCGATAGAATTCATCGACTTAATGAAATTATGTGAGTCTCCAGTGTGAGTCTGAATACAGAGATTGTGTTTCCTCCTGCATGGAAGAAATCACATTATAGAGACACGAGGGCCAAGTTTTCCTCCAGTATGTGTGTGGGTGTGTAAGTGAAGGGAGGAGGGGGCTTTACATCGGGGTTAGCTGAGGAGAGGAGCGTGTGTGTGACTACAGAAGGTCTGTGGTGTGTGTGTGTTTGCAATTTCATCCGTACCCCTCTGGACCTCTCGAACACCTCTCCGTTGACGACCCGCAGCTTCTCTTGCTGCAGGGTGTACTCCAGGTCTTTGGGCCGGCTGGCGTTGTAGATAAAGATGGCCAGCAGGACCGTGGGAGCCTGGAGGAAGAAGTCCAGCGAGGGCCGGAAGTCGAAGAGGAACAGGGAGAGTGCGGTGACCAGGACGGTGCTGATCTGTCCTGTCAGGACGTGGAACATGTTGTCTCTGAATTTCAGGATGAAGGCCACAGATAAACCCAGGGCAGCTGCAGAAAGGCAAAGGGAGATTTTAAAATGACATGCATTAACAGAGAGATGTCAGAGTGGGGCTGCTTCACACTGCTACGCAGGGAGCGACCGGGACTTGAACTGGCAACCCGGGTTAGGGTTGGGTTAGGTCAATATTAGCTAATGTCTCCTAGCTGCAACTTAAAGTATATTTCTGGACATTTTTAAAGCAGTAATCTTACAGAAAAGTAAGAGAGGAGATTATTGTCCGTCTGTAGGTTTTTGTTCGTGTATTTGTGTAAATATTGTCTAGGATGCAAACTAAACTTTTAAAGGTCACATATCCTCCTCCTCTTCAGTGTAAATAAGTCTCAGAGCTCCTCAAAACATGTGTGTGAAGTGTCTTGTTCTAAATCCACTCTGATCCTGTATTTGATCATGCCTATAAACCCCTCTATTTCAGCCCTGCTCAGAACAGGCTGTTTCTGTGTCTGTAGCTTTAAATGTAAATGAGCTGTGTCTGACCACGCCCCTCTCTGGAAGGGCTCTGGTGGCTTGGGCTTTCTCACTCCATGCCCTCGATCTTTCAGGTATGAGGGACTTGACTCTTATTCCTGATGACTCACCAGTGACCAGCACCAGACCCAGTGAGTAGACGTTGTGTCCGTGTAGGAGGCCACAGTGTACAGTGAGTCCGCGTGCTTCACTGCCGAGCCCGAGGGTCAGAGCGTTAAACACCACGCCAAAGGCATACCTGCAAAACCACAGAGCACAGGACCAGGGTCAGGATGAAAATTAACTCACTTTGTTTCTTCAACCTCATTATCATCATCACGAGAAGCTTCTCACAGTTTACTGTTCTGGATGAAGATGCTCTCGGTGAGCTGGTCTCCTTCTTTCAGGATCTTCTCGTTGTAGATGTTGGCCATGGCGGAGATGAAGCACTGCAGGACGAGCAGGATGTGACCCACACCCAGAGACCGAAGCTTCCCCACAACGCGGTCCCTCCAGGCCTGACCGGGTAGAGACGACACCCATGATCCACTCGCACTGTGGTGGGGAAAAACACACAACCAATCAGAGCGTAACACAACATAAATGACTGCTTTAGTTCCAAAGAGAGCGAGAAGATGAGCCATTATATAGACCATTTTATTACAAGTTTGTGATTGCCTTTTTTAGCTGGATTTAGTCTTTACCAGCTTCAAGTCTGAGTTCCCTTTCTTCTGTGTTTTATTTTGTTTAAAATACGTTGCTGATGTAACCATGACAAAGAGACTAGAGTGGATATTTTGTCCGATAGGGAAAAATCACATTTGTTTCATATGCATCTCTGCATCCATCACGCTACCTGCTGTTCCTCATCTGCTCCAGCAGCTGTGTGTAGAGCAGGCAGGAATTGGACGGGGTGGAGAGCGGGTTGGTGTGGAGGCCGGGCACAGCGATGGCATTTTGGCTGCCTCCCGATCCCGTCGTCAAGGAAACAATGGACAGGAAGAGGACGAGTAAGGCCGCCCACTGAACCCAGGACAGACGCCTCCTGAAGGAAGAGGCGATGCACGAGATGTTTTAGTTTAAGGTGTGGTAGTTTGTATCAACCTTGGTTTACCACATCAGTGGAGAACATGAAGAGTATTTTAAATAGGGCGCCAGTGGACTAGTGGTTAGTTCACAGGCTCCATGTACAGAGGCTGTAATCCTCAAAGCGGACGGTCCAGTTTAAATCCGACCTGGCTCCTTTCCTGCATGTCAACGCTCACTCTCTCCCTGATTTCTGACTCTATCCACTGTCCTGTCCCTCAGAAGTTTAGAGAACTATTGTTGGGAGTATTTGGTTCAAATTATCTTATCAAGTCAAACACACACTATCTAGCTATCTATCTCACTGTACAGAACAGAGTCTTAGGATCAGAGTCGTGCGATGAGTCACTTACTTGAGAACGATTCTGAAGAGAACAGCTGTGGTCAGGATGACAAAGTTGGAGAACAACACTGCCATGGCCTGGGGACGAGAGGAAGAACAGCTGGGTTAAAGATAGAGAGCAGAATGATAACGGAACATGACACGTGCAACGAGTCTTCAGTCAGGACGTTTAGTAAACGCAGGTTGGATAAGATAAGGCAACATCTACGTTTGGACTTTTTACAGAGACTTACGATCGGGTTCATATTCGAGGTGGAGGTTTATTCTGGTGTTTTTTAAAAATACCTCCAAATATGACCAGGTCTATGTGATAGATGTATATTATATAATATATGATTCATATGTACAAATCAGGTGATCAGGTCAGCTGAGTCAGTGATCACTTTCAGAGAGTTAATATTATTCAAGTTTTTATAAATAGTTTCAGAATTCCTCCAGAAGAATTTTTCCTGCGATAATGTCTGCAGTGTATTTACTGCATGCACCTGAACCTGATCGTTGAAGAAGTGATTCTCCTTTTGGGGCATTTTGGCTTTTATTAGATCGGACAGCTGAAGAGAGAGGATACGTTAGGAGGAGAGAGTGGGGGATGACGTGCAGCAAAGGGCCAAGGTCGCATTCGAACTAAAGGTCGCTGTGACGAGGACTGTGGCCTCCTTAAAGCGGGCACCTGACATAAACGCTAGATTATCCGGCACCCCAAACTAGTGCTATTTCGCTTTTAAACATATCGATGCTCTTTAAAACAAGGATTGAGGAGGTATTGAGGTGTTCACTGACAGGCTGCAGGTAGGTCATCACATAGAAGATGATGAGGTTGTCCAGGAAGTAGAGGAAGGCGGGGACCGACCACTTCAGAGAATTAAGGAATGATCGACTGGAGGACCAGCCGAGCTCTCTGCACGATCGCCCCTCTGAACAGAAACAGAGAATGAAATGACTTTAACATACACAATTACCGTCACGCACACAAGAACACACATGCTGAGACATCGGCGACTTCCGTCTCTACCTCGGACTATGACCCTGAGTGACATCACCAGGCAGAAGAGCAGTTTGAGCAGCTCAGCGAGCAGATTGACCGATGCAGGGAGGAAGTCATACTTGTTGTCTGCAAATCGACGACAAACAAAAAGACACGCTCAACAATTGAGGTTTACAGAGAGAATCAACGCCGCTGATTTATTATGATGTGTCCTGATTTAAAGATCATGTCATCTGCCTGAAATAAAGAAAAACATCCATCTCATAGTCACCAGCGTTTGCAGAGAACTTGAGCAGCAGAATGCGACTGGTCCCCAGAGTCACGAAGCCCAGGCCGAGGGCCAGAGTGTAGGCCGACGAGCGAGAGCACAGCCTGGGGGAGGGTGTGCAGCACGCCATGGCTACGACTGGAAGTCGAAGCAGTCACACCTGATATGACACAAAAACAGAGTTTAGATCAGACTTTGTGCTCAGTATCTAGGTCATCATGAGTTGACCTTACAGAATCTGTATCACAAAGGGAAGTGGAGAAACTGGTTTGTCTCTGTACAGAAAGGGATCACACGTAACGCTTTACTGAAACACAAACAACCTTGAGTCAGAGCTCAGCAGGATATTCAGGGGAGCAGACCACGGTCAGGGACGAAGACCTTTTTGAAAAGGAGGAAATGTGAAGTTTGTTGTGGGTTGCTCATCAAATCCTCAGACTTTGGGTTTAAAATCTCAAAGTTGTTTGTCCCCACAAACTGTTTATGGACTATAACAGCTCAGTTCTGTTGTCCTGCTTATTTATCTTCAGATTTAACGTTCAGTACCTCAATCACGTGACTATAAAATATATCAAAATCAAACCAACGGGAGGAAAGGTCCCATCAGTCCATCAGGAAGCTCCACAGATGACCCTCAGCCTCACGTTTTTATCGTGGGTATCTGTGGTAAACTGTGTCATGATGGTCCACTGTATCTAAACTGATGGTTAGCATGTTTATTAGCTCATCAATTCAATGTCCCTGTAGTAAGTTTGGGGTAACGATCTTCAAGGAAACGCACAAAATTCATTCCTGTAATCTTGAATGGTGTTTCCTTTATTTACTCACCTCCTCTGCATCAAGGATGAATCGAAGCTCGATCCAAAGGCAGCTGGACTTGGATTAAGACCTGCTCAGTAGCTTTAGGATCAAGCTTCGATTCACCCTGACCTGGATGACTGAGAACCTGCAGAGACTTCACCGAGGGCAGTAATAGGTCGGCTAAATAACAAGAACACCTCAGTTTCTAGTTGTTGACTGGACACGTTTTTAATCATGGGTGCAAATGGATGTCGATAAAAAGTCCTAGACCCCCGATATTAGGTCATTCCTCGTTTTCAGCAAGCCTTTTACTAAATGCCCAAATGTTCCACGACACAAGAAAAACATTTCACTTATTGCAGGAACAACATTCAACTTCTGCAAAACTTCACAGAGTGTAAAAACATTTTCTGCAGGAGTTGAATGTTTCTCTTTTGCAGCAGGTGAAATGTGTTTCCATGCTGCATGACATAATCTAACATGTTTGGATTTCATGAAAAAAATGTTTGCTAGTGAAATGTTTTTTGGCAATCCTGAAACATTAGTGCAGTTGACCTTCAGGGCCACCATACAAACACAGTCCCAGTGTTTTTGCTGAATAGGACGATGGTGAGTGAAGAAGGCAAAGTTTTTCAGCTTCAGTTGATAAAAATGTGATTATTTTCCAGCTTTTAAATGAACTATCTTTTAGTTGGTCGAACAAAAAATGACTTACAAGATGAAGAATCTGTGTTTGTTTCTCATTTCTGACATTTAATGGATCAAACCACTGAATACCTCTTTGAGATATTCTTTGACAACATGTTAGCTTCCTTCACGGTTAAATTCTGAATGTAAGAACACAAAAGATGAACTCAAATCAGGTAGTTTTCGTCCGCAGGAGAATTTGAAGTAAACAATAAACAGCTGTGAGCTCAGAGCTAAATTAGCATCTTTGTTCCTCATTCAAAAAGCCGTCATATTTCTACATAAAAACACCTTTCAGTTTATAAATCACGCTCGTTCTGTTGAATTTAAAACACATTAATACTCATAAGATGTACAGAAAGCCGTTTAAAAGAGACACATACCTGTAGTTTTCCTTTCTACGAAGGCATCTCTGAAGCATTGTTTTCAAGCAACTTCCTGTTCCTAGATATTCTGCGCAGGCGTACTGGCAACAGGTGCCGCGATGACGTCATCGTACACGCACGCACACCCGGACTTTCGATTGTCCCGGATTTGCATGTGAAACGCTCACTGCTCACCTTTCTCTGGGCCTGACAGACTCTCTGGACCGATTTAAATCTTGTTTTCAATCCAACACGTAGATGTTCAACTTAGATTCACACGTGTTCGGTGTTTGTGATAATGGAATACCCTTCCCCAAATTAAAGTTCATTAATTAATAAGCAGCCTGATCTTTTTCTAGCACACTTTTTAACAGGAGCCCAGCCTTATTGTCTTTATGTCCCTCTTTAAATCCTACATGGAAACATTACATTTACTGCACAAATCCAGACTCAAGCCCTTAATACTAAAGCATTTGTCATTTTTGTGTTAAATTGTCTGCCATATTTACTTTATCGTGAAGCCCAGGGCTGGAGCAGCAATTTTAAAAGTGCGGGTGTTCTTATGCTAGTAAATTAGCAGGATTACTGCTGAATGCACCTTACTGTGCTTCAACTGTAAGCGAACAGCTCGGATTGGCTGAATTATCATTCAATAAGTATTACCTGACCATGAGGTTTTCATCAATGACTCCCCCGGTAAGAATTATGATGAAATTACGTTTCAGTGAAAGTGCCGGTGTCGCAACATCCGCCACATCACCCACGGGTGCAACATGCCTGTTGAAGCCAGCACAAAGTTCAAATACATTTCTTTGGAATAATTTCAGTTTTTATGCATTTTTATTCTTTTTTTTTGCTCTTTGAATAAAAAATGCAACGCCTGGTTTACTACAGCTGCGTGTAGCCTTACAAATAATACAGCAATAACATTATTAATTATGATTTTAAAAGAAATCAGAACAGAAGAAATTTGGATCGGAGCATCTTTTCATTTCATAAAATTGATTTGCATAAGCTATATCACACCACTGCTTAAAAAACATGCTGTCTTCACATCCTGTGCAGCAGTTCTATGAAACAACTACAGACCTCACCTGACCTGACCTGACCACGCCCAGCGAAGGATGACTTACACTTATCAAGCTCTGACAGCAAATGCATAGGAGGAAATACCTTTTAATGCATCTGTAACAGTGATACATGTAATGTTTTTAAGGTCGAGTACTGTGCAAGTGTTTTAAAAAAACAAATAAATGCTCAAAATGAAAATAAATTCTGTATAGGACTGATAAACATTAAAGGGAGGACAGTGCAGGGAAGATGTGCCGGCTGGTCTTGGTACCATGAGGAGTCTCTCGGCTGTATTTTGGATGAACTGCAGGTGTCAGAAAACAAACTCCTACATGACGAAGAATTTCGATAATCAGGACGAGGATTGCTAAATAGACGTTTATGGATGCCAAGGACTCGTCTGAGAGATACAGCACATTTTAAATGATCACCACCTTTTCATTTGCAACGTATCTATAGGTCAAGAAGATAAAAGTTAAACAATGTCAGACTGAAAGCAAACCACCCGGTTCATTTGTGTCCAAAAAGCCAAATTAAATGTTCTGTGATTTGATATTAGTAGACTAAAAGCAGAAAAAGCTCTTAAAAAGGTAAATGCATATTATTAGGATTGCTTAACTGAATTAAGCGATGATTTAAAAATGAAAACTGGAGCATGTGAAGTTGTTTATATGCTTTGGGAGAGTACATTTCTTAGTCTTTAAATCACAGAGAAGTGTCATGATATCAGAATTTTAAACTTCAACCTTACAAGTATTAGCTTCAAGATAAAATCAGACATGTTTAATACTGCAGGTCTTTATTCGTGGTCAAATTGTGTTGTTCAATGATGTGACCATTGTCAACAACCAATAGGAGTCTTTCACCAAACAAGAATCTGCAAACTAGTAAACATGGCGGGGACGTCCAGTCCTCCTGGACTGTGGGAGAGGAGAAGGAGAAAAGGTGGACAGAAATCACTGTGGTCCTTTAAATCCATGAAATCCCCAGTAGTTAGGGTTGCAAATTTCAGTCATTTTTCGTAACTGATATTTGACCGCCAGTAAAATTGTAAACAGATTGTCGGTTAATACATTTTTAATTGGTTAAATTCTTAACGGTGATTAATCGATTAATGATTCATCGTTAACATCTCTAATCCCGGGTCCTCACCGTGGATTTCAGCCCTTGAGATCATTCGTGGAATTTTTTTAAATCAGGCAGATCTGTTAAACTTTGTGCAAGCAGGGTTGTTGCGATACCAGAATTTTGAGCGTTTCCATGATTCTAGTAAAAATCTAACGATTTTGATGCCTATTTTGATACCACGGCAACAAAACCAGAAGTCCTAGACACCCAGTGTTTGGTAAATTCTCGCTTTAAATTCCCAGAAATTGCAGGCAAACTCCTGCAGGTTGTCTGAATTGCACAAAGACATTGGCAACATTTTGCTTGCAACTTTTGATGGCTTCCTTTCTCTCCTTCTCACCGCTGTAATGAAATCGATGTACTTATTTCTACAGCTTCTGTACTTTTTGGTACTATTGATCATTAAAATAAGAGATTGCATCGTTTTTAAACAGGTGGTATTGAAAAAGTGGCAAGCTACTGAACATTTTTGACAACCTTAACCTGTACTCATTACATGTACAGCAGTATGACAGGCTTATGAATAATGTTTCTCTTCCAAATTATAGATAAAGGTTGCATCAGTTGAATCTTGCATCAAGACTCCTTCTTCCAGAGTGTTTTTTTTTTCCTGGTAAATTTGCGGTTAGAGAATTTTTCTGTGTAAATTCCCGCACTCACCCCCATCTGTGACAACCATTAAGGTGTGGCCAGCGGGGACAGACTCTGTACTTCAGGACAAGTTCCATCACACAGACTGGAGTATGTTTGCTTCCCAGGCTACCTATGGATCTCACACAGATATTGACACATACACTTCCTCCGTGCTGGACTACATAAACAACACCATTGACAGTGTAACAACATGGAAGCAGATAACAACGTACCCAAATCAGAAGCCATGGATGAACAAGGAGGTGCGGCTCCTGCTGAAGGCCCGCAACACCGCCTTCAGTTCAGGTGACACACTGGCCTACAGCGCATCCAGGGCAAACCTGAGGAGGGGCATCATCAGGGCCAAGCACTGCTACAAGCTCAAGGTAGAGGAACACTTCTCCAACTCCGACCCCAGACGCATGTGGCAGGGCATCCAGGCCATCAGTGATTATAAACCCAGCAACTCCACCCCGATAAACACAGATGTCTCCTTCCTGAACGAGCTTAATCACTTTTATGCTCGTTTTGACAAAGACAACAGAGAGACACAGACCACGACTAGACCCCCAGCAGACGACCAGCCCCTCTCACTCACCTCCATAGACGTCAAAGCTGCACTGAGCCGGATCAATGCTCGAAAGGCTGCTGGTCCAGACGGCACACCCGGGCGCGTGCTTAGAGCATGTGCGGAGCAGCTCACTGGGGTCTTTACGGACATTTTTAATCTGTCCCTCGCCCAGGCAGCTGTGCCAGCATGCCTCAAAGCCACCTCCATTGTCCCAGTGCCGAAACACTCCAACCCGACGGGCCTAAATGACTACCGCCCTGTAGCACTCACACCCATCATCATGAAGTGCTTTGAGCGACTGGTCCTAGCAAGCCTGAAAGACTGCCTCCCACCCACACTGGACCCATACCAGTTTGCCTATCGCAGCAATAGGAGTACAGAGGATGCAGTCTCCACTGTGCTGCACTCTGTGCTCACACATCTGGACAATAACAATACACACGCACGAATGCTGTTTGTTGACTTCAGCTCAGCATTCAACACTGTCATCCCCTCCAAGTTAAACACTAAACTTGGAGACCTAGGCTTCAACACCTCCATCCGCCACTGGATAATGAGCTTTCTGACCAACAGACCCCAGTATGTTAGGTCAGGACACTCCTGCTCTACCACCATCACACTCAACACAGGCGTACCACAGGGCTGTGTGCTGAGCCCATTCCTCTACTCCCTCTTCACCCACGACTGCAGACCTGTACATGAATCCAACACCATCATCAAGTTTGCAGACGATACAACGGTGATTGGCCTCATCAGCAACAACGATGAGACAGCCTACAGGGAGGAGGTACAGCATCTGGCCGCTTGGTGTGCTGACAATAACCTGCTTCTCAACACCAGCAAGACGAAGGAGCTCATCGTGGACTTCAGGAAAGAGAGAAGAGACACGCACAACCCCATTCACATCAACGGGATGGCTGTTGAACGTGTCTCCAGCTTCAAGTTCCTGGGGACCCACATCACAGAGGACCTCTCCTGGTCCACTAACACCGCCAGTCTGGTCAAGAAGGCTCACCAGCGCCTCTTTTTTCTGAGGACACTGAAGAGACACCACCTGTCTTCAGCTGTACTGACCAACTTCTACCGCTGTGTGATCGAGAGCATCCTGACCAGCTGTGTCACAGTCTGGTACGGAAACTGCTCTGCTGCAGACCGTAAGGCGCTACAGCGGGTGGTAAAAACTGCCCAGCGCATCACAAGGTGCCCACTCCCCGCCATTGAGGACGTCCAAAGGAAACGCTGTCTGCATCGTGCTCGCAGCATCCTAAAAGACTCCTCCCACCCTGCCCACAGACTGTTTGTCACTTTGCCCTCCGGTAGGCGCTTCAGAAGCCTCCGGACCAGAACCAGCAGACTGAAAAACAGCTTTTTCCCCAGAGCTGTCTCCCTACTGAATTCTGCCCCCCTAACCCTGAACTCTGTCTCCCTTACGAACTCTGCCCCCCGCTGACCCCCCCCCCCCCCCCCATCTCCTCTCACCCACCATCCCCCCCATCACCCCTCCTGGACACACACACACACACACATCTCTCACCACCTGTATTATTGTCCACTGCAACAAAATCTGTATAATATGTTCATACCCTCAATAAGTTATTAACCTGTACAATCTGTCAATATTCTGTATATTCTGTATATTATCTCTTATCTAGCATAGCATGTCTACTCCATTTTAATCTGTATATTATAATCTGTAGAATATACCTATACTCCTATTTATAGCATTATTTATCTCACATTACCTGTAAATTCTGTAATTACTTTTGTACATAGCACAGCACTTTCTGCTTATTGCACTTCTGGTGAGATGCCAAACCTCATTTCGTTGCTCGTATACTTGTATATGTGTAATGACAATAAAGTTGAATCTCATCTCATCTCATCATGTTGTTTTTTCCCCAGAGATGATGTGAAGAAGCACACCCTGGACCCTCAGGGATGACTCACACCCAAACACAGGAGGTTTTAATTACAAGAGAGGTGGGGTGGGGGGGTGGGGGGAGAAAATACACAGAGACACAGTTCATTGCCCTGGGACATAATGTTTGAACGCGCATGTATGTGTGTGTGGGTTTGTGTGTCAGTAACGGATAAAGCTCAGAGCAGGACCTCTCTGTCAGATCACTCTTCTTCTTCTTCACTTCCAGAATACAGACCCAGCTCACCTGAAGGACCGATCCCAGACATGAGGCTCTGTTTCTGGGCTGGAGCTCGATGTCTTCTGCCCGTCCTGGTTCTTCTCGCTCACAGAGCCGAGCAGCATCAACCCAGAGAGAGACACTACTACATCGCTGCTGTGGAGATAGACTGGAGCTACTCTGGAAATGACTCTCACAGGTAGGACATTAGTGGAACATTTATGATATAAAATCACAAGAATGACACATGCAACACTTTAAAAATATATATTTTTTAAATGTATTTCTGTCTCATTATTTGTATTCCTGTACACAGTCGTTCCACACTTGCTCACGTTCTGTTATTAAATGTATCTGTGACCTGATCAAATCAGTCCAGATTGTCCTCGGTACATTTCTTTGGCACTCTGTTCCCCAGCCTCTGACAGTATCAGCCTTATTTTGACAAACACACGACCAACAGTTGCATCATGAGTAAACGTGTCCTATCTAAAAGTCCATATCATAGATATGCAGTGCTGTGAGTAAGACGTGTGTGTGTGGGTGTGTGTGGGTGTGTGTGTGTGTGTGTGTGCGTATGTGCTGATTCTTGTTTCGTGTTTCAGGTTTGGTCCCACCTATAAGAAAGTGGTCTTTCGGGAATATGAGAAAGACTTCAGACGGGCGAAGACTCATCCCTCCTGGCTAGGTAACTATTGCGTATACTGAGTCTGTCTCTAACCACAAAGGAATACTCATCCTGTCTGCAAGTCGTCTATCCATCAAGACAAAAATATTGTAACTAAAATGGCATGCTGATGTAGATGAACGTCAGCAGAGTGTTCTGGGGACAAGCCTCTCGGGTTATTGGACAAAAACAGAACTTCATACCTTTATTATGTGATAATGGTTTAGTCGCATACAAGTTGGAGGTTGGAGGTTTGGTTGCACTACCTAAAGTCTCTGTGCTTTATAGACTTTCCTGATCCACAGACGGTTTACTTGTGTGATTTGTAGCTCAGTTAGCACCTTGACTGGAGACTCTGAGCACCAGAGGAGTGTCTGCCTTGGTTGCTTGCTTCAAAATCCACAATTAAAGCAACAACATGTAACTTTTCCACCCTAAAATAGAAGTTTAAAAGGTCGATCCAATAGAACGATAACTTTCAACAGGGAGAATGGTGTCTCTTCCATGTCTAAAGAGCGCCCGGTCACCTGTTTAATGCACCAACTTTAAGAAATGCGTGCAGTGTCACGGCACTAGTACACACAGCAGCCTCTGTACTGTTTGATACAACAGCTGAGGCTTAGAAGAAGAGGACGGTGACTGATGAAGCTATAAGAGAAAAAGAGAGAGAGTGAGCGAGTGAGAAGCAGAGTGAACCACCCTGCAGATATTATTCAGAACAGATTGAGATGTAACGCTAGGCAGTGTCGTTATCGGTGTCATCGGTGTCTCATGTTTAGCAGCTTTAACGGCTGCAGAAAGTCATCGAATCGAAGTCATGTCTCAGGTTTGCATACAAATAAATGAAAAGTCCATCTTACACCAAAAAAGTTTTCTCTTTCCTCGTTGATCTGCAAGTCAGCTTTATATGTTTGGACGCTTACAAACATATCTCAACTAGCATGTAACAAATACCCTCTCTAATGCAGTAATTTAGCCACTTCCTATAGTCGTCATGGCAACAGATGAATACAAATACATATACTCCACATGCTAACAGTTTGCTAACAACAGGCTGTAGACGCCAGCAGAGTCAGATTTGAGCACAATCCGTAAATATTACTGAACCTTGTCAGTCGACATTGTTCTTTGGCTTCTCACAACGTCGTTGCCGGCTCCGCCAACCTGCAACTAATGCCAGTGGCGATTCTAGGGTCTGTTGGGGCCCTCGGCAAAACAATTCCGGGCCCCTCAAACCTGCGTTCTTCACTTTTATGTCTGCCACTGTCCCGATGCTTACTCCTCTTCCTCTTTTTTCCTGTTTCTTTTTTTCTCTCCTATAGAAGGATAATTCCTCTTCATTTTTCTGGGTTCACACTCATTGACAAACTTTGGTTTTCACAGCAGTAACTCATGCGACGCTTAGCAGGGCAACGAAAGTGGGTGCTGTCAGATGGGGTCCACTTAAGGAGGTTTTCTACTGTCATTGCAACATTTTTGCATTTTGGGCCACTGCTTTGGTTTAAAGTTTGTCAGCTCTCAGGCCCCCCCCTGCTGGTCTGGGGCCCCCCAAGCAGTTGCCTGCCTTTCGTGTTGACAAACTGCGCCTCTGACTAATGCACGTTGTCGATGAGGGAATGAGGGGGAGGCGTTCACAACACTCTGTGAGTTTAGAGACCTTCAGTCTGCACAATAACGTACCAAACCGTATTCCCACATATCGTTGCTTTAATGTTTCAGCGACTATTTGATAAAAACTGTAATGTGGTTGCCATGGAGTTGTATTTTGTCTGACTATTAATTGCATCCCCATCCAAGTGAATAACAGTGAGTAACACTGTCTGGAGTGAGACTTTCACAACACTGTCCTTATTCAATACTTCCCAATGACTTTTACCAAAGTACATGTTGGTTTCCAGGAATGTTTCTAAGTTGCACAATAGCTTCTTGCTAGAATAGATATTAGTAAGGTAAGAGAAGGAATCCCCTTGGCGTACATTACAATACATGAGCGAGTGGTTGAAATGTCTTCAACACAGCGATGAGTCAGTATGTCATCACGTCATTTGTCCCGCTGTCTCATGATGATGTAATAAAAAATACATGTGATGCAGACACCCTACAAACCAAATCCTGTCTCTCTCCGCAGGTCTGGTTGGACCCACCCTGCGGGCGGAGGAGGGCGAGACCATTGTGGTCACTTTCAGGAACATGGCGACAGGACCGCACAGCATCCACCCACATGGCATCGCTTACGGGAAACAATCGGAAGGTGGGTGTCTGTTCACTCAGCTGTGCATGAGCCTAAGCGGTTACTCTCTCTACGTCCGTGTGTTAGGGTCAGTGCTGGTCTTCATGATGTTACTCATTCTAATAATTACACAAGATTGGCCAACAAAACAAACAACTTTGTTTGTCTTGTTCTCAAAGATTAACCCGGAGAGGCAGATTTTCAGAGTAGACTGTACTGAAGTCCAACAGGAAGAACTGTTAAGCCCGAGGAAATCACTGTCTGCTCATATTAGGAGAAATAACAGGACGTTCATGCCATCATTAAAAATAAGGGAAATTATTCCCTAATATGTTCTTAATGAAAAAGTCAGAGATTTAAAATAAAGAACAGCTTGCAGGTCATTCTTCATTAAGTCTTCGTTAACTTTAACATCTGAGTTTAGTGCCATCTCTCTGAGCTTTGAATCTCCTCGGCCTTGCTTGCTTGGAAAGTCATTAGAGCATTTGAATATGATACTTTATTCACCTTACTTATGGTTGCCCTGAAAGTACACCACATGGCATTTTAGACTGACTGCCCATTGTTTCTGCAGGAGCTCACTACTTTGACAACACCTCACAGAAAGAGAAAGAGGACGACGTCGTGCAGCCCAACAGCGAACACGTTTACTACTGGGAGGTGACGTCAGAGGTTTCTCCACAGAAGAGTGACCCCACCTGTCTCACCTACACCTACATCTCCCACCAAAATGTCGTTGAGGACTACAACTCGGGACTCATCGGTACTTTACTCATCTGCAAGCCTGGTAAGCAGAAACATGTGGCTGTTTTCTCTAGTGCTTGTCAGGGGTTTTATTTGCATCAGAATGACAGCTTTGGATTCTGTCTCTCCCGCTGCAGGCAGTCTGGATGACTCAGGGAAGCAGGTCGGTGTCCACCATGAATACACGTTCCTCTTCGGGGTTTTTCATGAGAAAGAGAGTAAATACAAACCAAACAGCTACTCCTCAGATAACCACATCAAATACACCATCAATGGATACACTGAGGGATCCCTGCCTGGTGAGTTTGTCCACTCATTGAGAAAGAGTAGCAGCCACGCAGTGTTCATTTTTTTACTTAATATGTCGATGACTTTGGGAAGCTCTTGTAGCTTTTCTTTACATAGTTTCAGAGGTTACTATTGCTCTTTTCACTTCATTTAATTTGACAGCTGTAGGGTCGAAATTTTAAACTTTAAATTCAGGTGGTTCAGATAGAAGTGATTGTACCCGACCTAAAAAGCCTCTGCATGTTTCTAATAAGCTCCACGAGCAGAAACGTGCTCAAACTAGGATCAATATTGGAGATGCTTTTGAAAAATGGAGAGAGGTTAGAACGCAGAAAGGTTTACAGACGGATGCAGAGCTGGCTAAACACTGAAGCTTCAGTGTCCACCACATGGTGACCTGCGTGAGCATCCACTCTAGAGAGGAGGGGGGGGGGGAGACAGCTCTCTGCAATGTTTAGAATTTGGACTGCAGTACCCATTTTAAACACTAGGTGTCAGAAGTATTGCTCCTTTGAATCAATAAGAAGTTGAAGTTGTCTTCACATGATTTTTGAATTGTCTCTTTTTTGGTGGGTCAATGGCCGAGCATAACAATAATCACCCTTCCCCAGGTAGTTAAGTTAAACAAATTTAATTGATCTGCCGATGTCATAGTGGTCTTTGAACAGCTTCAATAGAGAATCAAAGCTGCAAATCCCCCAACTGAATAATAGTCTCAGTGCCTGTGAAGTTCCCGCTGTTGGGTATATTTGCCTGCAGCTGGTTCATCATCCCTGATTGTAAGAAAACCTCATTGAGTTCTATATCACAATACTCACAATCCAAAGTGAAAACTGCTTTACTCTTACTTCGCTGTATTTGAATACTCGCCTGTTGCTTCACTGTTCTGACTGCTGGTAAGTAGATCACACCATCACGTACAGTATGTGTTGTACAGTCAGTGCAGAGACTGATACCAGATGCTCTGTGTAAACCAAAGTATTCTCAGACAAAATACATAAAGTTCCTAACAGTCTTTTCTCTCCAGATGTCAGTGTGTGTGCACACGCTCCTGTCAGCCTGCATCTGCTGGGAATGAGCTCGGAGCCTGAGGTGTTCTCTGTGCACCTGAACGGACATGTGCTGCAGCAGACTGGACATAAAGTGTCATCAGTGGGACTGATCAGTGGCTCCTCCACCACGACCAGCATGCGGGCTCTGCACACGGGCCGCTGGCTGCTCTCCTCTCACACTGCAAAGCACATGGAGGGTAGGAGTAATACCATTATTTAAATTAATAGAGAGCTTTTTTTTTACCAGGGAATCTAAAGTGTTTCTGCTATTGCAGCGGGCATGCATGCTTTTGTGGATGTGAAAACGTGTGACGGCTTCAGACCACCCAACAGAAGAATGACCATTGAGCAGAAACGACACAGCAGGGAGTGGATATACTACATCGCTGCTGAGGAGATCGTCTGGGACTATGTGCCAGAAGTGCATGAACACGTTGACGAGTAAGCAGAATTTACATTTTATATTTTTCATACATTGCTTGTTAATAGAAGTTGATCCAGTGTCTAACCAGAAATGAAACCTTGCTGTGTCTTTCTTTGTGTAGGGACTTTAAGCTCCAGTACCTGAGGCAGTCACCAACACGCATCGGTCAGAAGTACAAGAAGGCCGTGTACACGCTGTACAAAAACGAGTCATTCACTGAAAAGCTGGAGTCACAACAGAGGAAAAACGAGCTGGGGATACTGGGTCCTGTCATCAGGGCGCAAATCAGAGATGTCATCAAGGTGAGTTAATATTAAAGTAAAATATTTATACTTTGAATGGCTCATTTCATTAAAAAAAACGCTCTAAGACAGCTCAGTTGACGATTCACAAGATGTGAAATCAAACAATTCCTTCCGCTTTTTCATTCGTTTCTTAGTGACTGTCTTTTATAAAGTAAATTATGTAGCTTTCGATGTACCAGACGTTCCTTATTCTGTTTCAAAATAAAAGCAGGAAGTAAACTACCTTAGCTTAAGATAGTACAAAATACAAAATAAAAGCATAACAAAAACTGAAATGCAAAATAATGGAATTAAACATGCGGTTAAAATTGTGATTTATCGCAATTAAGTATTGAAATTCAGAGTTCAAATGAAGTTTAAAAATAACAGTTCGACACCACTACTTGCAACTCTATATTAAACTTAGTGACCTGCAGCTGAAAGTCAGTGTTTTTACATCCTAATGTTTGGTTTTCAATCAGTAATTCTTACATTTTGTGTTAATACTATTCATTTATTGTGAAGGCCATTAGTCCTTGTACTTGCTTCTGTCAGCAGACAATGCTCTCACACATCCCTCTGTCCTGTTACAGGTTGTGTTTAAGAACATGGCCTCCAGGCCTTACAGCATCTACCCGCATGGACTGTCGATAGAGAAGTCAGAAGAGGGAGCCAACTACCCAGCAGGAGGTACCAAATCTCCCATCAGTGTGAAACAAATGGTTTGACTTTCTAGAACAATTCAAATGACGAGTAATGCTGATTTCAATGTGTTTTCAAGGTAACCAGTCTCATGGAGTTCAGCCAGGTGAGACTCATACGTATGTCTGGAGAGTTTTGGAAGAGGATGAGCCTTTGGGAGGAGACTCTCGATGTCTGACACGACTGTACCACAGCGCGGTGGACACGCCATGAGACATCGCCTCAGGACTGATCGGGCCGATCCTCATCTGCAAGAGTCAGTCCCTCAATGTCAGGAATGTACAGGTAAAAAGACTCTGTGATCATACTCTACCAGGTCTGTTAGTCATCCACTTTGGTCGAATGTATTTATTTCATTGTCCCCAGAAGATGAAACCAAGCTGACTGTTGTGAGTCCATGACTTGTCCAGTAGCACCATTATTAGGATTATATTTGTGTTTTTGGGGGATATTTGATATTCTATTTAATACAATTGTAATTTATATTATCAATCTATTTAAATCTGGTCTAGATGTTCATGTTCTGGATGAATTGTGACATCTTAGAGCTCATAGAGTGGCTGCAGACTCTTTATCTTTTTTTTTGGAAACTTCACAAATGATTAAAAATGTCATATTGTTATACAAAGTTGTGTAGGAAAAGTTAAATATTCAGAAAGCCAATGAACCAAACATTAACTGACTACATTGGTTTGTATCTACAGCTGAGAGCAGACAAGGAGCAGCATGCAATGTTAGCTGTGTTTGATGAGAACAAGAGCTGGTACCTGGACCACAACATTCGACAATATTGTGATCGATCCAAAGTCAACAAGGCAGACCCCGACTTTTACAAATCCAATGTCATGCATAGTAAGTTTTGTCACAATTGCAATGAACCATAAAAGTTAACCTCAAACATTATTCTGTCCTTTGTTTATTCATACTTACATTATTCTTTGCTGCCTGAAAGAGGACTAATATTTATCCACATTTCCTCTCAGCAATCAACGGTTACATGTTTGAGAGTGGCCCGCTCCTCGGCTTTTGTAATGGTGAGGTTGCGACATGGCACGTGTCCAGCGTTGGAGCGCAGGACTACATCCAGACAGCTACTTTTTACGGACATCCATTTGCGCTGAATGAGCGGACAGAGGACTTCCTCAGCCTTTACCCCATGACTGGAGAGACCATCACTATGAACATGGAAAACCTTGGTCTGTTAGATGATTTTTTTATATCATTCTGCACTGTATTTCAAAATATTGTTCTGTCGGGATGCTTTAATCTAACCAAATGAAATGTCTTTAAAGTTTATGATTAATCTGTGTGTCTCTTTTGAACCAGGCCGCTGGCTCCTGTCTTCCCTGAACTCCCATGAGACAATGAAAGGAATGCGTGTGAGATTTCAGGATGTTGAGTGCTACCGCGATTACCAGTACGAGTACAATGACTTTGAAGTTTCAGAAAAAGGTCCAGAATTTACTCAGTGGAACCCTCCGAGCTTGGCTGAGCTCAAGGAGAAAGAGGAGAAGGCAAAAACTGAAAAAGAAAAGAAGCCAGTGGAAACAGATATGTACACGGATTTATTTGCAGCAGAATTGGGTCTTAGGTCTCTAAAGAACCAATCTAAGAGCTCTAGTGTTGAGTTGCTGGACCTCTCTTTCCTCAACTATGATGTTGTTGATGTCCCCGATGGGGATACGGATATTATCCTTAATATGACTAAGACAAAGCATAAAGACGAGGCCTCTATACCTAAGCCAAATGCACAAAATGAGACATTATCTTCCAAATGGAAAGAGGTGGATGGACTGAATATTACAACAGAAAATGTGTTGAACCAAAGCAGTGAGAATACGACACATTTGCAGATCAGTAGTACCCGTTTAACTTCAGACAATTCTACCACATCTAAAACTGAGAACACAACAGGTTTTAATAGCTCATATACATTGGCAAAGAATGAAACTATTACGACAAATGCTACCAATGCTACCAATGCTAAGACATCATCAATGATTGAAACTATAATGAGAGAAATGACCAATCTTATAACAGCATTGCAAGAAATGACACATTTCCCAGTTACATTACAAGGAAATTCAAGTTCTGTCTTGGATGCTGAAGGAATGGATCTAACCCTAAATAGGGATAACCAGACTTTTAACAGTAATATCTTGGCGAATAAATCCAAGGAGACCCTTACCAGAGGGGATGTGTTCTCTGTCTCTGAGCCTCTATCCAATTTCTCCAAAAACAATATCCATGGAACACTAAATGGAAATGTCACCTCCCTGTCACAAAGAAAGGAAAAGGCTGTTGAGAACAACACAGCGACTACTCATGCTAATGTGTCAGCAGATGGAACAAACCATTCATTGCATATTCCAATGACTGATGTTGGAGAGGCTGAAATCAAAAGCGTAGATGGACACAACTTAACCATCCTTGAGTTGAAGGTGGAGAACACTGGCAACCAAACCAATGCCAATGACTCTCTGATCACCGCATTAGATCTAGACCAGTCAAACACAACAACATCTTCATCTTTGCAAAGTTTGTCCAATGAGACTGTGATTTCAGGGAACCTATCCGCGTCCAGAAACGACAGTTCTGAGAAGCTAATTTCTTCAGAAAGCAGTGAAGAAGTGGTTATCTACCTTAAAGAAAATGATGCAACGGTGATTAAAACAAAATCTGTAAAGACGCAAGAGTACCACTGGACCTATGACGGGAATCACCAAGTGGTACCATTGGAGATTCCTGATGACCTGATGAAGTATTTAGGTAAAGAGGCACCCAAAACAACACCAACCCCAAAAAAGACCAAGAAGGTGAACCTCCGACAGAGACCCCAGAAGGGCCAAGGCATGAAAACAAAGAGGAGGAAGGAGTACAAGCCTCAGGCAAGAAGTGGTTTACCATTCTCTCCGCGAGGATTTAATCCAGGCATGGCTCCACGTGGGGCACGACCAAATGTACCTCATCCTGTCTCTAATGAGGATGAACTCATTAATATGCCTGTCGTCATCGGTGTGCCAAGGCCTGATTTCAGTGACTATGAGCTGTACATTCCTGGAGATGAACCGGATCATCTAGGGCTGGATGATACAGATGTGAATGCAGATGAATATGAATATGTTGTCTACAAAGACCCCTACAGTGATCATGAAGACATCAAGAATCTCAACCTGGACGAGACAGCCAAGTACTACCTCAAATTCGCAGGCCCAAATGTCAAAACTTATTTCATCGCTGCAGAAGAGGTTGAGTGGGACTATGCCGGCTACGGACAGAAGTAAGCCTTACAGAAAGCTCATTTGACAATTGAGAAGATAAGATAGTTCAGATTCATTGTAGAGTTCTATCACAGCTTCACAGCCACATATTGAAATAAGGTTGTGTTATCTCCACAGGAGGCAAGAAAGGTCACATCTTAACATCAGAGAGACAAAGTTCACCAAGGTGGTTTTCCGAGGTTACATGGACAGTAGCTTCAACACACCTGAAATCAGAGGGGAGATGGATGAGCATTTAGGCATTCTTGGACCTGTCATTAAAGCAGAGGTTGGACAAAGCATAATGGTAAGACTGTATCTTGACTGTAGCATTATTTTTACCATTCGTTGAACTGTTGGCAAGTAAAAAGCCACATTTTTCTGTTCCTTCTGAGCCTTTGTTACATACTGAACCTTTGATTGTGTCTTTTCGTGTTGTAGGTGGTGTTCAAGAACAATGCCAACCGTCCATTTTCATTACATCCAAATGGCGTCGCCTATACCAAACAGACAGAAGGTCTGTCCTATGAGGATGGCTCAAAGTACTGGTATCAATATGACGATGAAGTTAAGCCCAATACCACCTTCACATATATGTGGAAGGTCCATGCAGCGGTTGGGCCAACACCAGACGAGTCTCACTGTCGGACCTGGACCTACTATTCAGGTGTTAATCCTGTGAGTAATTTGCATTGTTTAGATAGTTATATACTAATTATATTAATTTCTAGGAGCATTAAAACTACTAAATCAGCTGATCGTTTCTTCCTCTGCTGCCCTCTTGTGGCAATTTGAAAATACACAATGTAGGACACGTGAATTGGCTGAAAGTAACTGAATCATGGCCACAATTTTAGCCAGGGTTGAGTGATGTTTCAGTAATCACAAATATATCCATTAAGAATTATTGCAAGATCATAAAGAGGTAACTATGTCAAAATATACTACGTGTAAGTGTGTTTAACAGAGTGGGATGTGTGTACACATTTCTAAAAACTGATAGTAAACTCAGTGTTTGCTCCGTCTTCAAGGAAAGGGATATCAACTCTGGCTTGATTGGTCCTCTGCTGGTGTGTCGAGAGGGAACACTGGACAGCCAATTACCAAACATGAGGGAGTTCATGTTGCTCTTCATGACCTTTGATGAATCCCAGAGCTGGTACTACGAGAAGAACCGCGAGAGGATCCAGAGGAAAAGTCGAAGGAGATCTATGAACCCCAACTTCAGGGAGAACATCAAGTTCCATGGTAATGCAACATGTTAATGCGTTAATTGCAATTCGATTAAGGGCTCAAATTAACCCATTACTTTTTCTGAAATCGTGTGCTGTTATGTCCCTTTTGGCACACCGTAGCTAAGCCCTTGCAGCGTCTCCCTATAGTCACAATGATGGAAATTAACAACCTCCAACGCCTGAATGTCTCATTTCACTTTTAAAAACTCCCAGATGTCTCAGTTAACGAGCCAGAAGTAATATTCACCTTGTGGCGTCAAACATTTCCATTTTTTTAACGTTCCTTTGAACTATTTTCATTTACATTTCAAGTTCCTTTTCCTGTGGCTAAGTTAGTGTCGTAACCTCCGATTTTCTGGAAGTTCCTTGTTTTATTTTAAAATAAAAGCAGGTCTGTATCCAAACAGGAAGTAAAGTACCATCAGCTTAAAACAGTCCCACAATTCAAAATAAAAGCATAGCAAAAACTGTTTTGAAATGCAAAATGATGGAAATTCAAACATGCAAATTAAAACACGTTTAATTATGGAAATTAAGCGATTAAGTGCATCTTAGAAAATGAATCATCTGACAGCAGACTTTAAATACGACAGAAAGAATCATTTAACATCTTCATTTAAACACAGATTGTTCAGCCTGTAGACTTTTTAAAAGAAGTGGATATAGCCATCGTGTGAAGTTTCTTTGATGCCTTCAAGAATGATCAGTCAGGGGATGAATGATGAAGTAATATAAATGTTAAAAATGTCTTTTTATCTGTTGTTTTTCTGAAGCCATCAACGGGATTATATTCAACCTGAAAGGCCTGCGGATGTACACCAACCAGCTTGTGGCGTGGCACCTGATCAACATGGGTTCTCCAAAAGACTTTCAGAGTGTCCACTTCCACGGACAGACGTTCCTTCACAAGAAGACCACCAGCTACAGACAAGCTGTGTACCCGCTGCTGCCTGGTGACCTTTTTTTATATTTTTTAAACAAGACAACGATTTACGTCCAAGTCCAAGTCAATTGCATTGCAGTCTTTTTTTTTTAGCTCATCTCATTTGATATCAGAAATGTAGCACATATTGTGAATTTCAATTTAATGTCTTTACCAAACTGTTTTTGCAGGAGGCTTTGCTACTCTGGAGATGTTTCCATCCAAACCCGGCCTGTGGCAGCTGGAGACAGAAGTCGGCTTCAACCAACAGAAGGGCATGCAGACCCTCTTTCTGGTTCTAGATAATGGTACAGACGATTAAAAAAATCACTCTGCAGACTGTAGAGGGTTTTTTTTCTCACTTCACTGACAATTTGTTGTATTCCCTTCAATGTTTCTTATTAGACTGCTACCGTCCGCTGGGTATGGAGTCAGGCAGTGTGAAAGACGACCAGATCACTGCAACCAACACCAGAGGTAACCGTAATCCCTGTGGTCCTGCTGGATCCTCAATCAGTGTACAATTATTGCAGAGCATTGCTCCATTTGCTGATATGTCACTTGAGGAATGATAACATCTTCATCTTTAAAGGATACTGGGAACCCAATCTCGCCAGACTGAACAATCATGGCCAATACAACGCCTGGAGCACGGAGCAGAACCATAGCTGGATTCAGGTACTGTATGTGTTAAAGGTGGAATGAGTTTGTTTGACTGTGTTCCCTTTGTTCCTGAATACAATCTGCTCCATGTGAACTTCTTCCTGTCCAGGTGGACTTTCAGCGGCCAGTTGTGATCAGCCAGGTCGCCACGCAGGGAGCCAAACAGCTCTTCCATTCCCAGTATGTGGTCAGGTACTACGTCTCCTACAGCACGGACCGCAGGAACTGGATCTTCTATAAGGGCAACAGCAAGGACCTCAGGAAGGTGGGGGAAGTTTGATCACCTTCTTGATCTAAACAAACAGCTTCAAACTGAGACAGTTCACCTCTTTAATTTTTTGTGTTTCCGCCTCTTCTTTCTCCAGTCGTTCACCGGGAACCAGGAAGCCTACGAGGTGAGCAAAAACATCTTCTTTCCTCCTGTGATTGGACGGTTCATTAGGCTCCACCCAGTCGACTGGTACGGCAAGGCAACACTTCGCATGGAGTTCTACGGTTGTGAGCTCGATGGTAAGATGTCAGTGTACATATACTATATGTTTATACAGAAATAGACCTTTCTATTAAGGAAGGTTCCTTTTGACCACAAGAGGTGAATCATCACTGTCTTTAAAGCCACCAAACTTCACTGACAAAAAAAGTCATTTCACCTTTAAGAACAAAGAACTTGCAGGTCTACACATCCTCCTATCAGTTTAATTAGTTGTGTTGGGGTGTAGGATAGCCTAGTGGTTATGTTGCGTGCCCCATGTACGGAGGTAATAGTCCTCATCGCAGCTGCAGTGGGTTCGACCCCAGCCCTTTGCAGCATGTAATCCCCGCCCTCTATCCCAACAATTCTTCAGCTGTCCTATCCAATATGGCAAAAAGGCCCAAAATGTTAGTTGGTTAGTTGTTGTCCTCACGGGCACACACTGTACGGGGGGTGGATTTTTTTTGCAACGCATCCATTTTAATTTGATTGTCAGGAGGCTTAAAACCCGCCTCAGCTCCAGCTCTCAGCCTGTCGTTAGATTGACTAAAAGTTAAGGTGAGACAGCATTTCCAGGATGGAGACCGCCATCGATGGGACTCCGAAGCCCCCTGCAGGAACAGACGGGCGACGTCACTCAGGCTTTGTCCATTAATATTTACAGTCTATGGTTCCATGAGGTAAAATTGCTGTTTTTTGTCAATGGAGTCTGGTGACTTGGGGAAAAGAAGTGAGAGACTGTTTCTTGTTTCAAAAATGCATCTTTGTCCTTAAAGAAAAGGTCTATCTCTGCAGGGATCCTTCCTGTGATGTTGTCAGACACTTCACATAACAATCTGACGCTATCATTTAAAAAAAGGCAATTGAGATGAGGTCCATTGATCTGGAATATTTGTAGCTAAGGATTATGTTGCAGCCATTACAGTCGTTTTGTAGCCGACGGCTGAGGCGATCTACTGCAGCTATTCCACAATATTTTGTACCATTGAGTCATCGAGACCTCAAAACATGTAAACAAGATTACACCTGTTAAAAACAAAATACAGGAAGTAACAGTTAAAGCAAACTGCACTGTTTTCATGTCATCAGATGTTCTGTAAATTTGACCTCTCTTTTCGTCTCTCAGGCTGCTCGGTGCCTCTGGGGATGGAGTCCGGACTCATCGAAGACCGTCGAATCACAGCCAGCTCCACAGCCTCCAGCTGGTACTTTGGACCCTGGAAACCTTCACTTGCTCGTCTCAACAAACAGGGAACCATCAACGCATGGCAGGCAAAGGTAAAAATACCAACAGTGTTATGACAAACAGACTTGTTGTCCTTGTAGTACTGGATCTTATCTATGTTCAGCCTTTTAAAACCCTTAAAAGTAGAGTCAGTAGAAATGTCCGTTGCAGTTTGTAACAACAACATTCAAACTGGGCCCCTCCTCCTGGGCTCATCACCTCTAGAAGCTCACACTCACTGCAGGACGTAGTGTACGTTTACAGTACTGCCTGTACCTACACTGCAAGCGACTGCACCCTAGCACAAGCTAACCACCGGTGTGTGGCATCTACCTGTCCAACAGAAATCAGGCCAACTCCACATTCGCATGTGAAAGCCAACATAAGATTCACCCTCATTTTGGAACAAGCTTTATATATGATGTTTTCATTAACTAGGATTACATTTTCTCTTCTTTGCCACTTCATCCAAGTCTGCCATTTTCACCGGTTTAAATCACCCCTAAATTCACCTGCGCGCTGTCATTGGCTGAGGTGAAACACACCAGCTCCGACCAGAAACGTCCCGAGTCAACCAAAACAAACCAGAACAGTGAAATCCAGTCAGAGGACAGGGTCTCTGCAGACACGGTCACCACCACACATGTACGGAGGCCCAGAAGTGATGATTGAGCGTCATCACTTTGTATAAGTCTGTATTTTATTTTGGAGGAAAAAGCTACTGACTCTACCTTTAAGAACACAAAATATCTGTAGTCAAACCTTCTGTCTCTTACCTGTCTTTCTCAGTATAACAACATGAACCAGTGGCTTCAGGTGGAGCTGCCTCAGGTTAAAAAGATTACAGGTATTGTAACACAAGGTGCCATGGTCTTGGGGAAACAGAGGTACGTCATGTCCTACACTCTGCTGTACAGCGACAACGGGATCCACTGGAACCAGTACACAGATGACGAGGCCATCTCCTCCAAGGTGAGCTGCAGGAAAATCACATGCAAAGTGTACCACATTAGAGTTTTCTTTTACCATAGTAAGGAAGGGAAACTAAAAATGTCTTTTCCCGTCAAATGCAGACATTCTTTGGAAATACAGATAACCACGACCACGTCAAGAACTACATCTACCCTCCAATTTTCTCCCGATTCATCCGGATCGTTCCAAGAAGCTGGATAGGCTCCATCATGATGAGGATAGAACTACTGGGCTGTGACTTTGAGTGAAACACAAACACCTTTAAAACAACATTATGACAATTCAGAGGGGTATACTACTAAGCAGAATCACTTAGTGAGAAATGTTGAGCCTGAAGTCAGAGCTGTCAGTGTCGCGTAGCTGACTCTCTTTTTACCGGGCTGGATCACCATGACAACTCAGTACTCTTTATGAAATCGTCTTTTTGGAGCATCAGCCTTTCACTTATTCTAACCATATCAGCATTCTTTATAAGAAATTCAGATGTACATATGAGGCAATATGTTACACATGCATTTTTTAGTTTAACTTTAAAGGTCACATATTATGCATAGTACACTTCACCATGTTGTTCTAACACAAACGTGTCCCTAGTCTGTCTACAACCCCCCTCCCCCCCTAATGATGAGAAAAGTCCATCCTCTCCGTCTTTTGCCTGCTCGCCTTTTCAGAAAATGTGTGCTCAAACAGGCCGTTTGGAGATTTTCCCCTCATGACATCACAAAGGGCAGTAACCCCTCCCCCAGGTGGGTGACACTCCCACAGCTAGGTGTTTGTTCTGCCCTCTGAGTCTGCCTTCTCACCGTAAACAATAGGACATGGAGCGAGAAAGCCCGAGCCACCCAAGCCCTTCCAGAGAGGGGCGTGGTCAGACACAGCTCATTTACATTTAAAGCTACAGACACAGAAACAGCCTGTTCTGAGCAGGGCTGAAATAGAGGGGTTTATAGGCATGATCAAATACAGGATCAGAGTGGATTTAGAACAAGACACTTCACACACATGTTTTGAGGAGCTCTGAGACTTATTTACACTGAAGAGGAGGAGAATATGTGACCTTTAATGTTGAGTATTAACACATCAGCACACACTGTAGCCATCAGGCTGCAGTTTTGTTTGTCATACAGGAAATCTAGCGCCCACTAAATGCAAGTTGAAACAAAGAGTGTACTGGTGTGGTATCACAAATAATAAATTTTACTCTGATCTGGAAAAAGAAACACACCACCCACACGTGTACAGGACAAGATCAGCCAAGGAATAGGATGCATCAATTTGTCTACAGGGGGCGCCAAAATCAACCAAAACAGAATTATTTATTTGGCACTTTAGAAATACTCAAAGGCTGGGCGCAGGTAGCGTAGTGGTTAGTACGCGCCCCCCATGTGGAGGCTAAAGTCCTCCAAGCAGACGGCCCGGGTCAGGATCTGACCCCATGTCATTCCCAACTCTCGAATTCTGACTCTATCCACTGTCCTATCTCTAATTCAAGGCATACAAAGCCCAAAAACGAAAGAAAAAAAAATAGGAATAAACAGAGGCACTGAAAGTTCAAAAAGTGGTAAAGAAATAATTAAATTAAGGAATTTGCACTTTTTTAGTTTTCTTTATTTTATTAAATGGCCCTCATGACGATCAGGCGACAAACGATCAGGCCTTTTCTGTGACGATGCGTCGCTGTCTTGGTCTCTTAGTTTGTACCAGCCAGCTGCAGAAAGCCTGACCTTGTCGTACCTGTTTGGTAGTACACCCCTCTGGTCAGCTTTGCACTCTCAAATAAAGACAATAAAGAAACCGGAGGCATACTTGTGGTGCATGCACATCCATTTCCAAAATATACAGTCATTTATTAAGGGCACTATATGCATAAATATACTTACATGTATGGTGTAGGGCATTTGTTAAACTCATCATACAGTTTGTGAAACTCAGCTGCTGCATGAATCAGGACTCCTGCTGAGGGGGAGTGTTACCTCCATTAATGTCAGGTTTAGGTGCTGCAGCAAAACAATCAAAAGACGGAAAGATTGGAGATTTTTACAAGTTAACAGATTGTTACGTTTTCAGATGTACAAATTATTTCAGTGCACTAAGTATGAGTAATCCTACCCCATACGTCATAGCTTTATGTGTTTTTGAAATACGAGTAATGTTTTTATGCTGACATCAGAAATGATTATGAATGAATGTAAATATGTAATTTATTTGTCAATAAAAATGATTGCTGTTCTTATTTTAGGCGTCCTGCTCAGTGATTCATGTCTTGGTATTCTGAGTATGAGTATGTGCACACTGATATGTTCTCATGGTGTCGAGAAGGTGTCACTTTAAGCACCTCTTCTGAGCAGGCCTCGTCGTTTAGCAGCAGCTCGGGGGCCTCCAGAGTCAACAGACACGTGCAGCTGCAAACACATGCCGTGTTTATCCATTTGCTGATCATGTTAAACTGGGCACTGGAGGTGTGAAAGTCCCAGCATGGCTGCCCTGCGTGCTACTGATCTGCGAAGAACTAATTAAGTCATAGTTTTATTGGACGATCTGCCGTCTGGATGCTTTGGGAGCACTGAGAGGAGAAGCAGCTGTTAGTCTGTGTGACTGCACAAATACTCCAAGTGATCAGAATGTGATGCTTCATTTGTTTGCAAAGTCTCTCGTTGCAGAGGTCAGAGTTTGTTCATTAACATTTTAACAGGAAATCGCCTGCTCATCCAGACTCCAGACATTTTAATAAAGCTGATAAGGCTAGTTGGCATGTCTATTAACGTGTCTCTACGTCCGATTTTTACACTTTGATACGTTACAAATAAAAAATCAAACAATGTTGATACCTCAGCAACAGAAAAAAGATATCCATAGACACCAAATATTGGGTATTGAGTGTGATGTAAAACATGCAATAACTGTATTTAAAGTACCCCAAAAACATCTTAATAGAGTTTTTTGTGCATGAAGTGGAAGGTCATACAAGAAGTGTTGTTCCTTCTTTGCACACAGTTATCGGTCACTCGCCCGACATCAGAGTCCGGGTGGAGCTCTTGCAGCATGCAGCATCACTCACTTAGCCTGATCACCTCTTAAATAACGTGCAATGACTTCTCTGATGAGCAGCAATAATAAGTATGTTTAATGCTCTGTGTGCACATTCCTTCACAGCAGTCAGATCCACAGAAACAGGATGAGAGGCCGGGAAACGTGGCTTCAACCACAAAGAGAGAAACAAGCAAAGACGTTGTGATTGTTGTGTTACTGCTTTCTCACAGCTCTCAACTTTAATTCATTTTTTCCTGAACATGTTGGAAAAGTCACCTCCACACATCCTCTGACTGAATGACTGGTCCAGTGCAACATGCAGTTGCTACAAATCGCCACCAGGAGTCGCTCCAGCCTCACCTTTGCTGCAGGTTAGCCCCAGACCAATGATTCTTCTCCACATGATAAGATCACAGGTGGAGAAGAAACGTGTTGCACAGAGGCAGAAGACTTTCAGGTTCAATGTTTGAGTAGAGTTTTAAATCTTGTGTTGTTCTTACTCTCTGATGTAGGCTACGTCGCTTTGGATAAATGAATTGTAGCTTCAGAAATGTGACATAAACTCAAATTAATATTGAGCTTTTTATAAACATTAACTCTCTAATAAAAGTCTGTATTCAAAGGATCATGAATATTAAGATAGATGCATCATAATTCTTTTTAACAATAGGACAGTTGGGACCTGGATGAGCTCAAAATACATTCATTTATTTATAGCCTACTGTGTAAGTAAATTCATTCAGTCTCTATTTAATTGTATTTTTGTTGCTTTAGTGGTTTCGCCAGTTTGTCTTTCCTGCTGTTGTTTCATCTTCATGTCATATTTTGAAGGAAAAACAAACTTTTGATGCAACAGTGCAACATGCTGGCCTTTATTTAAAGCAGTAGAAGAAGAAGAAAAACAAGGGCCAGTACTTTAAAGTTCCTATTCTTCACTCTTCATCACTCCTGGATCATATAAATTCATGTTAAGCCGGAAGTGATTGAAAAAATCAATCAATCAAAGCGTCCAGAGTTGATCCTGAGTGATCTGACAGAGTGTTTGTCCTCGTTCTGTCACGATGTGCCCGGAGATAACATATGAACATACCGGCTCGTGATTATAAATATCTGTATGACACTCTGCTGCCTGCTGGACACTGACACACGAGATGTTTACAAACATGAGAGTGACGTCAGAGGAGTGTAACCCCAACCGGGAAGACTTTTAATGGTCACTACCATAGACTGTAAATATTAAGGCCACCACGCACGCACGCACGCACGAACGCGCGCGCGCGCACACACACACACACACACACACACACACACACACACACACATGCAAACAGAAATACACACAAACATTTGCAAGCACAAGCACACACACACACCCCTCCTCCCCTCCTCTCCTCTGCTCGGGTTGACCCCGCCCCCCCTCTGAGCGTGGCTCCTTTAAAAGCGCCAGTCCTCGACTCGGAGGGGTCAGTTCAAGACCTGCAGTGAGGTTCGTAGAAGACGAAGTTGGACTTTACTCTGAGGGACGTTCAAGTATAAACTAAGATTATTTCAGGACCGGAAAATCTAAAATCACTGGAATAATGAAGTCTCCAAAACTGAGAGCTCAAGGTAAATGTTTATTTCTTTTTATTATAGGCTGTATTGTTTTTTTATCAGAAGGGGGATATTTATTGTAAAAACAGTAGGCTAAGGCTTGGTTTGCTTTTTTATATAAGAAATAAAACAGGTCGTTATGATGCCGCATTGTGCACGTTATGTTAAGAGATGTAAAAATATTGTCGGGATTAAAAGTCGATTCCAAAACTAGAACATGGACTTTATGGGGTTTCTGACACTAAGTTATATTTCTGCCGTTTTTTCTTGCAGCGAAGTTCGTGAAGGAGGAGGACCTGGACGACGTGCTGTGCGAGTTCGACGCGGTGATCGAAGACTTCACGTCGCCGGTGGAGAAGCGTCACTTCAGGTACGACGAGCACCTGAAGACGGTGAAGAGGAGGAGCTGCGCGAGCGTCAGCGACAGCGGCATCAGCGACTCAGAGAGTAAGTGTTCGTTCAATGTGGCAGGAAAAAAATGATGTCAATTGTACACTTTTGGATAATTTCATGACATCAGTGACACAATTTAAGGATCTGTAGAAAAATGATTCTTGATGACTACAGCAATAGTCTCCCATGACTTCAAAGGGGAGCCAGAATGGAGATCAGGCTCTACAGAAATTAAAAAAGAGTTATCTCTACTTTGCCAAAACCACCAGGGAAATTTGTTATCACAAACTTTGAATCCTGCAGGTTATATTTCAGTGTTTCTCCTCCTCTGCACTGTTACACCTCTGCGTGCAGTTTCTTATCATGTGTCATCAGAGGGCAGCAGGGCAGATTGTTGCACATGCATCCATGCATGTATGCTTCTCTTCTCTCTCTGCCTGAAGGAAAAAGAGAGATCCTTGATCTCAGTCCAGAGATTTGGCCGTGATATTGAGCTACTGCTGCATACTTTGGCACACCTGCCTCTGGATTGTGGCTGCGACTTTTTTAAAGCATACATTGCTATTTTTCTCCAAAGTGTTTTTCAAAGTCCACACAGTCAGCTGCAGAGCTGGCCTCAGGCTGCATAAATGTGATAGCATCATATGCTGACTTATAGAGAAAAATATGCTGTAAGTACCCTTGAGTTTCCCAAACACGTGTGAGCGCAGCAGGTCTGCCAGGAAGAGATGGAAAAGATTTTTTTTTTTTTTAACAAGCCTGGGACACTTTTAAAAGTCTAAATTGCAGACTTCTTCTTCCAAACAAATGCACATTGAGAGATTAAAGCTCTTGTGCCGTTTATTATCCAAACCTTTTTGATTTGATGCAGATTTTTTAAACAAGAATTGGACCACAGAATTGTGGTTATGCTATTTAATGCAGCAGGTAGGACTTATCTAATTACCACATTACCTCTAAAGATCCAGCAGTACTCATCATGTGCGATAATAGCAGGAGAAGGTGTTTGAACATTTGTCTGCAGTGCTAATGAGCGTGTTGATCTGAGGGGATCAGATTCCTGCAGGAGCTCTGTCCTCTCCATGGCAGTGTAATGAAGGGGAACCTGTCCCACGCAGGGACGCTCTATTGTCCTGGAGCCTGATGGATGGACGGACTGTTGGACGCGCAGATTAATGACACAAACTGGGCAGAGCCCGAGAGATCCACCAGAGAGTGCGGGGCAGAGATAGAGAAAAGGGGAAAATAGAAAGTGTGTGAAAACAGTAAAAACAACAGGACGTCATTTCCAAGTCAAACACAAAAGGCCACGACTCTGTGTGTGTGCGCCTGGGTGCTCCCCGTTGTGTGGCGTCTCCTATCTCCCGCTGTGTGTGCAGTGTTGAGTGCTGGGAGTGGCACAGGTCAGGGGGGGGGGGGGGTCGACATCTGAGACACTGTTAAGATCTGCTGCGGGTCTGGGCAGAGGAGTGAGAGAGGCGAGGACAGCTATAAGTGCTGCCTAATCTACTTTTTGTCACACACACTTACTTCAGAATCACATAGATATCTTGGACAGGGTTGTCGACACCTTTAACCGAGACTTCAAGCTCTTGCAAAGTTGTTTTTTACTGAATGAATGAGCCTTCAATACTGGACTCTAGCTGCAGAAAGTCTGCACATCTTTATCTCTCTTTGACTCCATTTCTTCACAGACAAACAGACCGTGAAAATATGTAACGTGGTGGCATAAAATATGACCTGGCAGGCTCAAACTGGTCATTATATCACTTATGTAACCACCCGTTAAAGGTTTGGGTCGTACAGAAGAGATAGAAACTGCAGCCTGCACTGTTATCTGGTATCAGACTCTAAACGTGTCAGAGATAAATCTTGCTTGAGAGCGGGGGACGACACGTCAGACTAACCTGTTATAACGCTGTCACTGACTGCCACAATGGAGATCTAGTCTCTGACTTACAGTTACAGACTGCACATTAAATCATTAACTTTTTCTTATGGAAATGCATCAGATGTGTCCCTTCAGTGTGTCCGCTTTATACGCCAGAGTTTTGTTTTTGCACTGATGTCAAAGCGTGTGTTTGTGTGTGCAAACACAAGCATATGCATGTGTGTGACAGGCCGTAGAGGAAGGCCGTGATTAGAGGAGAATGTGATGATTACACCTCGAAGCTGCTCCACTGACACAGATTTAGATTTGTGATGTGTGTACACAGAGAGGTGGACACTTACCTGATCTAATGTGTCTGAATTTGTCTTCTCTCTCTGACAGGTGCAGAGTCTCTCAACAGAAACAGCTTCAGCTTCAGTGACGAGAGGCTCAACTCCCCCACCGTGCTCTCCCCCACCAACTCCTCACCTCCCCTCATGTCACCAAAACGTGAGTAACACTCGATGTTCTTAAACTTTTGTCTTTATCTAAACTTTGACTATAAGATTTGATATTCAGATGCTGTACAGTAAGGCGTTAACTCTCCGCCCTTGCACTCTTCATTAGCAAACGTTTGCTCGGCTTGTCCCCAAAGAGTTCACCTGCACTCGGATATGTTGTTGTTCGTACAGATATCTTGCGCTCCTGCTTCAGCCTTTCTACCCACATTCTGACTGTCTCTGTTTGCTCTTGAAACGTCTGCCAACGCAGTCAAATTAATCTACATCGCGTAGAACATCAGGAATAGTTTCTCATAACGGTGAATTGATCCCTGCTTCGTGACTGAGAGTAGAATGCAAAAAGGAACATATACTTCCCATTTAGTGCAAAGATGCAAATAAAGCAAGGGAAGTGAATCTGATATATAAAGATGTGGAAGGGAGGAGTGGATGATCCATGCTCAGGAGTAACTTCTCATTCCTCCCACTCTCTCAAAATAAAGCAAACACCTCAAACAAGGCAGAGGTCAAGACCACACCTGAGGTTTTGTTGCACAAAAGTCTGAGGGCAGATGTTTCATGAGCTAAAGGGCCGAGGCTGGAGTGCAGGAAATAGTGTGCAAGCGTACAGTTTGAGCACAAGCAGGTACTATAGGAGTGTGATGGCAGGGCACTGAGGGGAAGAAGTACAACACCTGACAGTTTAATAAATCATGCACTCTGACATACCAGGCTCTAAAACAAAGATATGTAATGATCTAATGGAGCCACGGACTTTATTTCTGCTCTTTAAACGTGTTTCTGAAGATTGTTTTGACTAAAATCTTCGCTCTGTCTGAAATGTGAATCTTTTTCTTTCCCTGCAGCCAAACTGGGCGACACTAAGGAGCTGGAGGACTTCATCGCCGACCTCGACAGGACATTAGAGAGTAAGTGCTAATGCCGCCGAGCTGTCGGAACTCTTGATGAATTAGCGTGTGTGCTGGCGCCGCCCGCTACTCAGGATTAACACAAGCGTTTGTTCCCTGTGTCAGCTATGCTAACGACCACTCATAAAGTGACACAGCAGCCCCTCCCCTCAGGTTTCTTAGAAACAATGATGTGTCAGGAGGAGGGTGACGGGGCCGGGGGGGGGGGGGGGGGGGGGGGGTTGGTTATGTGGACCATGAAGGTCTCTCAGGCTGCATGTCCCTTTTTAACCTGTCAATCTAACTCGCAAGGAAGTGCTTTGACCAACACGGTGCAATTACACGCACCACAAAGCACTCGATCTTTGTCTACTCTAATGCATTTTTTATGTGCATATATACAGAAGCGATGAGGTACAAATACTCTCACAAAAATGGCCTAAACGACGTATCAGTAGTGTGAACTTGTTCGGTGAGAAAGAGAGAACTTGGCATCAGATTCAGAACAGACACTTCTATCTATCTGATTTGCACGTTGAAGCAGGAAGTAACGTTCCTGATTTTAAAATGTTGTAATCATACTCAAAGTTAGATTGACTTAAGTTTGATCGTCTTCAAATATGAGTTGAGCTTCAGTTAGATTTGCACACAAACAGCTGGTAGAAGGGGCGTCGCAAGTTATGACGTGCGCCCGGTGTACGGAGGCTGCAGTCCTCATCGCAGCGGTCGTGGGTTCAAATCTGAACTCGGCCCTTTGCTGCATGTCGTTCCCCTCTCTCTCTCTCCAAACATTTCCTGTCTCTCTTCAGCTGTCTGATCCACTAAAGGCAAAAACAGCCCAAAAATACAACTTTTAAAAGACAGCCTGTATAAATGTCCTTCAGAGGGAAACTTTTACTTTGAGATATGAGGACATATCAGAGGCGCCACTGCAACACTTTCACTGCAGTAAACAAGTCTGATAAGTACACCTGCCTCTAGTATCTAGTAGACACTTGTACTTGAGTAAAGAAAGTGTGCACTTTGCCACCTCTGCATAGATATAGATATGTAAGTTTGCTTATGCACATGAGAAGATTAAAGCTAAAGGGCGTCGTTTAACATACAAAATGTCATTGATAACAGACACACAAGGCTAATTTGTGTTGGACTTCTGTACTTTGGGGCTTTTGAGTGTTTGAACTCGCATCCGAGTTTGAGGAATGTGTGCTGCTGCGTGAATTCCGACTGTAAATGTCAGGAATGGAATGAGACAGGAGTGGGAGTTGTTGCCATGTTTTTTCCTTCCTCCGCCCTGTGCTGCTGCTGAATGTCCGTCTTTCACAGTCTGTCTGTAAAAGAACTGGACATTCAGTGAGCCGGGCGGGAAGTCAGCCAGCCTCCTGTTGGCTCTGCAGACTGGTGTGTTTATTAGGACCACCGTTGTTTACGATGACCGGCCCGTAAAAGCGAGCGCCCGCCGCTCTGAGAATAGAGCCGAGGAGCCAGAGAGTCCGGTTCTAATCAGGTCTGTCTGTCTCTGTTCTCAGGCATGTGACGAGGAGGCCTTAGAGTCATCTTGGAGTGTAGCCATGAGGGAAGGAGGGAGTGAATGTCTGGACCCCCCCTGAGCAGCATACGCCCGGCTCCTACACCCAAAACCACCCAACAGGATACAGCTGGATCACAGCAACGTCCAAGCAGCTCCACCACGGCATCAGCTCCTAAATTTAACCCGTCAGCCATCTACTTACTTCAGCCACCTGGATACTGGGCTGTAAGGGCTGCGAAGAGGGCCAAAATTAGCGTAGTAGGAAACCTGAGGACGCAGCATGATGCAATGGACTCCATGAATCATTACGAGGAGTGAAGAGGCGTGAATTAAACGCTGCAAAGAGTCACTGGAACATTTACTGTCAGATCACAGAGCCGGTCACACTCCAACCCCTGAGCTGGAAGAGTATTTAAAAAAAGCTTTTTATAATAGGAATATATTTGTAATTTTATAGAGCTCCTTATTGTCTTTTATTTGTGTAAAATATATTTTTGTATCTTATGTAAATAATAATTCTATTTGCCTTGGTATTAACAGGACGTTCAGATTAACTGGAATAAACTGAATCCTCTCTGGAGAAATCTGGAAAGCTACACGTGTATTTAATACAGCGAATGCCTGCCAGAGATAATATTAAAGTATGAAACGTTGTTCTTTTACTAACACACGACTCCGCTCTTTATTTTGGACTGGAACGTTTGCTTTTCTGGGCTTCTGTCAGGTCGTCTCAGTAACACAGGGTTGGAGTTAATGTGTAGTCCTGTTTAGCTTTCCCTCCCTTTAGCGACTACAGCCGCCCTCTGTAAGGTACATGCAGCAGGTCAGAGTATGGATTAGTTTATCTAAAGTTTAACACAGCAGCTTATTTCACATTAGATTTGTATATTTTGCAGAAAGCACTTTTATCTGTTATCGAGACCCTGCAGGAAGATTTGATTTCTCACCAAAGCTGTGGAGAGCAGAAGGGGTTCAGCTGCTGCTGGCTAATCTGGAGAGAGATCAGAAGTTCAACTCCAGCTAATCTGTAAAGGAACTATCATAGAAACATGCAACAAAAGTGCTTCTCATTGCAATTGTTAAAAAAATGCATGCGGAAAAAAGAACAAAAGTGGCCACGATGGAAGTAAATGCAAGTTTAAGACGTTAACATGCAAAGGAAAATGACACAGTATAAAGTAGAATAAGAAAAAATGACCACCGTGGATTAAAAATTGTGCAAAACCTTTGAGGAAAACTCGACCTATTGTTTCAATGCCAGGTCTAAAAGATGTTGGTCTTTTATTTCGGGTTACAGAAGGCGTCCTCTTTAGGTTTTTAAAGGAACAAATGTGGAAACTTCAAAGAAAAGACAGAGGAGAACCTTAAAGATCTAACTGTAGCATGAAGTTCTAAGATCAGTCCTGATAAACAGTCCTTAAAATACGTCCAGAAGAATCTACATTTAAAATCTGTGGGGTCTAAAAGATGCATGTGGTGCAGCAAAGCAGTCTGCTAAATGAGACCCATATTTCTTCTTCTCAAGTGAACTTTTCACTGAAGCATTCTGAAGTGATCTTTGGAGAAAGCTGGCTCTTCAGCACCTTGTAAATCTTCTAATCTTCCAAAAAAAAACTAAAACAAAAAAATGTTCCAGGTCTCCAAAACTTTCCTGCCGGTCTGCATTTTTTTAATTTTTCGCTGAGCTGCCTCCAGATCTTTAGCCGCCTTTGCAGGAGCGAGCCCAACATAGTGCTACAAACACAAAAATCTACAAACTTAACGATGAACTGTGTCTGCATTACATAATCACATGCTTGGAATAAGGGTGTAGAGGCGTCATGCAGCAGATTCCCAATAATGTAAAAGTCATTCATGTAGCAACACAGACGCACTGAAATAGATACAACACGTCACTTACCTTCTGTGCACATTAATCACCCTCTCAACAAACAAACACTTATGTAACCTCTGCAGCAACAGGGTCTATTTCCAGCGGCGGAGGGAGACAGGAGGGTGTGACCTCTTACAGGGCCAGCAGCAGGTGTGGCTCAAGTGGTCTAATGTCAGAGGCCCCCCCTCCGTCTGGGCAGACTGATGGTTCTATAGCAGCAGGAGCAGCAGGTGCAGACGGACCAGAGAGCACGACTTGATGAGTTTAAATGGAGATTCAGGAATACTCGAACACTTAAAAAAAGACCTAATTATGTGTAAACAGGCCGTCAGGCTGACATATCCAGACTTTTTTTAGTCCCGCATTTCAACCGATAAGACTGACAGACATCATTGTCTCAGCCTGGTAAAAGCAAACACTTCATGCTACCAGTTTGTAACACAAGCTTTCTTATATAATACGAAGAAGCAGAAAGATGTGCATCACTCGAGGCATGTTCAGGATCTTGTGTCTCTCACGGGTTTGCAGGAGTTTCATTTTTTCTTTACTGTTTTTTTTTAAGGTTTATTTTTGGGCTCTTGTGCTTTTTTCAGACAGAGTAGGACATCTAGAGAGAGAGAGAGAGAGAGAGAGAGAGTGGGGGATGAGATGTAGGAAGGGAGCCACAGGTCGGACCCGAACCCAGGCCGCCCACTTGGAGGACTAGCCTCTATACATGGGGTGTGACCTAAACTGCTAGGCCCTCAGCTGCCCCATTTTTTCTTTACTTGAGTAAGAAATTAGCTCTTATTTTGCTAATTCTGTGTAACCAATAAATATAATGTAACACAAAGGTAAAGTGGCCAACCTTGTGAAAGTAACTTAAGGGAATGAACTCCCTTCTGGTCCGACAATCACTTTAGAAACTTCAAGAGCTTCAAAAGACATTGCACAACACATTTCAAAGGTTACTACTCATGTACTTTGTATGAACAGAACTGTTGCAAGTCCTGTGTTAATCTGTACTGTCCACACTTGTCCAATAGCTGCATGTAAAGAACATTACGCCCCTCCTTTCCTTCAGCCTGTTACTGATTGCATCTGTGCTGATTCGGCTGCAGCCTTTGATTTGATATTCTCTGGAGTCTCATGTTTTGAAGCGCTCAAATGAAAACCTCAAGCTGAGAGTCCCCGACAGCTGTGCACGGCTGCAGTTCACAGTCGGTGGATCCAGCCAGCCGACTGTGAGCGCATGCCAGACTGTGTTAATGTGATGGCAGGAAGCTGGCACAGAGACGCCCGTCTTGTTTCTTCAGTACAGTTGGCAGAGGGAAGCTGTGGGCACAGTCTCGCTCAGAGTACACCTCTCTGCTCTGTGTGCTGTTAGAAGGGTTTGGGCTGGACGCCGGGCAGCTGGCACTGATCGGAGGGACCATGTTGACACAACACATGATCTCCATCCCTCTAAAACAAGCTTCCCACTTGGCAGAAAGGTGCATCTTTCTGGCAGCAGGGGTGTGTCCTGTAGAAGTGTTGGCCTTGGCAGTGGAGAGAGTGTATGCACACGGGGCTGGAAGTGTGGGAAACTAGGAGACCCATAGAGCGTGCTGTAAAACACGCTGCAGCAGGCCGAAAGATTGACTTTGAGACATCCTACAAAATATAGAAATGTCAAAATTGGGAAACACTTAGAAAAATATAAAACAAATACAACAGTGATGGAGAAAGCCAAAACATATGCACATACAACAGGCTGCAGGTTCAGAAAAAACCCTCAAAACAAATGTAAAGGTACTCAACAAAAAACACACCAGAAATGTGCAGCAAGAGAAGAAGCAGCAGGAAGCTGAAACAAGTGAATATGTGCCAAATGTGCTTCAAACACATGAACGGTGCAAAGACAAAACACACAAACCCAGAAAAAACACAACAGGAAATCAGCTCCGATCCAGCATGTCATCACGAAGGAAGAGCTCCAGGCCGACAGAGGTGCTAGGTGCATTAGCTTAGGTCTCAACAGGACAATAAAAAGAAAACCAGGCACTCACACCTGAGCTGAGTGTCTCTGAGGGTGGCAGGCCTCTCTCTGTCTACTGTGAAAAACACACACACTTTATACCTCAACAAAAACACCCACACAACAGCTCAGTCTCAGCTTTTGGTGAAACTGGATCTTATTTTGTAGAGAAATGTTGGCAAAATGACTTTCTTAAGTAAAGGAGGCTGTTAAGTGTAGCTGCTGTTAGTTAGTGAGTTAGCTCAGGTAGACATGCAGCTAGCAGAACCATTAGCTGGCTCTGTCTGACCCCAGGGAAATGGGCCTTTCAGGACTGTCTGTTTCCTCCTTGAACCAGCACTCGAGTTGTCTCCTTGAGAAAATCTGTCTCCTCAAAAAACAGCTGTGGCTCTGTGGTAGAGTCGGTCGTCTCTCAACCGGAAGGTCAGGGGGTCAGATCCCCAGCTCCTGCAGCAACATGTCCGATGTGTCATTGGGCAAGACACTTAACTACGAGCTGCTCCCAATGCTTCTGCGTCGACGACGTGTGAATGTGTTTTAATGAGATTAGTTGATGGTCACTTTAAATAGCAGCCTCTGCCATCAGTGTGTGAACGGGATGTAAATGGTTAGGTGTGACCTGACCTGCAGGTCACAGATTTGAGAAGTCAGAAGACTAGAAAAGTGCTATACAAGCTCAAGTCCATTTACTATTTACAACTGAAATGATCTCTTGGACAAACGAGCTGAGCTCTCGAGAAAATATCTGACTTTTCTACTATTGGAAATATTTTTGGGCCTTTTGCAGAATGTTTTCCTTTTGGCTGGACAAAGTCACTTTAGGAATAGAAAAACTTGAGAGGATACAGGAACGAGCAGATTAATTGAGAAAGACGGAGTTCATCCTGCAGCCATGTGTCAGTCCATACATCATGCTGCTTCACATGGGAGGCCCCTTGTTCAGTGTTGAAGTGGTGGTTCTATGAATAGTCTGGGCAGAGACACACAGATGTTTGTCCACATCACAAAGACTCAGAAATACACAGAGTCAAATATCAGGTTCAGCTTTCTGCTTCATCATCACTGGAGGCCAGATGTTGCTGCTGGCAGTGCAAAGGAGTGGGGGGGTGTTCATTTGTACATGACTGAATGTATGCATGTGTGGTCACAGAGAGGTCGGTGTGTGTACAGTAGATGTGTTTGAGCATGTCTGTGCTCGTTTGACGTCTTGATGCGTGTGCAGGAAGTGTTTTTTGTTTTTGTGTCCTTACCTTTCTGCTCACCTTGTTCGCTCTGTTGGCTCACAAAGGAACGGTCAAAGATTTGATTTCTTCCTTTTGGCCGTTCTTCTAGTCCTCGTAATATGAACATTTAGCTCAAGTCAAGTAAGCACAAGATTACATTTTCTAGAGAGGGATAGTTCGTGCAGTGGGGTTGTTTGAGGTGCCGATCAGCGTGGGCCCTTTAAGGAGAGACTTGAGTTTCGAGTACTGAACAGAAGCTAGGCTATACCGCTAAGCAGACAGGGTCGTTTGCTCCACGTAATTTAGCTAACTTTAAAGTATACAGTCAGTAAGGTCCAGTACGTAACATTCATTTAGAAAAAAGGACAGAAACCTGGCACATTTCCACAGAGAGCAAGAACTTGAGAAGGTGGAGGTAAATTACGCAATATTGAAGAAAAATGTCGGGACCGAACTTTTCTGCAAGCAACTTTGTTTTTTGCACTACTTCAGCACACCACATACGTGTCCCTCCACACTGATCAGCAGTTTCTATTCAACATGAATTTTGTCGAGTTAATAATCGTGTGAATGTTGATTACTGCACCTTTTCTGCAAGATTCTTGTTGAGGTGCGAAACTATCTACCCAGGACATTTGAGTTATTTAGAGATATTTGTGGGGACTCGTGACACGCAGCTTGAAGACGGGACGGTCCCTACTCATGTAATGCCTCCTGTCCAATCAGAGTTCTCAAACAAACATCAAAAGCACTGCCTAAATCGAAGGTAACTTATTCGTAGTATTCATCCTATTGTTTAGAGACTTTTACAAACAGCCGCCTTTGTCCTGATTCCCCGGCGATGACATCTTCCTCCATTATTACAGATGAGTCCAGACTCACTCTGACGAGGACTGACAGGCAGCTTTAGCTCTCATGGAGGTAATTATCGTTACTGCCTCGTGCTTTCCTTAAATTACACGTCCATTAACGTCTCCATTATCACTATCACACTGACTGATCTGGGACCTCTCTGACAGGATCTGGGACCTCCTCGAACGTGTTCTGTACTGAAACAGTTAAACCTGACCAGAGGAAATATCGCTGACTGAGAATGTAAAAAGATGAAATACTCCTCCCTGCAGTCTGTGTTATTTACAGAAAAACTCAAGACTAAAATTACTTAAAATGGATCTTACATGATGAAATTTGGCCTCATCTCCACCTCGGGAATGAGGTCACTCTAAGCAGGCAGCTTTATACACAGAAAGACACACACACGGTCCAGTGAGTGTGATGGGAAGCCTGCACAGAGCGAGCAAGCGTGTGTGTGTGTGTGTGTGCGTGCGTGTGTGTGTGTGTGTGTGTGTGAGCTGACAGAGCGCTGGATTTACTGCAGAGGAAGTTCATGCAGCAGCAGCAGGTGTTAGAAGGGTTTCTAAGGACTCATTCCTCAACAGGAAGAAGTGACATGATGTGACTTTCTGCTCGTTTCGTAACTAAGGAACATTAACAACAACGTTTGTATGATGACAAAGTAAAGGCACAACACAAAACACGTTGTTATGACAACAGAGCAGAGTCTGACAGTTATGTAATCGATCAAATCATTCTGCATCATGAAGCTGAGACGCTTCACATGTTGCATCTTTAACTCGTTGACTCGGTCCTGAGGTTTTCTTTCCATAGATATAGATTACCTTTTTAAGATTTTAGATTTAATTTCAATGTGCAAACTCAGGATAGGAAGGCGTAAATCGGGCCGCTCTATCTTACATTTTGTGTCAAAAATGCCGTGATATCATCGGGCCTGGAGCCGGTTGACTCTCAGCCAGTTTTTAGACACAGCTGTCGTCTCCCTGAGCTCCTCGAAACCGAGCGTGCACTTCCTCTGAGCCCGGCTGAGTCAAACTGGAAAAGAGTGGACGTGGAGAAACTGCCATGTGCTCTGACACGACTTCATGTGTCTGCATTTCTGCTTTTTTGGGCAGAAAGAGGAAGTTCTGACGGAGAGAAAGCAAGGGAATTACAGAGAGCCACGAAATCAATGAATTGGAGTAATGCTTTTTTTTGTTAAGGTTTTTAGGGGCTTTTTATGCCGTTATTTTAGAGATAGGACAGTGGATAGAGTCAGAAATCAGGGAGAGAGAGGGGGGGAATGACATGCGGGAAAGGAGCCACAGGTCGGATTCGAACCTGGGCCGCCAGCCAGGAGGACTACAGCCTCTGCACATGGGCCAAACACACTAACCACTCCACCACTGACACCCCCTTGTTGGAGCAATGTTTGATAAAAGATAAATAAAGTTTAGTATTTCTCTTTTGCATCAGGAGTAGCTTGAGCTTGTGTAACTGTACTGTTAGCTTCGGTAGATTAAAACCAGATTATGTTGTCATGAATCATGCAGGACGTCTACGTGGCCGAGGGATCGTTCTGCAGACTGACTCTGAGTCACAGTGAACGGTGCATGAGATCGAGGGGAGAGTGACCCAATATTTCCAAACCGATGAGTCACAGGAGAGCTGCACACGTGAGGGATGCGGTGTACGCAGGATGAACTGCAAGTGGTGACCCCATCCTTTTTTTCCCCTCTCCTTTGAGTTTTACATTTTGTGAGGACATAAACTTCACAAAGGGGGACAGATCTGAAAACAAAGGTATCTCCAGGTTGTGTCCAGATGTCCCTCTGCTGTCCTCGTCCTCCCTCTTATTGTCGTCTGCCTCCCATCTGTTGCTCCACTTCGTCCCATTCATCCTTCTGTCTTTCTGCATTTTAATGACTTCTTAAAAACTGTTCCAACATGGAAAGAATTCAACATATCTTTCTGCGTCTGCACCTCCCTTCCTGTTACCTTCGCTGCCTCTTCTATTCTTTAAGGAGAGTGAGATTTAGCATCCTGACTCTTTTTTGAAATCTGGTCTCTGCAGTCTTTCCCCGAGAACTCATTCAAGCTGTGAGTTTGAACTCCTGCACAGGTGACGATAAATGTCGCTTCATATTTCCAAAGCCAGCTTCTAACACCGTGTCCTAACAGCACGCGAGTGTTATACATTGCGTTGCATAGCGCATGATCGCACGCCGACTGTCCACACTGTATCCGATTTCTTTGCTCTGTGAATTTCAGTTTCCCCTTGCAAACAATATGACATCTAGTGCAGAGTCATCCTGTGAAAGGACAGAGGGCATGGAGCGAGAAAGCCCGAGCCACCCAAGCCCTTCCAGAGAGGGGCGTGGTCAGACACAGCTCATTTACATTTAAAGCTACAGACACAGAAACAGCCTGTTCTGAGCAGGGCTGAAATAGAGGGGTTTATAGGCATGATCAAATACAGGATCAGAGTGGATTTAGAACAAGACACTTCACACACATGTTTTGGGGAGCTCTGAGACTTATTTAAATGTGTTGAGGGGAATATGTGACCTTTAAAGGCAAAAGAAACAAACTAGACAAACGTTCAAGGCTCAAAAAGTATTTCAGTATTTTCTTGTTGGGTTGGCGTTCAGATGAGACTCATTACCTTCACGCCTGAGAAAGAGCTAAACAAATATCAGTAGGTTTAACATTCTGAGGCAGTCTTCACTCTCAGGAAATGTTATCTAGTGATGCAATTTGTCCCCTCTCAAATCCCTAAAGGGTCCTCAGTGCAGCCACAAAGAGCTCTGTGTTCTCTCTGTGGGGAGGATTAAACACAGAGCGAGGAGAAGAAGAGGGATTACCTCTGTGACTGTGTGCAGACTTAACGTTAATTTCTCTTTCCAGGTTTTCTTAGCAGGGTTTGTTGCGTCCTGAAATAACAGTATAATGATCTGTATCAACAGATCAACGGGGTTATTGGAGGTTTAGGGGGTGTGAGGCGGTGAAAGACGAGCTGTCCCCACAGATTTCTTCTTAATTGCACCGAAACCACAAATTTTGGAAACACACAAACACTCTCATGGAGCTGACATACAACCCAGAAATCCTCATACCAGAAGAATATGCCTCAATGCATTTCTTGTAGCTTCAGTTGCAGCTTTGAATTGTCACAGGCAAACCTCTAAATGTTGAAAAAAGAGAAAGGTGCAGAGAGGAATCTGCTTTGAAAAGACTGAAGCAGAGTCTGGCTGCATGAAGGTTTGAAAGAGGACAACACGTTTGTGAATCATAGAGGTCATTATCGACAATTTGCATATTTTTCACCTCATTGCAGAACATTTTCCAACCAGTGTTTGGACTGATCTCCTGCTTTCAGGAAAACCACAACGTTCTGTTTGTGCACAAATCAGCTTGCAGAAATCAAAGGAACTATTTAACAGTTAAATCCTCATTTCAGGCGTGTTGTCCCAATGTGGGGTTGAGGAGATACTGGACCCAAGCGCAGACTAGACAATAAAAACATATTTAACAAAACAGGCAAAAGTCCAAAAGCAAAAGCATAAAGTCCAACTTGAAATTCCAAAAGGAGAAACAAAAAGAGCCATGGGAAAACACTGGGAACACTGGGAGAATCACGAGGAGGATTATCAGACACAGGTGAGACTAGATAAGTTCACGTCTCTGTATGTTTTATTTAATCACACTGCGCTGACATAAACTTTTCTACGTTTGAAATAGATTAAAGGTTCAAAGTTTGATTTTTTGTTGTTATATAGAATTCAGCAGTTTTGCTCCCATCATGCTTTAAACAAACGTATGATAAATATGTTCAGCGAGGAGAATGCAGAGTTATGTTCATAGTGTTTTGAGAAGTGCAAAGAGAGGGATTTACACACAACATGACAACAGCTCAGAGGACATTTTAAAACTCAATAAATGACGTTAACGATATCGTCATGGTGTTGTGTATTAAATAAGTCTCAGTGTTGTATCTTTAAATATTCATCAACAGCTGCTTTACAGCCTGATAATAAACCAGACTAAAGCCATTGTTAATAATTTACGTCCAACAGATGCTGCCTCCTGTCATCCCTCCTCCTGTTTTCACTTCTCCTCCCATCCTCCTGTTTTATCTCTCCATCCCTCCCACTTTAACCTGCTGCCCCCCCTTTACCTCCTACATCAAACTCTTCCTCTCCTCCCTCCTCCTTTATCCCTTTGTCTCCTCTGCACTCCTTCCTCTCACCCTCATCAAGCCCTGTGGTGTTTCTGAGCAGGGTGGGTTTACTTTTTCTTCATCTTTACTCTTGCCGGTGTCCTCCCTCTCTCCCCGCCTTCCCTCACTCCCTCTGTGCTCTGTGCCCCGTGGCCGGGTTAGAGAGGTGGGTCAGGGTTTAGCTCTGGGCCAGCAGCAGCACCCTGTCATTAAAGCTGATTTAAAATGTGACCAGACTTTCCATGGGAACTGCACCCTGAGGGGGGGAACCTCACCTGAGCTCCCCTGACTGACTGGGAGAACAAACACTGACTGCGTTCACACATGCAGAGTTTTTCAGGACTTTTGTTCAAGTGTTAAGAAGGCTTATGAGAACAATTTCTAAGAAGAGGAATATTGAGCAGAACACTGATCAGAGGGTTCAGGACTTCACCCTGAGCCGTCTATTTGAGTCGTAAATAACACGGAAAAAGATGAAACCCTCATGCTGGGTTTTGCTGGAAGCAATTGAATAACGTCAGTGTCAATGCAAGTCCCTGCAAGTTCCAGTAAAAGTTTGGAGTCAAATTTTACTCGAGGTTATAGAAGTGATATGACACTCAAAATAAACTCAGTGACATCAGCAGGAAGTTAGCCCGCCACAAACTGCTGCACCATCTCAGTTTCACAACCAGCAAACTGAAATGCCCCAACAGCTTCTAGAGGCCCCACATGGGTTAGCCAACCATTGATGGGCTCCATGCTGGGAGAGATCGTAGCCCATTTTGACCAAATCCAGAAACCAAGAAGCCCTCTTATAGGTATGCATTTTCGCCTATTTATTTTCTGCTAATGGAGAAATATGGGCCTTCAAACCAACCCCAACTAAAGCCCACCCTCACTCTGGTTCAAACCAGTCTGCAGGTAAGGCTGAAGACCACAGTAAGGAATTCAGGCTTGGCTCAGTCCATCCTGGGATAACACATTGTCCGCTCTTCATTCTCTCTCTTGCATTAAAAGAAAGCAAATATAAGCTGAAAACAAACAAGCTCACACCGGGTTAGAAAGTCAAGATTTCTCTGTTTTCTACCGAGTGATGTAGACTGTCTGTAACCTGAAAAAGCAGCCGGAGAACAAAACTGCGGAGGGTTTCCTCGTCCACACGTAGGAGAGTATTTCTGAAAACCTTTCGTACACAAGCTGCTTTGAGGTCACTAAAAACGCACCTTTTGGAAAAGTCCTTCCAGGGTGAAGATTTTCAGAAACTTCGTTTAAGGTGTTTCTGTGTAGATGGGGAAAATGGAGTATTGGGCTTGTAACGTCACACTGTGCGCCGGTTTCTCCTCCGTTTGACGAGGATGTGGGAACATGACACGATCTGTAGGCAGCACAACTACGGGGAATATCATACACGTTGAAAAGAGCGCCGGTGACGTCAACAGCACCTTTCTGAAAAGTTGAAAGATTTTCAACTTGAGCTCGGAGCGGCTGCATAAAAAAGGCGGAGCGCTCGGGAAAATTACACATGGACGCTGCACTTTTTCTCCAGGCCGCTGCAGCTTTCTGCTGCGAACGCTCTCTACTCATTGAAAACGACTGAAAAAAGACGCTGGCGCTCAGAGAAAAACGCTAGGTGGACACGGAGCCAAAATAAGTATTTGTTTAGCACACCAGGACGAGCTCCATGAGGCTGTAAATCAGAGCTTGTTTACAGCTGCTGCTGGAAACTGGACGGATAAGAGTTGCACTAAACTACAAATAGATCCGCCTGAAGACCAAAACAATGATCTTAAATTGGCTTTAATTAACTTCACTGCTGCTGAGTTAGATGTTAAACCTTTATCTGATGTATTTGTGAAAGCTTCTCTTGTATTGAACAAACACAGGTTTGAGTGACAGCAGTGATTTCAGCAGAAAGGTGAGCAGGTTCTTAGCTGCACTTGTGTCGACACTTTGCATTTATTGACAGGGTCGCTCCTGAAAGTGCCTCCTCGGGGCAAACTCTCCTCCACCCGCCAGAACCTGAAGGAGTCTGTTTCAGTTCGAGAGCCGAAGCTCCAGGGCGTCAGTGAAATCAGCCTCGTAATTACAGGTAGAGACAACAAACCCAATGCTGTCCTCTCTGTGACAAAGGACAGAGGGGGGGGGGATCACAGTCCTTTGTCTTAGTCACAAGCCTTCTGTGTGTTTGAAAGAACATAAATAACAAAAAGACAAGGTTTTATGTTTTCTCCAACTGCTCTGTCCCTTCATGCCCTGATTTACGAGCTACAACAGGATGATCAATTGGAGCAGGATCGGCTTTTTAAAGATTTATACCGTATGCCTTTATTTTTAGAGACAGGACAGAGTTGGGGAGAGAGAGAGAGAGAGAGAGAGAGAGAGGGTGGGGAATGACATGTAGAAAAGGAGCCACAGGTCGGATTCGAATCTGGCTGTCCGCTTGGAGGACTATGCCTCCGTACGTGGGGCGGGCACACTAACCCCTAGGTTACCGGCGCCCCAGGATCGGCTTTTCAAATCTGTTTAAATCAGCAGGTTTGGTGGGAAAGTTTCACCTCATTCATAATTCATCTCCGAATGATGCAGAAGACGAGGAGCCAGCTGAAGATTTCTTCTATCAAATGCAGCTTGTATCAGTCAAATATTTCTACCTGAGGGAGGATTCATCTCTGTCAGATTCAAATATCTACTCGCTCTTCTTGTACAAGTTGACATCTCTTTCTAACATCTCGTCGTAACTCTCAGCAGAGGCAAACAGAACAAGTGTCCCAACAAGACTCTGCGTGCCCCACGTCCTCTCTGAACTCTCCACATATCTATCATGAACAGTTCAGTATGATGAAGTGAGAAAGGTTGGAGTCATAACGCTGTCTGGAAGTTATCACCGCTTTAAAGATCGCTCTGCTGAAGGGATAATTGTGTTCAAAAAAAACATCAGCAGTTTTCAAGCAGGACATTTGTCTGGATGAAAAATAAACACCGACTACAACTCACTACCACGTAGTTGTCATTTGACTCGAGCAAGGAAAAATAATAATGTTGACATTTCAAAGACAGAGAGGTCACGCCAGAATGATCATCAGCCTGTGTGTTTACTGCGGGTAACGTTCTTTCTCCACGGATGCCGCTGATGTTAGCGTAATCTCAGCCGCCGAGTTGATGTCAATAAAACTTAATCTCATGTACATGTCCAGTGACGAGTACTTTTAAATATCCGTATACACACTGCTGCTTACCGCAAATAGTAGTGGAGTTAGTTACTTAGTAACGTGTAACAGCGTGCGTGTACTAACAGCGTGTCCTAACAGCGTGTACTAACAGCGTGTCCTAACAGCGTGTCCTAACAGCGTGTCCTAACAGCGTGTCCTAACAGCGTGTCCTAACAGCGTGTACTAACAGCGTGTCCTAACAGCGTGTACTAACAGCGTGTCCTAACAGCGTGTCCTAACAGCGTGTCCTAACAGCGTGCACTAACAGCGTGCCCTAACAGCGTGCCCTAACAGCGTGCACTAACAGCGTGTCCTAACAGCGTGCACTAACAGCGTGTCCTAACAGCGTGTGAAGCGAGCATCAGCAACAAAATCAGCCTGATTCTATTGTTTCCTATTGGAGTGTCTTAACTGCCCACAACGGAGCGATCTATCGTTTCTATTTTGCTCTCTGTCGATCGCGGACACGGACGAAGAAGGAGGAAGGAGGGGGCTCTACACGGCACTGACACTCACTTTCCTCACTCAGCAGAGCTCGTTAGCTTGTTTTACAAAGCAGAGCATAAATAGTGTCCACATAGTTGATTTCAATGTTGAGCTTTGACTTGTGTCAACAACACCGGAGAAAAACTTTGTCCCGGCTTTCACCGCGAGCCGTTTGTTGACGAGCCTGAGTTGTGATTTGGGTCACCAGCTCCTAAATACAAAGCACCACGCTTCAGTTTGTCCACCTTCAATACGAAAGCACTAGATGTCAAACTTAATGCAAGGGGGGACTAAAATTGACAGAGCAAAGAATTATATATTTAATAAATGCAGTGTGGACAGCCACCGTGCGATCATGCGCGATATGAAACTTCACCATGCTACTTTAATTTGCACGTTTCAGATGGCACTTTTCAGCCACCGTAGAACGCTCATGTTTAATACTCTCTCAGACGTGTTGGTAAAACACTATTTAAAAAGTGTGGATGGAGCTTTAGACTCTGGAGGTAGAGAAAACAGATACGCCACATGTTTGTGTGGAGGTGGTAACAGGCGTCAGAGAGTCAGAAACACAGAAGCTTTGCTCGGGCCGTGTTGGTTGACAGAAGGGAAGCTCATTCAGAGAGGTATTTCCTGACTGTTGGGGTAATTAGGCCCATCAAGCCTCAGACTCACAGGATAACAAACTAACTGTGGCTACACTAATTACACCCCATAATCATGCCTCTCCCTCTTTGAAGAACTGCAGCTCGCCAGCACTTACTCACTAAATGAGTGAACAGGAAACCAAAGTCAGTGTTGTGTAATTCCCCGGCCCATTAAGACGTGAAATTATATTAGCGACTATTATTGGATGAGAAGAAATCTGTATCAGTAGCAATCATCCGAGTAATGACATTTAGGGAGGCAGGGGGGAAAAACAAATCTGACTCCTGGTCTCTGGTGAACCAACCGGCCTCAGTGGAGGAAAGGTCAGGAAAGAAACACACTCACTCTACTGTTGCTGTGTTGTCTTTTCGAGGTGAAGTCTTAGCAGGAATGCATGCGTGGGGTCAATTGTTTTCTCCTTTAGTGAAACATCAGGAAAAAGGCTCACAGGCTGGAGGAACCTGAAGTACGATTTGGCCTCTGTCGCTCCAACAAACCTCTGAACTCCCTCTCTAAATGTCACTTCATCATTCATCATCATTATGGTCATTACCTCGTCTCTCCTCGGGGCTGTTGGTGGGATACGCTCACTTGTTTGAAGGATGATTCAAATCTGAGTTCAAAAACTACAACGCCACCTCGGCTGTGTGCTTGTGTCGATGAGGAAAAGAATAACAGCTTTCAGAGGTCATGTTGTCACTAAAAACATCCAGAACTTGTAGTTCCAGGAACTACTTTTCAAAGAACTTAAACAATGACACTCCATATTTTAATAAACACTCAGAGGAAGAGTTGGCTGTCAAATATACACGAGGAAGATCGGTACTTAAAGGTGGGGTCAGTTGCATTTCTTGTTGCAGTTTGTAAACACAACATTCAAACTGGGCCCCTCCTCCTGGGCTCATCACCCTCAGATGGGCAAACTCACTGCAGGACGTAGTGTGTACGTTTACTGCCTGGAGCTACACTGCAAGCTACCGCATGCTAGCACAAGCTAACCGGCGTTTGGTACCGGCTTGTCTGACAGAAATCAGACCAACGCTGCGTCCAAGGCTCCCCCTCGTCATTGAATGTGCTATATCTGTTTGGCTATCACCTCACTGCAGACACAGTCACCTCCGCACATGTATGTAGGCCCAGAAGTCTTGATTGAGCAGCTTTACTTTTGTCCATCCATCCATTTTCTTCCTCTTACCCGTGGTTGGGTCGCGGTGGCAGCAAGCACAGTACTTCTTCGGGGTTCAGAGGCGTTCACAGGCCGGACGGGATATATAATCCCTCCAGCGAACTTTGGGTCTACCCCAGGGACTCCTCCCACTTTTGTATTAGTCTATATTTAATTTTTCAGGAAAAAGATACTGACACTCTCTTTAATTCAGAGGAGAGTTAATCTGTACAGATTCTGCATAAAAATGTAGAATCTGTACATGGTGGTCTGGATTTTCAGCATGGGAAGTGTTCTGGGTTTTTTCTGTTAGCCTACATTTGTAGTCCGAGCTGTATTAACCAATTACGCATCAGCAGATGTTGAAGGGAGACGCCACTGCAGTAATGGCAGTTTGTCAACATCAGGGTTTTTCAAGGTTTTGTCTTTAGAAAAAGCTTACGGAGTAAGTGAGGCAGACTTTGTTTCTGGTGCCATCATTCTTTTTCCTAATTCATCAAGACAATAATTGAGAGGGAGACATTCATTTCCATTCATTTGGTCTGAGGTAGCAGACATTATCTCTGAGTCACAGGGGAATGCTGCTGGAGGAGAGTTGGAGGTGGTTTGAGGCCAGAGCAGCTCGGTTTGACGAGGTGGTGTGAGAAAGAAGCAGGAAGGAAAGAATGAGCGAGGGGATCAGGGAGGAGGAAACACAGCGGAGAAATCTGCTAAACAAATCAGTGCAGCATCTGTGCGACACACAAACACACACTCAAATCGCCACGCAGGGAGCGGAACAACTTACAAACAGCAATGACTGCAGTCAGTCTCAGCCTGTAGCCATGACAACATGTCACGTCTCTGACCAGATGTGTTGTGTGTGCGCCAACACGAGCGCACAGTCAGCAAGAATGCATCGGATTCTCATGTGACTGTGAGCTGGCCTGCTCCTCTAAACTGCTGCTACTTTCACAAGTGAAGAGTACACAAATTTAGACACACCAAAAACCACAAATGGAGGAATTCACCATGAAGATCTTTCCGAGTGTGGGGGGCTCCAGGAGTGTGGGGGGCTCCAGGATTGAGAAAAGAGTCTCAATCCTGGAGATACAATCATGTTCTAACAGTTACCAAGCATTGTGAACAACGTGTCTCTTTGCAAAGTTTATCACATTTATTGCAGATTGTGGATTTTGTGTGTTTGGACCACCTGAAATATGAATGTACAGTAAGAAGTAGGAAAAGCTACCATTGCATTCCCCGTTGGTTTTGAGCCATTTAGAGCCACAAGTGACCTTATATGGACGAGATGAATAAGGTAAAATTAGAGCCAAGTTATCAGCTAATGCTACAATAAGCTCAGGTAGAGTTGTTCTTGGTTATCATGGTTCAAGTTTTGGTTTTTATTGGACATTTTTTTGGCTCTTATTTGGACAGGACATGCAGTGAAGAGTGACAGGAAATGTTGGGAGAAGAGAGTTGGGAAATGACATGCGGTAAAAGTCAAGGTTCAGACTCGAACCCCGGTAGGACTGTAACCTCTGAACATTGCGTGCACGCTCTAACCGGTGCCACAGGTGCATTCATACTGAACTGTTACTGTGATACCAGTTGGGATGCGACTTCTGGCGAGCGACAAATATATTGTATAGAGCCAAAACAACCTTCTTAACTAAATAATGCTCAGATTTAAAACTAAATTTTCCAGGAGACCCAAAAATTAATTAACAAAAGCAAAGGCTGCCAGGGAGGCCTTTACAGTCAACACTCAAGGCTGGGGTATAGCACCAAAACCACCCAGCACCCAAAGTTACTCACTGAGCGACTAGCAATGGAAAACAAATACTCTGAAAAGTCTTTGTTTGTGTTTCTGCACACACAAACAGAGAAAAAACACAGGGAGAACCTCGCACTTTCTCTGAAGGTGAGATCATGAGTCAGCAAAGACCACTGGACTCCAAGAGTAGATATAAACTCCCCACACCTGAACCTAATCAGAGCCAATCAGCCACAAACACACCTGCCTCTGCACCGAGTTCATTCACTCACCAACCTCAGTGAGAAGCTACAGAGAGTGCCCTCAAACATTTTGGTAGCATTCCTAACTTTAAAAAGTGAAAACGGCAATAAATTCGTCCCCTAATGAACCAAACTGAACCGAACCGCTTGGTGGAAACGAGGCTTAAGAGCTCCAGGTGTGTGCTCAGTGAGCGTGTCAGAGGGGAAGCCTGCCTGCCTTCCCCATGAATCAACATGTGTGGAAAGACACACAAATATCCACAGACGTGTTCAAAATAGAGCACAGACTAGAAGAATGCTCCAAACCCTGGAAGTAGACACGTTTTTAGTGTCAGCGACAGAAGAGCTGCATTTCCACACCGACAGTTTGAAGCACTTTCTTAACATTTATCTGCAATACTTCGATGTCTTCACCCAGAATACTGACGTGATTAGATTTCAGAATATAACTAAATCTAAAAATAAAAAAATCCTCACATCACATGTTTGCACAACAAACAGCAACCCAACAGTCACAAGCAGGAAAACAAAGATTGTTTATCAGTAGTCAAGGACGACAGCATTATCATATCTGTTCAAGCTGACCACAGTAACAGTCTGCATAACCACATCCTGTGCATGATGTAAGAGTCATCAGACTGTTAGCAAGCTCCAAATATCAGAGTGGGAAGCATTAGTAACGGTGCGTTCACTGTCTCCGAGGACTGATGTCACAGGGGGAGTCATGGTCAGGAAAAATCTGTTCTCTTATTCATAACCTCACTCTTAAACAATCTTTCATTGTTCTTTACAGCCCTTTTAATATCAATACATCTACTGATGGACAGTATTTGAAGACAGGGTTTTGTAGAGGCCGACATAGAAAGAGTTCAAGTCAGACATCTGCTGCAGAAAACAAGTTGTAAGTGGAAACACCAGCAGAAAGGTTTCCCTGCCTTGTGTCTCCCATTAGTCTGATAATACATGCAAACACACACACACACGTACACACACACGTCTATGCAGCTATCTGGGTCTGAAATGGGTTCTTATCTTTATAAATGTTCCACTTTAGCCCGGCCTGGTTTACCCGAGTTATTCAACAACCAAGCACATGGTTTCTGAACGACTTTCTGAATGACACAAAGTGCGTGCACGGTCGACAGCCTACAAGACTCAACCTTTACTGCATGCTCTTTTTCTAAAACAACACTGACTTGTTAAATTGTAACCAACAATTCAAGATCACTGCATGGTGAAGGTGGCGGCCTTTAGAAGCTTTAAGGTTGATTTTCTACAAACTTTCACGCTGCAGTTAAATATTCTTGAACCCCCCCAAACACACAGATTTCCATACATCCTGACAACATCTTTAAACTCATGTGTATTAAGTTGAAGTATAATTCATGCCTGATACAAGGAAGCCTCTGAAGCATGGGTCACGTAAACCTAAAAGAGCAGAATTTGAACCGCTTGGGACCCACGTCTTATTCTTAAACTGACACGTTTCTTTAATGCAGTTGGAGCAGGGGGTGGATGTGGTGGTTTTAATTTAGCAGCGAGTCCAACCATACTTAATTCACACCTTCCACCCATCCTTTTGCTTCTTCCTCTGTTGAGAATGTGCAACTTCATGTGCCAGGATCCAGTTTTTGGATCCAGAGATGAGCACAAAGTAAAACCCAGTTGGCGGTGAGATGCAGTCCCAGGCCTTGTTCCAGGAGGAGGCCTCGGAGGTTCACAGCTTTGGTCTTTCCTAAAGATATTCACAGAGCTCTTTGAGTCTGGCTCCACACCTTGGACCAAACTACCCTGGCAGGCAACAGGAGCTGTTGCCCCTGACAACAGGGCTCTAAGGTTCAAATGGGCCCGTAACCATTAACCCCATTTCTCAACGTCTTACAACAATTTACACATCTTGATTCATTCGGATCTGTGCACAGCAAGATTCTGACATCATTTGCTTGCATGATTTGTTTTGGCCAGCTGAAATTAGCATCCTAATCAACAGAACAGTTGCTGTGATTTACTGATGCTTCTTGATATGATAAATGTTTGCTATGGTTCTCAGTCATTCAGGTCCTGGTCATACAAAGGCTCATCCAAAAGACAACTGGGCGGGGTTAAAGCCTCTAATCCTGAAGGCTTGTTCAGAAATCTTTTGGCTGGAATGTGAAACATCTTCAAGATCTTCATCCAGTGGCCTTTGGGGTTAAACTTTGAACTTGAAAACAAAACTGACAAGAGGTCGACCGAAACCGATTATTACGGTCAGCAATATGCATTTACAGCAAATATGGAAATATTTCTGTCAACATTCAGACTCCAAAAACAAGACTTTGTTTAAATGCATAACCAGAGACTCTCCATCTGCTGCAGGCTGCTCTCGTCTCTGTGCACGTCAGTGGCCCCCAGGCCTCGGTGATGATTGGCTATTGCTCGTGTGACGTCTAGCCAATCACATAGCGTTGTGGGGCGAGAGCCGCGGGACATCAGGTGAGACAGACTGTTGAGAAAAAACAGACCCAGAGGGAAACACCTGCAGTGGAGCGAAAGTAGCGCACTTTTTAATTAATGATTTATCGTGATCTTCAAATAAAATGATCCAGCTAATTGGCCAAATGCCGATAATCGTCCAGGCTGTACTCTGATAGCTTGTTCTTTCCTTAACTCTTGCTCCTCTCCAGGTCCGCCCTCATGTCTCTTGGCAACAACAAAACATTAAAACAACATCTCGGCAACCAGAACAACAAACTAAAGGCTTCAGTCTGACAGTTCACGAAACAATAAGTGATGTCACTGAGGATACGTCGTCCAACAAAAAGTCCATGTTTGCCCTCCTTAACCTTAAAATCTGAAAACTTGAGTCTTTGTTTCAACCGAGTGCAAAAGTGCATCGTCAGTCCTCGATGATCTTGGATGATGTGCTGAAACACAGACTTGTAATCCTCTCCTTAGAGCGGTTAGTTTTTCATCACTCCTCCAGCAGTCTGACCGCTCGTCTGCGTATCAACATTTCTGTGTGTCAGGAGCTCGAACGCTCCGTCTTCAGATCTGTCGTCAACACAGCTTATAAGCTCCTCTCAGGATTCAATGTACGACTAAATTAGGACCTGACAGGGACAGGTGTCAGGTGGTCATTCTGTGTGTGTGTGTGTGTGTGTGTGTGTGTGTGTGTGTGTGTGTGTGTGCAAGGTGTGGTTGTCTGCCAAGCCCAGGAGGGATCTCTTTCAGCACAAATAGGTCAGTGTCTGTCTGTCTCTGTCCTTTTTGTTAAACAACACACACACTTTCTCCACTAACAACCAGCCACACGCACGCATGCACGCACACACGCACGCACGTACGCACGCACGCACGCACGCACACACGCACACACACACACACACTATTGACTCTGATCTGTAATTACTGACTAATGAATCGGGTGAAAAATGTGAGACTGCAGCCAGCTGTCTGTCTAAAGCAGCACAGGGGAATGAAGCCATGAACTACTCTTAAATTAAACAATTATTTCTCATTAAATAAACGCATGCACACGCACACATGCACACATGCACACGCACGCACGCACACACACACACACACACACACACACACGCACACACACACACACACACACACACACACACTGTGTGTACATGTACAAGTGGCAGCAGGGTAACCCTTCAAACCACACTACACATGTTTCCCAGAACGTTTCACACACCGCATCATTACGTGAAATACGCTTTAATTTGAAACATTTCAGGGTTGTTTTCTTGAGATCTTGACTTATTTGGTCGTAATCTTGAGATATCTTTGCTAGTTTTCCTGTGATAAAGAGTTAATCTTTTCTGGAGATCTTGAGAAAACAAAAGGAACTGCTTTGTGATTATGGGAAAACTTGCCTTGACATAAATAAGAACAGTAGTGATCTTAAAAAATAAAACACACGTTATCACAGTAAAATAAATCTTTTTAAAAAGCATGTCCTCTCTGGGCTTCCGTACCAAAGCCCTCTTGACTTTTACCCTGTTTGATGAATGTTTTGGAAGAGGATTAAAAGCCTATTACCCATCATACATGCGGTGCTTTTTAGATTGTCTTTTTTAAGATTTTTTGTGGGGCTTGTTTTACGCCTTTATTTTGATAGGACGGTGTATAGAGTAGGAAACCAGGAGAAGAGTGAGGGATGACATGCGGGAAAGGATCCACTGGTCTGATCTGAACCCGGGCCATCAGCTTGGAGGACTACAGCCTCCGTACATGGGGGCCGGCCTAACCGCTAGGCCATCTATGCCATTCTTTACATTGTTTTTATAGTTATTTTTACACTTTGTCAGCTTTAAGGATTCAGTATTTATACTGACTAAAAATCTAAACAATAAATCACAATGTGACATTCCTGCGCTGTGGAAACACTTAAGATTCAGACCTGCATGTACCTGACAGGCTGGCATCAATCACCAGTGACATCGGGATGTGTGTGTGGGAAACACACCAACACACACAAACACAGCCTGCTGTTTCTACTGTTTAGACAAACGGGAGGACAAACCCTCCGTCCTGTCTGTCTGTCTGCCGGGTTGCCACGAGAGCAGCGATCAATCACATTGAACAGTCAGTTTGGTGTCTTTCTGTTGTTGGAGTGCAGATCAATCATTCTGCAGTTTAGCCTGAAGTCAACACACCAGTCACGCTGATCACACACTGAGAGATGAGCAATAATTAAAAATAAAGGATAAATCTAAAGTCATTCTACGCTCTGAAACAAAGAGAGAAAGGCTGTAAACCAGAACAAGCATTACCATTAGTCCTGTATAGGCTGCTCTAAACTGCTCTAGGCTTCTTTAAACTGCTCTATGCTGCTCTAGACTTCTCTATGCTGCTCTAAGCTGCTCTATGCTGCTCCATGCTGCTCTATGCTGCTCTAGACTTCTCTAAGCTGCTCTATGCTGCTCTAAGCTGCTCCATGCTGCTCTATGCTGCTCTAGACTTCTCTATGCTGCTCTAAGCTGCTCTATGCTGCTCTAGACTTCTCTATGCTGCTCTAAGCTGCTCTATGCTGCTCCATGCTGCTCTATGCTGCTCTAGACTTCTCTAAGCTGCTCTATGCTGCTCTAAGCTGCTCCATGCTGCTCTATGCTGCTCTAGACTTCTCTATGCTGCTCTAAGCTGCTCTATGCTGCTCTAAGCTGCTCTATGCTGCTCTAGACTTCTGTATGCTGCTCTAAACTGCTCTAGGATGCTCCATGCTGCTCTATGCTGCTCTAAGCTGCTCTAAGCTGCTCCATGCTGCTCTAAGCTTCTCTAAGCTGCTCTAAGCTGCTCCATGCTGCTCTAAGCTTCTTTAAACTGCTCTATGCTGCTCCATGCTGCTCTAAGCTTCTTTAAACTGCTCTATGCTGCTCTAGACTTCTCTATGCTGCTCTAAGCTTCTTTAAACTGCTCTATGCTGCTCTAAACTGCTCCATGCTGCTCTATGTTGCTCTAAGCTGCTCAAGTTACAGTGGAGAGGAAAAACTTCCTTTTAAGAGGTAGACATCTTGGGCAAATCCGGGCTCATGATGAACAGCCATTTACCGAAACTGAACCTGAGCTTGAAAAATGGGATAGGGGGAGATTGGATAAGATACAGGAAGAGGGATAGGGAACGGGGGGGGGGGGGGGGGTTCTCTTTCATCCTTCACAGGGTCGAGACAGACATTTGATGACAACACTGTAAAATACCTCAAAATAGTTCCTTTAAGTTGTTGCACATTCTGAGTCAGCAGCTGGATTTTCTGCAGATTTCAAACATCGTGTGACTCACACGAGTATCTGAGGAAGTAAGACGTGGAAACACAAAACAAACACAAAGCTAACACACTGACTAATACGTGCAACACCCCGCTCGTCTAGACGCTTCATCTCAGCCATAATCATAAGGGGCTTAATTATAATAGTAGAGCCAGGTGTGTGTGAGTGTGTGTGTGTGTGTGCTCAGTTTGTCATTGTAAATCCACGGTGATAAACTGTGTGTCAATACATGAAGCAGGGGAAGAAAGTTTCATAACCATCAAACGATCTACTTCAACTGATCTCAGGCGCAGATTTTAGGGTAAATAATATCTATGGTTGTAGTATTAAAATCGGTCGTGGTCTCAAGACCACTTTTTGAAGGTCTCGGTCTCGGTCTCGGAATCTAAATGATTTGTACTCTTGTCTCGGTTTCAGACTGGGCAGACTCTGGATTTTAAATCAAGACCGGTCAAGACCACGCCTCTTTATAAAAGAACAAATAACTTTAATTCATTCATAATTTGATTTTTATACCCCGATTACGTCCGCAACTTCCTGGTGTTACGGTCTAAGTGAGTGACCCACCCCTGCACACAAGATGATGAGTTTTCAGTGATATTCATGGCCTTAGTCTTGGTCTTGTCCTGGTCTCAAGCCCTAAATGTCTCGGTCTCGGAGCACTCCAGTCTCGGTTGTGTCGTTGTCTTGGTTAGTGTGGTCTTGACTACAACACTAATAATATAACAATGAAAGCGTGACATAAAATATGTTATTATCTGAAAATGTCCCTTTAAATAAATAGTTTTACAGCCCGTGATGTAAAACAACCCTCTGATAGAGAGATAGAACACATAAGGATTTATTAATTAACCCTCTCTCGCTCTTTAAGTGGGAAACAAATGAAAGGACCCTGAAGTCAGACACAATCATTTACAAAAAATGTCTTGTGGTAGAAAGCTAGAACAAGACGCTAGCTTCTTCAAGAGCTTTGACTTTACATTTAAGATTTCACAAAAAAACACGGAGGAATACTGGACTACAGATGGAGCCACCTTAAATTTCCCGTGTGTCCGTGGTGGGGGATTGACCGGCCCGTCCTGGGTCCATGCTAGATGAGATGTAAATGGGGAATGTACTTGACTAGCAGTGTGACACCAGAAAAGATGATGCAATCACAGCGGATAGAGTCCGAAACCCTGGAGAGAGAGGGCGGGGGGGGATGACATGCAGGAAAGGAGCCACAGGTCTCTTTTCCTGCAGATGAATCTGGTATGTAGCTAAAGATAACAGAGTGAAGTCTGGCTAAAGAAGAGATGTAGTAAGTGTTGTTGTTTCTTCAGTCCAAACATTAAGGATGGGCTGTGTGAATGTGGTTCAGTGAACGTTTCATCACAACAGATGCACAAAGTGACCACGGAGGAAATGAGAGGGACGCCGAGCGGTCAGGCATTCAGAGAAATTCCTCGGCTTCGAAGAAGTACGAGCTGCAGAGGAATTTATGAAACACAGTGACACATTCAAAACACATTATGTACACTCATCACTTTAAAGATCCTTTTACACTGATCATTTTAGGTTGAAAGATACGTCTCTAGGTAGCATGATCAGTGATGTTCCGGGGGTCAGTGGGGGTTTCGGGTCTTTGAGCATCAGACCCACTTATCAAGGTGACCCCTACAGGGTTAATCAAGTCCTGAATTGCATCCCAGCAGCAGTAAGCCACGTGCTCGCCCCCTTTACCCAAAGCATCATCGAGTGGCTTTCTCTGCAGCTTCAGTGATGGTATGTATGCCCCCCCCTTCACAGCTCAGGTAACTCTAAGACTCAACCAGAGCTTTACAGATTGAGCGCGCAGGAAACCTCCGGCAGCCCACTTCAACCAGCTCACAGAGACCCCACCAGCCTCGGCTTCTGCACTGCCCCAACAGCTCCTGGTACTTTACAAGCTTCCTCTCGTAAACCTCCTCCATGTGTTCTTCCCATTTTAAATACATCTATGTATGCAGCTATGATTTAGGAAAACAGTTTTAACAAAGTTGTTGTAGTTTTAAACGGAGACGGTTGCTTAACAATCTTCTTGTGTGCGCTGAATCAGGACACTGATGTTTATTTGTTTAATTAGTTGATTCAGAGCTGACGTCATGAGGATGATTGGTTGCTGGCTTGTAGCCACTTCCTGTTAAAGATGCCCCGCCCATTTTAACTAACTGTTTGCCTGATGAAGGTCTAGTACCGAGATGTTGCCAGTAAATGTTTGTTTGCAAGTTTGCAGGAGTTTACCTTTAAGTGTTTGATGGACACATCGCTCTCCTACACACCTGACTTATGAAATGGATGTGCGGAGGTTTTTTCTATTTTGCATCACACAGACGAGACTGAACATGGAGCCGGCGTCTCTGACAACGTCTGTTTGATTCACTGAAACTTTTGTTGCTGTTAAACAAGTAAACTGCAATTAGTTAATCCTTGCTGTCATAAGTTAAAGCTGCGGCCCGACCGATATGGGATTTTTAGGGCAAAAAAACAATGTCTGAGAAACAATTTGAACACAAGCTGAGCGCAGGAGGAAGACCTGCTTACGAATCTGCTTACAAAGACGGTGGATGGTTGTTCAGATGGTTGGAAAAGAATCTGGGAGGAGAAGTAGAGAAGAGCGTTCAAGAAGTGCACAACAATACTGACACTGATATGTTTCCACCTCTGTGTTCTCGTAATAATTGTCTTCTATACGCTGTTTTGAAACCGGGCAGATTTGAGGACATCAAATCAAATTAAATCAAATTAAATTCAGTTGGAGTTTAATAACAGAGAACGTTTGTCTGTTTTTGTGTTTATTTTCAGAGCATGTGATTGTTATTAGACGACCCTCATGACAGGAGAACAAGTTACACAAGCAGACATTGTCCACTGATGAAGGATGACATCACTTTCAAGGAAATATGAAAAGTTAAATTTAAATCAGATGTAATAAAAGTTCACCCGGGTCGACCGGAGCAATGACCTTCAGAAGAAAAGTTTGCATAATAACGTCCAGGGAAGTGTTTTTACAGACGTCACAATGATATAATCAGTTCATCTTTGAGAAGATTGTGCCAGATTTGATGATTGTCCCTCCCTGTGTTCTGTCACATAAACACAGCAGAAATCCAGTCTCTCCTGTGTAAATGTGTCTCTGAGTCATGACTGTCTACAATGAGTGAGAAGCTCGAGTCCCGCTGGCTGTGTTGTTGTCAGAGCCGTGTTTACATGGACGGACGGCCGGCTCCTCCCCTTGTGTATAAAAGCTGTTTTAGTCAAGAACTAGAGAGAAGAAGAAGAACATACTCACTGATTATTTGGATGTCACATAAGTGTTTTTAGATCACGCTCATTCTGTGTTAATGTACATTCAATGTGAAGCTACGAGCTAACTAAAGAGCGCTAACATTGCTCTTTGTTGCGCTAACAACACCGGTGATTACAGCTCGAGCAAAGAACACATTTGTCCATTTCTTGCTCTTAATGATGCTTAATTATGGTGCGTTCTAATTCATAACTCCTTTGTGTGGCCAAACAGCCGTTTATTGTTTGTTTTGGTTTCATGCTGGAGCTCAAGGGCGACACCTACTGGATCAAAAAGTCGCACATTCTTCCTTCAAAATGTGCAAATCTACTCCGACAGTAACATCACAAACATTGACAAACATTTGTTAACATGGTTTTATTAAAATTTTGTACATTTCCTCAACATCTTTTTCACATTAGATTAACACAATGTACAATTAAATAAGAAGAGATGTAAATGTTTGATTTTAGCATCCTAATATACAGATTTTAATGCCTACACATCCAAACCTAAAGTTTCACCAGGCAAACATGTGAGTCACTTTGTTCCCTCCAACTCATCAGCAGAGCGAGGGGAGGAGGGTCAATGAGTCAGAAGTGGGTTACTAAAAACAGAGACATCCCCCTACCAGGGATCAATGGAAGCTGATAGTTTCAGGCGGCTCCATTGATCCTTTTCAGTTAATCATAGTGAGGCGAGAGCACGAAGAGTTATACCCTATTGGACGCACGTGGCTGCAAGTTGGCACAGAAAGGGAGAGATAATCGGATGGCACAGCAGGACGTCGCTGAGCGGAAATACAAACCATAACATGTGCACGCAAACATCTGTGTGCTCTAAAAGGTGGGATCTCCTTTAACCTCTGCACTTTTATCTGAACATTTGTCGGGGCTGATGCAAACAAAACGTTTTGGAATCCTTTCAGTAAATGTCTTCAGCAGGATGTAAGGGAACAGGCTGTAATGGCTGCAATGTGATGCTAAACATACTGTAGGGTGTCCACTAAAAGTTTTTGTCCCTGAGAGGGTCAGACCGTTTGACATCATTACAGGAAGTGTCCCTACAGAGATAGACCTTCATGTTAAAGAGGAAGAAGATGCTTTTAAACAGATACAGCCATTACAATGCGCTCAAAGCCACCAGACTCCCTTGGAAAAAAACGTAATTCAACCTTTCAGAAGAAAGGAACTGAAGGTCTGACTGCAGCCTTGAGTAGCTCGGGATTTTAATGTGTTACTCATTCATACAAATATTATTGTTACTTCAAACTAACCATTTATTACCGGTGCATGAAGGTTACTCAATAACAGAAATGAACGAGCTGATCGAGGCAGCATCTTCCTCTTTAACATGAAGGTCTATCTCTGTCAGGATCCTTTCTGTAGTGTTGTCAGACACTCAGGGTGCACTCACACTAGTTGTCCCTAACGTGCTAAAGCAATTTTCTGCCCCCCATCCCCCCGCTGGCCTGAACTCAACCTGCTCCAGGACTGACCGGGCCAGAGCACGGTTACCTCTTGTACATAAGGTCGTAATACAACATATGAATGGCGTGATCATGAGGCGTGCTTAGTTTACAAAACAGGCCGACTATAAAATAAAAATAGATAAAAGGGACACGCGGACAACAACACAGAGACCATGACAGCTACTTTGTGAATTATTTTGAGTCAGTTTAGTCAGATACAGCCAGAACACTCCAGGATTTCTCCATAATGAAGGCTGTCAACGTTGTGTTTCTGCATGCTTGTGCTCGTGCTTGAACTGTACCGTGCCAAAGCACACCTCTCTCAAAGCGTGCCAGGGTCAAGGAAGTTTACCGAGCACGGATCGGAGCGATCACACTGGTCAAACAAACTGGACTTGAGGGGTGAAGCGTGCTTAGGCACGGTACGGATTGCCTAGTGTGAGTGCGCCCTCAGAATTAAAATCTGGGCCTGTTAATGCCAAAAACAAGCCCTGTTATTGGACGTGCATCGATTTCATCACAGCCACCAGCAGATTTTGCAGCCGTCGGCAGAGAAATCCACTACAAACCTTTTTATACCCATGAATTATTTAGTCTAAAAACATTTCAGAAAAGATGCAAATCATTAAAAAATATTAGAATCTCCTTACAGGCACAACTGAACACGTGCTGACACACACAGTTTCTCTTGCAGACGCAGAGGTGTTTGTGTGAGCTCCAGAAAGAAGAGTGGGAAGTCCGGCAATGAAAGGAGATCCCAGATTCCTTACAGGACTGAGGCAAACACGGGGCGTCAGAAGGTCCAGCAGAAAGGAAGGAAAGGGCTTGTGCATGTTGACATAGATGCTGGAGGAGAGTACACACACACACACACACACACGCACTGCAGGGGGTTGTGCAACAGCGGCTGCCTTTAAAGAGATTCTGCCGTCAGGTGGGAAATTCCCTGGTCACAGTCCCAGCATTCCTGAGGCGCAGAGTTATTACCGCTTGCCACATCCAAGTGTCGCTCAGGTGGTGCGTTGGAGTCGCTCTTCCTGCGACACCACGTGTGTGTGTGCGTGCGTTTTTCTCTCTGACAGACGATTAATGAGGAGGAAGTCCAAATAAGTGAGGATGGTTCAAGTTCGTGACCTTCCCTGTCCGAGTCAAGTTCCTCACAGGCCAAAACAGGACGAAGACGTCTGCGTGTGTGCGTCAGCGGCCAAAAACAACAACAGGTCAGAGTGTGTGTTTGATCCCCACATGAGGTCTGAGACGGGCTCTGGGCGTTCTTAAAGCCACTGTAGTTACAAATGTTCAGTGTGTCATTTCACAGCGGAGAACAGTCACACAGCACAAGATCACAGGCTTCTGTCAGCCACTTTGTGCTGTTACGACTCCCCGAGGGACACGGCAGAGCGGCTAAACACCATTTACCTGTGTCACGCTAACACAGCAGCGTCACGTCACACGCTGCCTGTAAAATAATGAATATAACCCTCTGCATCCTTTACACTTCAAAACGAGTCCTCAGACCTGATACAACTCGAATAAAGTGACGTAATCGGATACAGGAAGTGGATTAAAGACACGTTGTGCCAAAGACTGAAACGTTTCAGCTCAGGCACAACCAATCAGGAGGCTTTAAATGTGTGACATGAGCAGTGACAGTGTGATTATGATGTGTGTGTTTGTGTGTGTGTATGTGTGTGTATGTGTGTTAGGCACTGGACAACATTGTAGATGTGAAGATCTGCTGCAGGATTTGGGGGATCTGCTTGGTGTCCATGGCAACGAATGATCTGCCAGCTGGAAGGGTCCTCTGGAGTCTGGAAATGAAAAAGAAGAAATAAAGGTTTGACTGAACTTTAGCAAGAGAATCGTTTCCCTAAACAGAAAGACAGACGTGTGCTTGTTCGGTGTGTGAATCACTTCTAGAGGATGGAGGAGAGTGTGTGTGTGTGTGTGTGTGACTGAATGTGCGGTCATTCACATGGTGGAGCGAGGACAACACAGCCTCTTCTTCTTCCTCTGATGGCACTCTTTCTTTTTCTTCTGCCCTCCCTCTTTAAATCCCAAATGATCAGAAACATTCCTCTTCAACAGTTAGCAGTTTGTCCTCCGCAGAGATGGACGGTCATCAGGAATATAAAGAGTCTTTTTAAAGAGTCCGAACTTCAAATTACGTAACAGTTCTGTTCGGCTGCTGACGACTACTTCTTCTTAGCTTGCATGCTAACATGACATGTGAGTGATTTATTGTCGTCCCTCTTTCCCTGCAGTTAGAGAGGAATTTGGCTGTTTTTAGAGAATCTATTTTTAGATCTGACATTTTTGAAATTGCTCAACTAGGTTGCTTAAACTATAACAACAGTAATCGTAGCGTCTTTTTCCCATAAGGCAAAAGCATCTGATCAGAGTGTGTCCTCTAAAATATGTTGTTTTCGTCACTGACAGGTTCAGATTATTTTAAAGGAGCTCTATTACGCTGACCACTTTCTAAATACACACTAAAAATCCGAGGCAGCTCACATGAAAGTTCCCCGATATTAAACCGAGAATTTCACAAGAAGGCTTCTAGCCTCTTCATAAGGCGCTGAAACCTCTTACATAGACTCTCTTCTCCCAGCACTGGAGAGCTTCCCCCCCCTGGCAGCCCTGCAGCGTTCTGCAGGGCTGCCAGGGCTTTCCTTTTCCTCTTTTGGTTCCCTTGTTTACTCCCACCTTTATTTGATCTCCATCCCTCTTACCTTTCAGCCTGATCGCCGAGAGATCCAATAAAGATGGCAAAGGCGTTGACTTGTGGGTCAGACGTCAGGACTTGGGCGAAGCGTTCAGGTCGGATGCCGTAGCGCTCCAGGTTAGCGTCGCTAAGCACCACCACAAAGTGCTCGTCGGCCTCTTCTCTTGCCAGCTCCTTGATGCTGGCGTCGGTGCCCTCGAGGGTGAAGTCGCCGCTCATGCAGAACTGAGCGTGTGCATGCATGTTCTGCAGTGGAAGTATAAAGGACAGTCAGACATCACTGAACTCTCTGGATCTCACAGCTGGAGAATTGATTTCTGGTATCTGAGTACGGTATATTTAAGGGTTAGATTCAACCAAGTAACACCAGGTCAGAGTGTGTGTTTGAAGTAACTGGACTGACACCAAACTCTCTGAACAGGTTGAATCAGTAGACCAAATAAGGAGAGGGATATATGTATATAGAACGCAGGCAAAAAATGTGGACAGCCTTCGTGCACAATAAGACGACATGAATATGCTGATCGTTTATCCGTACCTTGAGGACTTTGAGTCTCTGTTTGTTGTTTTTGGGGGCTTTGTCCGCTCTGACCAGCTCGATGTCGTAGCCGTCACCTGAGTGTCCCACTATGTCGTACTGCAAAGAGAGAACAGGTTAATTAAACGTTATCAGACCAGATTAATACAACTGACAGTGATTCAACATTTGAATGATTGCACAACAACACGTCTGTTGTGTCATCCTCATGAATGACCTAGAATAGACCCCGGACTGTACGGACGCAGGTAGTGATGGTGAGAACATAACTTATAACTTATACGCGCCTCCTATAGACCATCCATCACAGCTGGCTTACATAAGCCTGGATCAGCCTGGCACTGAGGGGTCTACTCGGTTATTTCAGGGACTCAGGTGTTACGTATGTGAGCTATATCTAACGAGGACAGCTGTGACTGTGCTGGTCAGAGTATGTGACTTTGTGTCTCGTCTGTTCTTACCGCTGTTGCTGGGTAAAACTGACGTTTTCTCAAAGGTTATTCGATCACATCAGAGTCTTTTCTTTGGATTAGCCGAGCTCTTTTTAAACATCAAGGATCAACACTTTTACAAAATATAATCGCGCGAGTAAACTCAAAATAAAGTTTTCCTCAACGACACAGATTTAAAAGTCTTCTGCTCTCTTTACATCTTGTCAACACGTCTTATGGCTGTAAAAAAATGAGTCATGAAACTGTAAAGTGACAAATTCTTAAGCCTCGTGTTTCATCACTCCATCTGTATTTACATGCACAGAAATCCTGAATAGATTTGACCTCAGACTATGACTGCATGCCCACACACACACACACACACACACACACACACACACACACACACACACACACACACACACACACACACACACACACACACACACACACACACACACACACACACACACACACACACACACACACACACACACACACACACACACACACACACACACACACACACACACACACACACACACACACACACACACACACACACACACACACACACGACATGTCTTACGTGTTATCAGATGCCTTTTTATGTAACGGCTGTTATGCAACGAGGAAGTCATACTGACATGTGACGTCCACGACGTGTTCAGCAGCTATGATACACTCGTGTGTGTGTGTGTGTGTGTGTGTGTGTGTGTGTGTGTGTGTGTGTGTGTGTGTGTGTGTGAGAGACAGCTATATGTGATCAGTATTAGGTTGTGTTGTGTGTCACTGAGGGGCCAAGAAGTCTGTCTCCCTTTCTTTTTCTTCGAACCCTCCCTCTCCCCCTCGACTCTCCGTCTCCTGTTCTCCATCGTCTTCATCATCCTTCTCTCCTGGCTAAAACGTGCTCCTCGTTTTCTATAAATAATAATAACTGGCCAATGAAATGTGTTTTCTTTGCATGCACTTCTTCTAGAGGTCATCAGCAAAGTTACTGCTGTGACCTCCATGAGCTTTGTTAAGACCACACAGGTTGGGGTCAAGAGGGGGTCATAGGTGGGCAGGGTTTATTGACTCAGCAATTATTGAGATAAAGTCAAGTTGTGTGAAAAAGATTTTATCCATGAGAGAAAAGCTACGACAGCTATTGTTTGTTTTGTGGCTACTGAACGAGATACCAAGTGCTGGGACTGGAAACCTTATACTGGTGAAGGAAGCCATTTAAATGACCTTGTTGATAAAATGTGCGACATAAATTAAGTTGGCCTCGCCTTGCCTTGATGTTTGCGGCGACCTTCTCACCTTGAACTTGTGCTCGTAGTTCTCCAGAGCCTCCATGACCATACACACGGCCTCCATGGAGCGCTCCAGCCGGCCGTCCACGCCGTTAAAACGGTACATGCTGCCCGACACGTCGGCTAACACCCGAAGACGCTTCGGCTTCTGCTGAGGACTGCCCAGCTGCAGAGCACAGAGAAAAAACACAAGCATGCACGATAGTCTTCATCAAGGTAATCATGTTAAAACAACGCCTGCTTTGAGTGTTTGTGTTGAACCTGGTGAAGCTTTCTTAAAATAACGATCAACACAAGGCCAACATTTCTACACCGGCTGCAATTACATCAATGCAGACCGTCAGGCCAGACCAAAACTATGCAACACTTGGACTGCATGTATATTATGGTTGGTGTGTGTTTGCATAAAAACTGTGGGAACTATCTCTCTGCTGCGTCTGCGTGTGAGCAAACGCACAGGAGTATACATGGCGGTATGAAAAAATGTGTAAAAAGCTGACTGAGAGCAGAAACACGGGGCGTAAAAATAATCTCACACACACCATCGGAATGTATCGTCTGACGGATAAAGGTCAAAATGATGTGTGCGAGTCTGAGAGTGTGTGTGTTTAAAGGTGTGGCTCTGGTTAGTTAAACACACACACACACACACACTCACCTCTGGGTCCAGCTCTCCTCGGCGTTTATATATAGCCTTCTCTCCGGTCAGACCGTCGATGATTTTAGCATCATCCAAATCTCCCAGAGCCTGGTTCTTCAGCCACTGACGCTCCTTCCCTTTGGCCTGAAACACACGAATGCACGCACACGCACACACACACACACACACACGTCCGATGTTATGCACAAATCAAACAAAAAAATGTAACACATTTCCTCATCTGTCTGCGGAGGATGATTTAAATTTGGTGGGGCGCTCACTCAGGAAGGACAGGTTGTGAAATGAGCCAATAACTCCAGACAGCTGTGATTCAAACTAACATATTACATGCAAGAAGACAGATTTACATCAGTGGTTCTCAACTGGTGGGTCGGGACCCAAAAGTGGGTTGTGGAGTCGCTCTCAGTGGGTCGCAAACCAAAAAAAAAAGTGTCAAAAAGTCATGCTGGTTTTGTTCCTTCTCTTTATTCCATCACATGTTTTGTACCATCTGAGGTCCAAACTGCAGTATTTGTCATTCAATAAATCTGATTGGTTAAACATTCTTCATATTGTACGTTTAAAGGCTCTGGTTTATTGAACACCGTGCTCTTCAGAAGGGAGCGAGGTGAAGGACGCTCCCTCTCTCCTGGCCTCAGTTTACTCCCTAAAGAAAGGAGCGCGTCTTCTCAGAACAGCAGGATAACAAAAGAAGGAACACGATCTGCTCCGACACACCCACCTCGGGTCAGTCTTCACAAAGGTCTGCAGTGTTGATATTCAGTGTTGAGTGTGTACGCAGAGTTTTTTTGACATAACACATGACGTGTGTGTCCTCAGCCTCATGACTAAACGTCTTTGATAAGAGCTGAACAACAATGCTTGTCACTTGTTTGAAGATTGATATGTTGGTGAAAGTGCACTCGGTGCTCACAGAGCTTTAGATGTTCACAACAGATTTCACAGAAGGACGACACGTGCTTGTGTGTAAGATGCTTTGTGTTTCTAAGTGTTTAAAAATGTGAAGATTTCTGAAGCATTGTGAGAAGAGAGAAATAAAAGTAAACAGGAGGAAACTTCAGAGTCTTCACAAAAACTGTGAGAGCTCCAAACTTAGATTAAAAAAATCTTCTCAAGGAGTCGTAGTGTAGGAGAGATTTAGGAACACTCTCAGAGCAATCCATTTTGTTTAATTTCTCTTAGAATCAAAATACAAACTGAGACATCCTGATGCAGGTAGACGCCATAGTCCACATTTCCTGCCATGATTCACGACCTAAACTGGGTCGGATTTTCCCGTCCCTAAGTGAAATTTGACTGGTTAGCATCGACCGGTCATCGTTTTTTAAAGGCCAGCACGATGAGATAATATTTGCATTTGTAGCCTTGTTAAGGATTCAGTTTTAATGACTGATTTGATGCTTGTGATGAACTCAAAGCTTGAAAGACACTCAGCATTGATTTTGTTCATGGAGCTGCTGCAGCCTGAAAACAAACAGACTCTCTCTCCTCACATGAGATGCCTCTGATTTCCTGTGAACTCCTGGCAGGTCAGGACGCCTCTGACCTCTGAGATATGACTTCATTTCTTGGTAAATACAGTTTTAAATACACAGTGCATTAAGAGAAGGAGAAACTACGCGACACTGTGAGGATCTTTTAGCCAGTTAGGACGGATTTCATACTCGGAGACGTTTGATAATAACAGGTGGTAATATCTGGCATGCAGGTCCATTGTTGAGAGATGAATGGAGGGGTTTTCCTCAGGGAGACTCAGACGGGTGGAAACAATACAGTATCAGTTTATTGAAAGCTCGCCAGCTAGTGTAAGGAGTGTGTGTGTATGTGTGTGTGTGTGTGTGTGTGTGTGTGTGTGTGTGTGTGTGTGTGTGTGTGGTTCCTTCAATCACTCCTCAGGTATGATAAAAACAACATGACTTCACTGCTGGGATCGGTATAATCTCCATCGCTGATTCAGCGGGGAAAGAAGCCCGGGGCCACAAGGACACATACAAACAATAACCAACGTTCAGACTCAGCTGCAAACAGCTGGATGGAAAACAAACACACACACATACACACGCACACACACACAAAAACATCCACCCACCTCAACGTTTACAAACAGAGCTTCACACCTGGACAGGAGAGCCCGGCTCAGTGTCTCTGCTCTGTAATCATTCTCACGTGCTACATGTTTCTCCTCTCATTACGCACAACAAACACACGCCTACACACACGCACACGCACACACACACACACACACACACACACACACACAGGGCAGCCCACATGAATGCATCGACACACATCTCCGCTCATGAGCTCAAACAAAAGGAGGAAAGTTGAAACCAAAACATTGGAATACAGAACATATAACATCCTGGATTTTCAGCCACCGCTCCCTGAACTTTTGGCTTTCACTCAACCAATGAGGAAGCTCCTTCTGGACAGCGCCCATTACTTCCTGTCCAAGCGTCATATCATTGTACAGACTGTATGAGGTCATCGTGTTATCTACTTTACAAATCCCATCAGTTCAGGTTGCTTACTGGCCGAGGTCATCTGGACTGTGCACTTTCTTTTCTTCCTCCATCCAAAGTCGGGCGGAACGATCGAGTTAACATCACAATTGCGTTGTGCTCATGTGCAATAAGTCACGACTGGACGTGCCATGCCAATCATGTGACCTGAAGCACGTCACGCTGCCACTTCCTTGTTGCTTAATGCTAACAAAAACAAACAGTTTTCTCTTTAGTGAATTATGTACAATCAAAGTCTGTGTGTGATATCACCGTCAGGTCACAGAGCTGACCGTGCATGCAGGGTGTGTCTCCCTGCATGTTAACACAGGAGACAATGCTGCCTTCACTCCAAGCATGATGCTCGAGGCAGACGCTCGTTTACTCGAGGCGGATTTAAGATGAGAGTATTCCCACTACCGGGCATCGGCTTGGTAACGCTGTGACCACATATACAGACCATTGAGGACCGTTACACCTGCAGCGCACAGTGAGGTGAGTCACAGGCAGCACAAGATGGTGGGCTTTCATTCACAGGTATATTGTCTTTATTTAAGGGTCTAAGCGACCACCGGCCGCTCACAGCTATGAAAGTAATAACTAAAAGTTAAGTGCAGTAAGAAACGTTATCAGGATTTAAAAGAGCCAATACTGAACGGATTGTGAGGGACATTTTGAATCAACAATTTCCACAAACTTCTCTGACTTCATCTCCCCTACTCCGGCAGGGAATTGAACTTCAGTGCTTCAGCGTAGTTTCTACAGTGTTTAAAAAATGCATGAATCAAAAGAAATCACGATTAAAATAAAGAACCAGGTGACATGAAGTGGTGTGACGCTGACCTGTAAATTGTCCAGGATGATTCGTAGAGACTGAACTTGTCTTCTGACGGCGCTGGAGAATCGCTCGTACGTGGTAGCGTCGTACTCGCTCATATCGATCTCCCTTAACCTAAAGAAGGAGAGAGAAATAGAGAATGAGGAGAGACACGTGACTTCATGTGATACTTCTTAGGCAAAAAATGATTGATCAAAACGTGTTCACTGAGTTTGATCTACTCTGATTATCCTGTAACAAAGCTCAGGACGTCACCCCAAGCATTGCAAACACTACATGTGCTACTGCAAACATGATCTATTTCTTACTTTTTCTTTTCATGCTTTCACAAAAGAATTTAGTTTTTTATTTCACAGCAGGTAAGTTTGTGGATCATGCAAACACTGGCCTGATTCAGAGAGGCAGAATGACGTCATTTTAGCTCTGGACACCTGTGATGAACTGACACAGGGGTCAGTGTTGTTAAATGTGGAGTGTGTGTGTGTGTGTGTGTGTGGTTGTGTGTGTGTTCTCTCTAAAACACACCTGTGGACATGAAAAGACAGGTGGGCTTTGACCCCCATGTCGAGTTTATCCTTTTAATCCCTCCATGCAGGTACTTTAGTATCACTGACACACAGACACAATCCTCCTCCCATATAGTGGGGAGTGTGTGTGTGTGTGTGCGTGTGTGTGTGTGTGTGTGTGTGCGTGTAATTAAGGGATTGAGAGAATTGGGGGTATTCTCCGTCAGGTGTTTGAATCTTTTGGTGACAATCAGACCGTTACACCACAGAGATACAGAACAGGGACTTCAAAACAGACTTAATGTGTCACAGCTTGCAACAAATCTGTGTGTGTGTGTGTGTGCGCGTGTGTGTGTGTGTGTGTGTGTTGCAGAAGCAGTGTCAGACAGGTGTTTTGGGTAGACTGCATGAGCATCAGCCATTCTATAGATTAGATCAAATATGCACCTTAACACACACCCACATTCTCTCCCCCAGAGCTTCAAACACACGATATAACAATACGTTCAGACGAAAGAAAAAAACAACATCTATTGTTTAATATCATGCTACAGGGTTTATTTGGTCTGGTCCCTAATCACACTATCTATGGCAATGTTCCTCCGTGGTTGGATGGTGCTTTCATTTTTCTGCAAGGCACCATGAAGGCAAGAAATGTGCAAGGAAACAGAAACAAGTACGAACAGGCTTTTGGCTCCCTTCCTCTTCTATCTGTCTTAATTCTTTTTTTATGTCCTGTTGTTCTTACATTGGTCTTGGCGGGTTTTTTGTATTTTTATTTTTATGTTCTTATGTTTGATAGTACCGTGTAGGTATCAGATGGTCTCAGGTGGTCACATCTGCTCGGGGTCCTTCGCCCGCGTTTTGTATGATGATGTAGCACATTGTGATTGGCTGTCAGAGAGTCGGAGAGAGAGATCATTGTCCCTCATGAAAGAGGAAGAACTCAAACACACGGGGGGAAATAAACTTATCTAAAAGTATATTAAGTGGGACAAAATCCCTGAAGCAAACACATAAAAGCATTTCCAAAGACAGGCAGCACAACATACCGTGACCTTCGACTCGTGCAGTAGCTGCAAATCATGTTTTTCACTTCTTTTAATGAGAATAAATCATGTATTTTTGGATTTGAACATGTGTTGGGGGTCACAGTGAATGACCTTTAACCTGCCACACGATGTAAAATCCAGTATGAAACTCATTTTACCCTCCAGTTATTTGGGTCTCCTGTCTGTGTGTCTGCATTCACACCACATCATGTCAGCCCACGAAACGACAGTGACTTCCTGCACACATTCCAAGGTGTGCACATGCCTCTGTGTGTGTGTGTGTGTGTGTGTGTGTGTGTGTGTGTGTGTGTGTGTGTGTGTGTTTATGCATGTGGTGAGCAGACACTCTGGCCAGTGGCTTCAGCTATTTCCTTCGAATTCCTGAACTTTGACTTAAAGTGGAGAGTGAAACAGGCGGATCTGGCTCGAGGTGGACAAAAAACCCAGACATTGCACACATACAAACCAAATGATGCAACTCTCCCTGACTTATTTTGCAAGTTACGATGCATTTAATTACAAAAACAGAAAACAGAAAGGGGAAAGCAGAATGTTGTTGCACTTGTGCTTCGTGCAAACATCTGTAATTAAATTCTCCCATAGATGTCAATCTCACTGCTCCTTGTGGTTATTGTGATATTGGTTGGGGTAGTGAAATATCTCTACGAGTGTCTCTGGGCTGAAATAAAAGTTTGAAATATGGTTAACACGTCACAATAACGATTTATCCCACATTCATCCATTATGAAGCAAGGGTTTCTATTTACTTGGGTGTTTCCTGGACATGAAGGAAGTTTTCAATTCGCAGCAGAAGGAAACTCTCCGTATTCTCTTTTACCTGTTTGCATTTAATTAAACAGATTCACTAATTTAAATGGTCCGTATGATGCAAAATACCCTTCACCATGTTTCTCTAACTCTAATATGTGTCCCTAGTCTGTCTACAAACCCCCCAATGATGAGAAAAGTCCATCCTCTCCGTCTTCTGCCTGCTCCACTTTTCAGAAAATGTGTGCTCAAACAGGCCGTTTGGAGATTTTCCCTTCATGACATCACAAAGGGCAGTAACCCCTCCCCCAGGTGGGTGACACTCCCACAGCTAGGTGTTTGTTCTGCCCTCTGAGTCTGCCTTCTCATCGTAAACAATAGGACTTTTGGTGCATTCATGTGATGTCGGACACATTGGAAAAAAAGAGTTCCGGGTTGTAAAATGCACATGAACACCTGCTCAAGTCGGAACAACAACTCGAGAACTCGGAAAAGAATAAGGTCCCATTGGCTCGACGTGCTCGAGGTTCGTGATTATATCCTGCCGTGTTCTCACATCAGCTCACTCAGACTTGCTGCGGAAAAAATACTAGGAGGCTGGAGGAGAAACTCCGGGTGAAGTCAGAGGGAAAAATTCTGCTGGAAATATCAGGAGTTTTCTGCAAGCCCTATATGAAAAGCATGTGAAAATGGTGAGCAGGATTGCAAAGGTGGGCTTTCTCTCCATCTACCAGACCAATCTCCAGACGTGGACGCACTGGGACTTGAACCAGTGACCCTCCAGTTCCCAACACAAGCTCCTAGAGACTGAGCTACTACCTACTTGCTCCATACTTGTCCCTATACAAATAAACTTGACATAAACTCATGCTGGTGCCTGTATGTATGTGAGGCACATAAACACAAGAGGAAGTTAATACTGACTGATTGTTACGTCAACACTTTAAATCAACACATCGATTCATTCTGTCCTTTAAAGCTGATATACACCAACAGGTGGAGACACAGATTCTGCTTGTGAGTGTGAGTGTGTATGAGCTCACGTGGGCGTTTCTTGTTTTTGGCATACCTGAGCCTGTTTTTGCTTGTGTGTGTGTTTGCCAGGTACTCGAGGTGGTTTATGGACGGATCATAGTTTGATTGATAGTCGACCTCAAGTAAAACAAACAAAGGATTAAACACACATCAGCGTATGAGGAAATATGGAAAAAGCCTGACAGAGCTGACTTGTGATATGAAAACAAATCAAGCAGGCGGGCCAATCTGTTCTACACCTCAGGTATTTTATGGTGTGTGTGTGTGTGTGTGTGTGCTCACCTGCTGTGTTCATACAGTCAGGTACAGTGACATGAACTTAGACGCAGGGCATCCTGCGTGTAGCTACAAGATCTTTCAGTCTGAGGGGGACACTGATAGACAGGAGGGAGAGAGATGAAGGGAGTGAAAAGACTACAAATAAGAAGAGAGGTAGAGGAGAGGGAAGAGTGAGAGGTTGTCCTCTTGGTGTGAAAGCAGCCAGTGTGTGAGGAGGACCATGCAGGGGGGAGGAGAAGAGGGGAGGAGAAGGGGGAACAAGGGAGAAAGGGGAGTTAAGAGAACCAGACTGTTTGAAGGGAAAGAGAACAGAGACAGCCTTCATGGTTGAGCTGGTGAAAGGGGTGCCCTCTCAACCCTGCACTCTGAAGCCAATGTGTGGACACACACACACACACACACACACACACACACACACACACACACACATCAAAACACACAGCTCAGAGGGATCTACCGTTGCATTCATGCATCCAGCCGGGGCCCTGCAGCCTGGGATGACTGGGACACCCTGCAGATGTCCCAAATGCACACGCACACGCACGCACGCACACACACACCCACCCACACACACACACACACACACACACACACACACACACACACACCCCCATACACACACATGTTCCACATTACACACATCACATACTATGAGGAGGTGGAAAAAGTCCAAAACATCTGTACACTTCCACAGAGTTTCCTACCTGTGGAGCTCACTCAGTTTGAACATGGCTCAGGACCATAAGACCCTTTCTATGCTTGAGATCACCTTATTTTGTGTTTTTTTTTTAAAACACGTATCTGTCTTTGGGGTGTTTTGCCTTTATTAAATAGGACAGCTGAAGAGAGTCAGGAAATGTTGGGAGGAGAGAGAGTGGGGCATGACATGCAGCAGAGGGCCACTGCGATGAGGACTGTAGCCTACATGGGGCGCGACATAACCGCTAGGCTACCCAGCCAGCACACTCAAAACATACCTTTCTTTGAAGGCCTTTTCACCCATTTCTCGTGCAGCTCTGCGGACGTCCTCGGGTACTGCATCTTTCTCGGCCTGAGAAACCTGGAAGACCTTGTGTCCTGCATCCAGTCGATAGGGACCTCCTTTGCCACCCAGGCCGGCTGTGTCTCTGCCGCCTGCAAACAAACATCTCATCAGGGTGCCTTCACAATCTCAAATTTCTAAATGTGTGTGCAAGGATTACAGGAAGGATCCCTGGGGAGATAAAACTATTTGTTAAACTGTAAGAAGCCTTCTTTGGAGCCTTAATAGGCACAGTTTAGCTCCACACCAGACGTCATTGAATAAACAGTCATTTTACTGCCCTTACAACATGGAGATGCAGATAGACTCTGCAGCTAGTTTTTTGTATTCCTGTGTTTTCAACTCTGATTACTTGGATCAGAACTTACTGTTGAAATCACCAAAGTGACAAAATGACGCCGACAAGTTAGCTAATCTAAACAGCAGAAGGCGAAGCAGCTTCAATTTCCTCAAAGTAAAATTACTGCTTTTGTTAAAGGTGTTTGGTGGGTAACAAACACTTCTTACCTGTGCCTCCCGCCCACTGGTTTCCCCCAACATGAGGAGCGTTGTTGGGGTCGATCTTGCCGTGTTTTGGAGCGGTGACGTCCAGGCCGCTGTCCTTCTGAACGGTGATCTGAGAAGAGGGAAAGAATCTTTTGTTATTTTAGACGTTCAGTGCAGACATGTCGGTGCAGACACAGATAGACTTGCTGGTGCAGTGAGACTCTGAGGCGAGCCATGGACATCAGAGTCCCTGGTAGTTTATGAGGGTTAAAGCTACAACTCACACAGAAAGGAACATTTCACGCTCGTCACTGGTGGTCTCATGGACCATTTTAAAGTCTACATTTCCAGGAACAATAACCCAGTTACTTATCGACAGACCAGGTGTGGAAACAGCCTCATTGAGGTTTCTTTCTTGCTTTAGCTTCAATTATATTTGACAAGTTTGTAAAATAATCAGGAGTGACATTAGCTAACGTAAACACCTCTTGAGTGTTCCTGTAGATTCTCTTTTTGATGCTAAACAAAGTCTTTACATATTTAGATGCTGTTTAGTTTTCACATACCCGGCTCCAGATTTTTCAGTAGAATCAGATTTTGCAGCTTACAACTTTTTAACTGATTCTAATCGTTATTTTTTTATAATCACTATCTTTCTTCTTGCAGATTAGCAGACTTCTGCAGACAAACAATCACTCTAATATCCTTAATGACCAACATGCATTAGTCCGTATACAATGCTGCAACTACAATTAACTTAGGATCTCTTTAACTGCTGATAAGATGACATATTAGTCAAGTTCATCAGTTATTTCACTTTTTTACTTTGCCGCTCAGGGACTTCATGATTTGTAGAAAAGTTACAGTTTTTAGACATTAACAGCCACTTAAAAGAAAACACACACATTAGCTAAAAGGTGCAGCACTGGCACTCTTTTCCAAACTCAAAAAAACCTCTTTGTGTTTCGCTCCTGGTGTATTGCATTAGTGAGTGAAGAAGCCCTCCTTAAATAGTCAGCTACCTGCGACGCAGTGCATTAAAAGAAGGGGCTCTGTATCTGTACGGTGTGAGTTGAGTTATTTCAGGATGGACAGATCAGACTCTGTGTGTCTCTGCAGGAGAATGATGCTGAGGGAAGCAGCTGAGACACAGGAGAGGTGAAAGCTTTGGGCTTGAGCTTCTCAATGGCTTCATCAGCTAGAATCAGCATGCTGGCTCGCACAGTGAGGCAGGGCGAGCATGAAGGAGCGAGAGGAACAAACAGACTGTGTTTGCTCCAGTAAGTCAGCGGAATTCTTCCGCTCTGCAGGAGTTTGAATTGTGCGTGTGTTATTATCTTTGCTGTTTTTAATTTAGACTCTGTTTGCCATCCTCTAAGCAGTTAAGCAGAAACTTATCTAGCAGCAGCAGATGTCCAGCACAGAGGGACCCCTCCTCAGCTGCTGCTGACCCACTGTCCACACCTCAAACCGACACACTCACATGCACGCACGCACGCACACACACACACACAGACACACAGGAGGTCAAAGCTGCGACTCCGTCCTCACACCTACATGAAGCTGCTATATCAGCAGAGCTCTATAAATAGTCTGGATTAGGCCAGATGTAACGTAAAAAAACAATGTGGAAGTGGCGGACAAAGCAACAGAGTCCGCTATAAAGCACTATCATGAGAATATTTGCCTTTATATCAATGCTAGGTGTAGTTCAACGGAATCCCAATATCAACAAAAGAGCGGAGAACAACAAACTGGACAACGAAAAACATCATGCAGGAGTTTAATTACGTGCACAGAGGTTGTAGCGGTCTCTAGCGTACAGTCTATAGACCGTGCACTGGTCATAAGATATTAACGTCACCAACCCCTCCCACAAGCTCAAGGTGAATTCTTGTGATTAGCTCTTGCTGCGTTCTCACATGAGCTCCCTCAGACTTGCTGCTCCGGGTAAAGTCTGAGAGAAAAATAAACAAAGCCATGTGTCCCACTAACAGACTGTTCAACCTGTGTCATTTTATGTCATCTTCATGTGATATAGTGTTTATGATTTGTGTAAGATCTTAATTATTTGTGTTTGGTGGTCCCTGTCAACAAACTACTAAACTCAGCTAAACTGAAGGGTAAACAAAAACAAAACATTGTAGTTTGTTATCTGAGCCTATTGTAAATCATTATAGAGTCATACTGAATGTAAATGCTGGGGCGGCCATTTTGTTTATGTTTAAAAGAAAATAATTATTTGAATGATGCCATGATGTCATGGGGGATGATGATGATGATGATGATGATGTCATGAATTTTGTGGGGAAAAATCAGATCAAAGGCGTTCCAGAACTCTGCATCATCAAAGCCATTTAGAATCTTCATTCTACTATAAGTGACCACAGGGACTCACACGCTCAGTAGTTCACTGGTCAAGTCTGAGACAACCACAGTTCATAGATCCAATCTGAGATTCGACATTGTTAGAAGCAATTCAGCAAGAACACAAACAGTTCAACAGCTAAGTCACTGTGTCAGCTAAGAACAGTAATGGAGCACTACAGATCCCAGAGAAGGGCAGACACGATGGAGTGGGGGGCTCGCGAGTTTAGGAACTCCAACAGCAGGGGCCAGCGACAGAGCCAATACAGGCAGTATCCTGCTCAGCCACAAGCTCCAACTTTCCACCAAAGGGAGGAGGGAGCTTCTTGGCAGCACCAGTGGCCCAACCAGTATGGACCCCATCGTCCATCGCATCAAGAACGCCAACCCCGTTGGCAGGTGATCGCAGACCTCAAGAATGAAGTACAGGGACTGCAAATTCTTCTAAAACAGGAGAAGGAGCAGAACAAAGCAGGGTGTGAAAGAGATACCCTCAGCAAGAACATCATCGAGGAGTTGGAGGAAAGATTGTGGATAGAGAATGATGCGAAACTAGAGGGCGAAAAGGTGATCAGGATGCTCAAAGAAGAACTGAATCCATCCTTTTCAAGTGGCCCAAATCTGGACCAAGGACTGATGGCTGAAAAAGAAGCCTTGGTGAAAAGGATTAGCAACATGCAGAAAGAGAACATTCGCAAATACATCAAAACTTCTAACCAGACACAGGCCTTGAAGAAGCAGCTGGAGGAAATGACAAAAACATGTCATGAGCTGTCCTCCAAACTGACTGCACAGGAGGAGGCCAATCAGGACCTGCAGAAGAAGGTGGAAGACCTGATGGCTGAAAAAGAAACCTTGGTGAAAAGGATTAGCAACATGCAGATAGAGACCTTTAGCAAAGACACACATCAGCATCTGGAGATACTCACCAGTAAGGGGATGCTGGTTGACATCCTGACTGAAGAGAAAGAGTCCCTGCAGCAGGAGATGAAGGCCCTCAAAGAAGAGGCCTTTATCAGGGATACAATAAGTGAAGAGCAGCTGGAGAGCTTGAATAACCAGCTGAAAGACAAGACAAGCAGCTGTCTGGAGCTCTCCTCCAAACTGATATCAAATGAGGAGTTCAGTAAGCTGCTGCAGAAGAAGGTGGAGAACCTCCAGGAGCAAGAGAAGCACCAGAAGTTCAGGGCTGACACTCTCCAGAAAGAGACCTTTAGCAGAGACATCAACACTTATAACCAGACACAGGCCTTGAAGAAGCAGCATGAGGAAATGACAAAAACATGTCATGTTCAGTCCTCCAAACTGACTGCACAGGAGGAGGCCAATCAGGACCTGCAGAAGAAGGTGGAAGACCTGATGGCTGAAAAAGAAACCTTGGTGAAAAGGATTAGCAACATGCAGAAAGAGACCATTAGCAAAGACATCAAAACTTCTAACCAGACACAGGCCTTGAAGAGGCAGCTGGAAGAAGTCACACATCAGCATCTGGAGATAATCACCAGTAAGGGGATGCTGGTTGACATCCTGACTGAAGAGAAAGAGTCCCTGCAGCAGGAGATGAAGGCCCTCAAAGAAGAGGCCTTTAGCAGGGATACAATAAGTGAAGAGCAGCTGGAGAGCTTGAATAACCAGCTGAAAGACAAGACAAGCAGCTGTCTGGAGCTTTCCTCCAAACTGATATCAAATGAGGAGTTCAGTAAGCTGCTGCAGAAGAAGGTGGAGAACCTCCAGGAGCAAGAGAAGCACCAGAAGTTGAGGGCTGACACTCTCCAGAGAGAACTGGAGGTGGTCAGTCTTCAGCTTTTGGAGATATCTGACAAGAACCAGGTTCTTGATGAGAGGCTGACTGCAGGCAATGAGACCCCTGAGCATGAGATGGAGGCCATGAAGAAAGAGGTCAGTAATAAAGTGTTCGAAGCAGAGCAGCTGGAGAGTTTGAAGAGCAGCTTTCTGGAGCTCTCCTCCAAACTTACAGTTCAAGAGGAGACCTGTCAGGCACTGCAGAACAAGGTGGAGGACCTCCAAATGCAAAAGGAGCACCAAAGGTTGAGGGCTGATGGCCTTGATAAAGAACTGGGGGAGGTCAGACTTCAGCATGAGGAGACAGCCAAGAAAGATCTGATGGTAATTGAGGGTTTAAAAGAGGAGAAATCATCCCTGGTGCAGGATGTGAAGGCACTACGTAAAGAGGCCTCGCAGAACAGTAGGGAGTTGACGGCCATACATAGGCGGATGCGACTAGACAACATCAGGAATATTGAGCTTTGCTTCAAATTGACAGTAGAGGAGGAAGCCAATAAGGTGCTGAAGGAGAAAGTGGAGGTGCTTCAAAATAAAATTAGTCAGGAAGGGATCTCTACGTGGAGGAAGTTCAAGAAGGCCATCACTCCAACACGCTACCGCCAATTCAAGCAGCAGAGGAGGCAGATGGTGGAGGAAGATGTGTTGGTGGAGGAAGATGTGTCAACCCCAGCCCTCAACTCAACCCCCTAGCCATCCCTGTCCCCCCAACACACACAATCCCCCAACACACATAATCCCCCAACACACACAATCCCCCAACACACATAATCCCCCAACACACACAATCCCCCAACACACATAATCCCCAACACACCTGCTGTAGCAGGCCAAGCAGTCACAGTGGAAACTGTAAAGTCCTGATTGATAGAAGTGCTCTTGTTTCTGTCTGTCAGGACTTTTCATGTTTCCACTGTGTCTGTGTGGGTTTTTCTCCGGGTGCTCCGGTATACCACACATCAATTTGGACTTAATCAGAATCAGAATCAGAATCAATTAATTAATTAAAGATTTGGCACAAATTCAAAATAAAAAATCAAAATCAAAACTGTAATACATTCTTGTGATAACCATTCTTTCTGTATAGTTGGATTTCTGTAGAGACTGTTGTTTGTACTGAGAATATTAGAGTCAAAAAGTGTGTTTTCTGAATATGTTTCAACAGGAGAAAGTCAAAATATCCAAATGTATTGTTGTTTTGAACAAAGCAAAGTACACAAGTGGTGAAGTGGAACAATGTTATAGTTGCGTACAATTTTTTAAACATTGTTGTCATTATTAACATTTATTGGACAAAATAATCAACCAAAAACCACCCTATTGTCAAACCCGGCTCCTGGGTAATTGCAAAAGACGAGAGGAGTCATCATTTTACCAAAGAAAATGAATCATTTATTTCAAATCTTTTTTTTTTTTTAATTCAGCAGCGGTGGTCATATTTCAGTTTCCCCTATATGCATCTAGCAGCAGTGGTGGTGCACCACCACTGCTGCTAGATGCAACACTGCAATGGACCCTAAGCTATTTTAAGTGTTCAACACACAAACAACTGATAACTGATATTAACTATGTCAGATTACAAGGACAAGATTCATTCAGTGTGTGAACCAGCTGATCAGACGGACCGACAGATAAACACTACATAAAGCAAACATTAACCCAGAGATCGTGCACCAAGTGCTTCAGCTGTTTTCCATGCCAGCCTTCACACCTGCAGCAGATGTTTCTTGTAAATGTGGTGCATGAAACAGGGGCTCCTTGTTAATTCCTTTTCACACACACACATTGTCCCAACAAGACCAAACAGTCAAACTCACAAGGAAGACCCGTACTCTTAAATCTCTCTAGCAGAGCAAATGTGAGAAATGTAGACTCAAACAATCAGCTAGAACCAGATCAGGCACCAAAAAACCAGGAAGGCCATTTTTTTAATAAAGGTTTATTTGAAGGACTTTTATATATGCTTTAATTTAGAGAATGGCCCTGGATAGAGTCAGACATCGAGGAGAGAGAGAGAGCACACGCACTAACAACTAGGCTTCAAGCGCCAGATCTTCAGTCATATTTGAAACCAAAAACTCCCATAAGGGAAAGAGAGAAAGTGGGGAGTGTCTGAAAAGCACAAATATGTTGACAATGTTCAGGAACCAAGACATTGTCAACTTTAATTGTGCAATTTAGACATTGCTCGTATGCCAACCTGTGTCATTTTATGTCATCTTCATGTGATATAGTGTTTATGATTTGTGTAAGATCTTAATTATTTGTGTTTGGTGGTCCCTGTCAACAAACTACTAAACTCAGCTAAACTGAAGGGTAAACAAAAACAAAACATTGTAGTATGTTATCTGAGCCTATTGTTAATCATTATAGAGTCATAGGCTGTGTCCGAAATCACTCCCTATTCACTATATAGTGCACTATATAGTGAACACGCCATTTTGTAGTGCTGTCCGAATTCATAGTGAGCATGGTCATACCCTATATAGTCCACTCAATGTATCCCACAATGCTTTATGAAAAGTAGTGGACAAGCGATGGTCACTATCCGAGCAATATATACCATCATGCATTGCGGTTTTACGAGCGGAGAGTGGCGTTTGACTCGGCCGCTCTCAGACGGACGAGAAGAGCGACCAGTGTGATCACAGAAACACAATAAAGTTTATATGTGGAGCGTTTTGACTGAAATCTTTGTTATGTTTAAATAAAGAGTAAATATCGTTAACGTTAGTGACGGTAGTTTGTCCTGATGATGATGACAGACACGAGAGGAGGGTCTGTGAACAGAAATAAATTAGTTTTGGTCCGAGAATATGTTTCATTATATGTAAAATTCAATATTTTACATGTATTTATTATTTGTAAATGTTTTCTTGAAAATCCACTCAGTAATATAGAAGTTATCACTGAAATTCATGCCGTTATTTACCGTTATTATTGATCCTCAGCCGTTGTTAACCTGCATGTTTTAGATGCGCGACAACAATGACGTCACTGTCAGCGGCCGGCGAGTGAGCGAGTAGTGTCCGAAATGTTTTATAATTTTTCTGAGTGAGTGCACTATATAGTCCACTGCATTAAACTCACTATATAGTGAGTAGGGAATGAGTGAGTGATTTCGGACACAGCCATACTGAATGTAAATGCTGGGGCGGCCATTTTGTTTATGTTTAAAAGAAAACAATTATTTGAATGATGCCATGATGTCATGGGGGATGATGATGATGATGATGATGATGTCATCAATTTTGTGGGGAAAAATCAGATCAAAGGCGTTCCAGAACTCTGCATCATCAAAGCCATTTAGAATCTTCATTCTACTATAAGTGACCACAGGGATTCACACGCTCAGTAGTTCACTGGTCAAGTCTGAGACAACCACAGTTCATAGATCCAATCTGAGATTCGACATTGTTAGAAGCAATTCAGCAAGAACACAAGCAGTTAAACAGCTAAGTCACTGTGTCAGCTAAGAACAGTAATGGAGCACTACAGATCCCAGAGAAGGGCAGACACGATGGAGTGGGGGGCTGGCGAGATTAGGAACTCCAACAGCAGGGGCCAGCGACAGAGCCAATACAGGCAGTATCCTGCTCAGCCACAAGCTCCAACTTTCCACCAAAGGGAGGAGGGAGCTTCTTGGCAGCACCAGTGGCTCAACCAGGATGGACCCCATCGTCCATCGCATCAAGAAAGCCAACCCCGTTGGCAGGTGATCGCAGACCTTAAGAATGAAGTACAGGGACTGCAAATTCTTCTAAAACAGGAGAAGGAGCAGAACAAAGCAGGGTGGGAAAGAGATACCCTCAGCAAGAACATCATCGAGGAGTTGGAGGCAAGATTGTGGATAGAGAATGATGCGAAACTAGAGGGCGAAAAGGTGATCAGGATGCTCAAAGAAGAACTGAATCCATCCTTTTCAAGTGGCCCAAATCTGGACCAAGGACTGATGGCTGAAAAAGAAACCTTGGTGAAAAGGATTAGCAACATGCAGAAAGAGACCTTTATCAGAGACATCAAAACTTCTAACCAGACACAGGCCTTGAAGAAGCAGCTGGAGGAAATGACAAAAACATGTCATGTTCAGTCCTCCAAACTGACTGCACAGGAGGAGGCCAATCAGAACCTGCAGAAGAAGGTGGAAGGCCTGGTGGCTGAAAAAGAAACCTTGGTGAAAAGGATTAGCAAAATGCAGATAGAGACCTTTAGCAGAGACATCAACACTTATAACCAGACACAGGCCTTGAAGAGGCAGCTGGAGGAAATGACAAAAACATGTCATGTTCAGTCCTCCAAACTGACTGCACAGGAGGAGGCCAATCAGAACCTGCAGAAGAAGGTGGAAGGCCTGATGGCTGAAAAAGAAACCTTGGTGAAAAGGATTAGCAACATGCAGAAAGAGACCATTAGCAAAGACATCAAAACTTCTAACCAGACACAGGCCTTGAAGAGGCAGCTGGAAGAAGTCACACATCAGCATCTGGAGATATTCACCAGTAAGGGGATGCTGGTTGACATCCTGACTGAAGAGAAAGAGTCCCTGCAGCAGGAGATGAAGGCCCTCAAAGAAGAGGCCTTTATCAGGGATACAATAAGTGAAGAGCAGCTGGAGAGCTTGAATAACCAGCTGAAAGACAAGACAAGCAGCTGTCTGGAGCTCTCCTCCAAACTGATATCAAATAAGGAGTTCAGTAAGCTGCTGCAGAAGAAGGTGGAGAACCTCCAGGAGCAAGAGAAGCACCAGAAGTTCAGGGCTGACACTCTCCAGAAAGAGACCTTTAGCAGAGACATCAACACTTATAACCAGACACAGGCCTTGAAGAAGCAGCTGGAGGAAATGACAAAAACATGTCATGTTCAGTCCTCCAAACTGACTGCACATGAGGAGGCCAATCAGAACCTGCAGAAGAAGGTGGAAGACCTGATGGCTGAAAAAGAAACCTTGGTGAAAAGGATTAGCAAAATGCAGAAAGAGACCATTAGCAAAGACATCAAAACTTCTAACCAGACACAGGCCTTGAAGAGGCAGCTGGAAGAAGTCACACATCAGCATCTGGAGATACTCACCAGTAAGGGGATGCTGGTTGACATCCTGACTGAAGAGAAAGAGTCCCTGCAGCAGGAGATGAAGGCCCTCAAAGAAGAGGCCTTTAGCAGGGATACAATAAGTGAAGAGCAGCTGGAGAGCTTGAATAACCAGCTGAAAGACAAGACAAGCAGCTGTCTGGAGCTCTCCTCCAAACTGATATCAAATAAGGAGTTCAGTAAGCTGCTGCAGAAGAAGGTGGAGAACCTCCAGGAGCAAGAGAAGCACCAGAAGTTGAGGGCTGACACTCTCCAGAGAGAACTGGAGGTGGTCAGTCTTCAGCTTTTGGAGATATCTGACAAGAACCAGGTTCTTGATGAGAGGCTGACTGCAGGCAATGAGACCCCTGAGCATGAGATGGAGGCCATGAAGAAAGAGGTCAGTAATAAAGTGTTCGAAGCAGAGCAGCTGGAGAGTTTGAAGAGCAGCTTTCTGGAGCTCTCCTCCAAACTTACAGTTCAAGAGGAGACCTGTCAGGCACTGCAGAACAAGGTGGAGGACCTCCAAATGCAAAAGGAGCACCAAAGGTTGAGGGCTGATGGCCTTGATAAAGAACTGGGGGAGGTCAGACTTCAGCATGAGGAGACAGCCGAGAAAGATCTGATGGTAATTGAGGGTTTAAAAGAGGAGAAATCATCCCTGGTGCAGGATGTGAAGGCACTACGTAAAGAGGCCTCGCAGAACAGTAGGGAGTTGACGGCCATACATAGGCGGATGCGACTAGACAACATCAGGAATATTGAGCTTTGCTTCAAATTGACAGTAGAGGAGGAAGCCAATAAGGTGCTGAAGGAGAAAGTGGAGGTGCTTCAAAATAAAATTAGTCAGGAAGGGATCTCTACGTGGAGGAAGTTCAAGAAGGCCATCACTCCAACACGCTACCGCCAATTCAAGCAGCAGAGGAGGCAGATGGTGGAGGAAGATGTGTTGGTGGAGGAAGATGTGTCAACCCCAGCCCTCAACTCAACCCCCTAGCCATCCCTGTCCCCCCAACACACACAATCCCCCAACACACATAATCCCCCAACACACACAATCCCCCAACACACATAATCCCCCAACACACACAATCCCCCAACACACATAATCCCCCAACACACATAATCCCCCAACACACATAATCCCCAACACACCTGCTGTAGCAGGCCAAGCAGTCACAGTGGAAACTGTAAAGTCCTGATTGATAGAAGTGCTCTTGTTTCTGTCTGTCAGGACTTTTCATGTTTCCACTGTGTCTGTGTGGGTTTTTCTCCGGGTGCTCCGGTATCCCACACATCAATTTGGACTTAATCAGAATCAGAATCAGAATCAATTAATTAATTAAAGATTTGGCACAAATTCAAAATAAAAAATCAAAATCAAAACTGTAATACATTCTTGTGATAACCATTCTTTCTGTGTAGTTGGATTTCTGTAGAGACTGTTGTTTGTACTGAGAATATTAGAGTCAAAAAGTGTGTTTTCTGATTTTGTTTCAACAGGAGAAAGTCAAAATATCCAAATGTATTGTTGTTTTGAACAAAGCAAAGTACACAAGTGGTGAAGTGGAACAATGTTATAGTTGCGTACAATTTTTTAAACATTGTTGTCATTATTAACATTTATTGGACAAAATAATCAACCAAAAACCACCCTATTGTCAAACCCGGCTCCTGGGTAATTGCAAAAGACGAGAGGAGTCATCATTTTACCAAAGAAAATGAATCATTTATTTCAAATCTTTTTTTTTTTTAATTCAGCAGCGGTGGTCATATTTCAGTTTCCCCTATATGCATCTAGCAGTGGTGGTGGTGCACCACCACTGCTAGATGCAACACTGCAATGGACCCTAAGCTATTTTAAGTGTTCAACACACAAACAACTGATAACTGATATTAACTATGTCAGATTACAAGGACAAGATTCATTCAGTGTGTGAACCAGCTGATCAGACGGACCGACAGATAAACACTACATAAAGCAAACATTAACCCAGAGATCGTGCACCAAGTGCTTCAGCTGTTTTCCATGCCAGCCTTCACACCTGCAGCAGATGTTTCTTGTAAATGTGGTGCATGAAACAGGGGCTCCTTGTTAATTCCTTTTCATACACACACATTGTCCCAACAAGACCAAACAGTCAAACTCACAAGGAAGAGTCCTCGCGCGGACCTGCACTCTCTCCCCCCCCGCTCTCGCTATCTCGTGCACGCAGCAATTTTAAGAATACATGAAAAATTAAATAACAACAGGGCGAAAATATACTTGGGAGGCCCGCCCAGGTTCCGCTATGTGTGGGAAACACTGGACTGATATATGGTGACAGATAATGTGATTGGGATGAAAAACACAGTATCTGTAAACTTAAAAAGCAGCAAGTAGGGTAGAAGATATCCTAGCAACCTACAAACACACACACCAGGATCACATCATCTAAACACCAGCTGTGTTTAAATTATAGATTTGCATGAGGAAAATCTTAACTAGATCTCATCTGCATGACATTAACAGTGAAAGGACTGAGGGGGGGGGGGGGGGTCTGTTTAGTAATCAGCAGGGTCTCAAACAGAGGAAATCAGAGCGTCTGTGTATCAACAGATGAGTGTTGGTGAAGATCCACAGGAAGTGTGTGTGTGTGTAGGTGTGTGTGTGTCATCAGTAACAGGAGAGAGCCGGATGTCATAGCTGTGTGCTGAGGTAAAGGGTCAGAGGTTTGGGACACTGGCGTCACCACAGCTCACCTCCACCATGTGACCATATGACTGCTCTCTGATTACACACTGATGCATGCATGCGTGTGTGTGTGTGTGTGTGTGTGTGTGTGTGTGTGTGTGTGTGTGTGCCAGCACATGCATGCAGTAAGAAACAGCCTACCAGAACTTGAGCTGAGGTGCACACATGCCTGTCCCATGTTGGGAAGTGATCGTGGGCACCTGATGATGGGGAATGTGACTTCATGGAGCCGAGCTGTACCGGAGAGAGTGTTTATGAGTGTGATTACAGTCGGCCTATAAACACCACACACACACTCTTTACCCTGCTAAACCAGAGACTGGATGTATACTCCAGGTCTGATAGTGAAGTGTGACCAATATTCACTGGATAAGCTAATATCGGCCGATCAAAGTATCAAAGCCAAACTGTAAAACTTTGTGCATCAAACAGATCATCCACAAACCAATGGTTACATCAACATCCATTTGATGTGAACAGTTTTTGCTGCTAACTCATCACCGCTTCCGTCTAAAGTGTCATCAGACAGGAAGTCCAGTTTTCAGGCTTGTTTCAGTAATCCGTCTCGTCATCACACTGAATTAAGATTAAGGTCTCTGACTTGTGACGACATGACTCAGACATGTGTCTTCATGCTGGTAATGGACTCACTCAGTCATGACCAGTAAACAGGTGACTAATGCGCCAATGATGGATTTAGAAAAAGGACGAGAGGCGCCTTACAACACGAGTCCATTTTGGGATCTGAGAGGCTTTTAGAGTTTCAACACTCAGTCCAGGTCGGTCCTCTGAGTGTGACAGAGGCGTGAGTCATTAATGTGTGTGTCTGTGTGTGTGCGTGTGTGTGTGTGTGTGTGTGTGTGTGTGTGTGTGTGTGCGTTTCATGTTACACTGGCAGCAGCATCAGTTTAAGTCACTACATAAACACTATCTGAGAGGATTGAGGCGACGACTTCAGATATTACTCTATGTTGATTCATCGGCTGAATATTTTCTGGAGTAATGGATCAGTTGTTGGTCTAAGGTTGTAAAAGATGTCAATCAGTGTTTCAGCTCAGGATTAAGTCTTACTCAAACCTTACTAAAAACTGTTAAACGATTACATATTTGAATCCACCATTCATCGCTGACTTTCAATAGTAAGTCACGATTAATCACATTTTCAGTCGCATGTGTGAAGTTCCATCATTTTGCATTTCAAAATATTATTTCTTATTGTCTGAACCATGAACTGTAAATATTAATGGACGAAGGCTGAGTGACGTCACCCCTCTGTTCCTGCAGGGGGCGCTGGAGGCTGGGGCGGGTTTTAAGCCTCTTGACGACTGCATCTTGCGTTTCCGTCCTGCTTGCTGCTTCTGGTCACTTGTGCCAGCAGTAGGCTGTTAGCTCAAGTTTGCACCATTCCCATATGGCGGAGGCACGGACAGCGGTGTGAAGGAGGTGGTGCAGCGGAGAAAACGTCCTTTTTATGACTGTGGGAATCAATGTCTCCACCCCTCCCTCCTCTCTCAATGAGCTGTTTCCCTCCCTCTTTCTTTTCTTCCCTCAGTGTCTCTCTTCGCGGCCCACGCCTCGTCTTGCAGGATTAATAGCCTCGTAAATTTCTGATTCTCCATTTAGACGCCTAAAGACAACATGATTTAGGAGCGAAGGCATCTGCTAGTATGTGCATGTGTGTGTACAAGTGTGTGTGTGTGTGTTGTCATGAGCTCATTTTGACCGTTTCTGTGGGAGTAAATGTGCGCCCCTGTGTGAACTTGGGTGCATGTTAGTGCGTGTGTGTGTGCGGATATAGAATCAGGCCCTTCACATGGAAAAATTCAAAAAGATTGTTGACAGCATTAGCAGTGATTTTATGCCTGAGCTACGTATATACTTTTGTGTCTGTCTAAATGATTGTTTGGCACCAAGAAGTTTCAGTCAGCAGCTTTGAAACAGGCTGTAATGGCCTCGACAATGACTGTGGTAATTCTTGCTCCTGATGTTTTTGTCGCTGACAGGCTCAGATTGTTTTTCTTTGTGTGTGACATTACAGACAGGATCCCTACAGACATACACCTTTAAGTTAGAGGGAAAAATGCTAAATTCCCCTCTCCAAAGCTTTCACACTCCGTCCACAAAATCTGTAATTTAACCTTGCAGAATCTGGAAGTTGCTTGTCCACCCCTCCCTCACTTATTTTACTTTGTGTAGTAGAAAAATAAAGTGTAGAATCAGGTTTAACCATTTAAAAAGCAACAAACACACAAACCAAGCACCTGAGGCAGCAGCAGACCAGAAACTGTTGTGTGTTCTGAGTACATTTGTGTTTTTGTTGACGGGCTCTGGTGGTGTCAAAGAGAGCGATGCAATGACAGAGGAAAGGTCATTTTCTGTATGGAGCTTTACTGTAACATTATCACAAATATAATTCTGAGCATGTCAGGGACATAAAGAAGCACTTCTAGCTGTCTGTGATTTGGTAAGTCATCATGTTTGAACATCCTGAGCAGATGGAAGTTGGCACTCTTGGCCCTCATGCCTCTGATATTCACTCAGTCAGATGAAGCTAAAGCTCATCAGCTGCTCTCTGATTATTTGTAGCCGATTTATGTACAGAAAAAACGTTTTTCTGGTTTATTTAGGATTTTGAAGAGACTTGTTGCACACACACGTGTTCTGTAGGACAAGAAGAAAAGCAGACACTGTTTCTTTATTGTGTTGACGTTGTGGTTGAGTGAATGGTCATATAAGAGTGACCACCTACACGCTACACACCTGCAGACACCTACTTCACCCCGGAAGCACCAGCTGAACAAAAGGAGTGTGATGTGTGCACAGACAGGGAATGTCTGATGTGTGTGTGTGTGTCTATCGATGATGTCAACAGTGCTGTAATGGAACAATGTGAGACGACGAGGGGAACGATTGAGTGTGAAGGCCATACAGTCATGCACACCTGCATAAACACTCACCTACACATGCACAGCTCAACGTGTTTTTTAAGAGAAATACATGTACGCGTGGAGCAAGAGTATGAACAAAATAAAAAAACAGATCTGTATTTGTCACTAAAACCTTTTCATGTTCGATATCCTCCAGTTAAGAAGTGTGCATCAAGATTTCGTGCTTTTCAGTCTCCTGAAGTGGAAGAACGGCGTTTGGAAAATGAGCCGTATGCAAACAGGTAAGCTCGTATGGCAGTGAGGTGTGTAAATAGTATTTCTCTGAGCAGATATAAAGAGGGCCTTTTCCACAGAAAGGTTTGAATACAGTAGAGTTACTGTTGTTGTCAGAGAGCAAACACGAAGCACAGGAGGCGTCTGTGTGAGTCTGACCCACACTGGACTGAAGGCGCCCCATCAAAGACGACCTGCCCACTGAGGAATCTGAGTCAGAGAGCGGGACCTTGTGTGCAAAGGTCTGCAGGTGTACGGGTGTGCCTGTGTGTTAGAGGCAGTCTGATTAAGTCTTGTCTCTGTAGCAGGGGGCCTTGGAATGATCTGAAGAGAAACTTAAACTCTGGAGCCACCTTGAGTCAGAGAAGAACATACTGCAATGCAGCAGCTTAAATTCAAGCACGAAGATCGCACCAGTTCTGTGCAGACAGTCTATGGTCGTGCAACGATTGCAGGGAATAAATGTCACCCCTCCTCCCATTCACTCAAGGTGAATTGATGATTAAATCCTGCTGCATCTAGGAGGTTTGCAGGAGAAACTCCGGATAAAGTCAGAGTGAAAAAATGTGTCTGATTGTGTTCCCACTTGCAGCTCACCCTGAAAAGTTTTTCACAGGTATCAGTCAGGAGTACTGGAGTGCATATGAGCACTCACAGCCAGGTCAGGTGACTTTCAGGAGCAGTCCTCCTGAAATTATCTAGACATGTTCAAGAGTGCAGATCGGAAAACAGCTGAGTTCCCCAGAAAATACTGACGAGGAGAGAGTTAGGAAGTTTTAATATGTTTAAGAAACACTTTATGATGCTTCATGATACCGCATTGATTCCAGAAAACAGATGTCACAGTTTACATGCAAATATTTGCGGCAGCTTGAGTTGTGTTGTTGTGATAACATCTTAAAGGCTCGATCTCACATCTTCGTTAACCTTAAATATCCTGCAAGCACTTTAGTTCAGTTATTCAAGTTTTAACCTCAGTAAAATGTTTACTCCTTTGCTTTCAGTACACGAGAGGCGATGCTGTGATGTTGGAAACGGGAGTTGTGAGAAATAAAAATGCAGATCGATCTTTTCTGATATGACAAGGATGACGAGGTAAACCTTTGGTGACTCAAATTTAACAAATAAAAAGGTGTGATCTTTGAACAACAGTTTTCTCAAAATGAGATATTAAAAGTACAAATTCTCTTGCAAACTATATCGCTATATTCACAATATTTTGAATATCACAACAACTACTGTATGTCGAAGATTCTTGCCAAACTGCACAGACCTGTGATTGACACAGCCCCACTCTCTTAGTCACTAAACTTAAAGAAAAGTCGACGAATATGACAAAACATCTTTGGATTCTAAGGAAGAAAACTGGCACAGACCTGCCAAACTTTTATCACCCCTCTGTCTCTCTCTCTGTCTCTCTCTCTGTCTCTCTCTCTCTCGTGCAGTACAGATGTTCAGATATAAACATCCCACATGTCGATGGAAACACTATCTGAAGAACTTGTCTCTCTGTTGTGTGCGTGGGCACCCAAACAAGGCTTCCTCAGTATGCTGGTCTGAACGTTCTGAGCTATAAGGGGTTAGATCTTTTGCATCATCCGCACAAAGCACATCCATTCATACACACACCGACCACGGGTACACCGACCCCGGGTACAGACCACCATTAATCATGGGTCTGGAAACATTCTGGTTAGCATGAAATCAGGACTATTTCTGCAGCTCACACATTCTGTCAGAGGAAGGCAAGTATGCAAAGAGACATCCAGTTGTATCTCTGATCACTTAAAAGTATTTTTAAAACTGCACTGCCCCTCTGTGGTGAAGATAGAAACTGCAGCCTTTTCTATTCATTACTCAATCCACTCAGCTTCTGATACAGCTTTTAGGAATTGACCAAAGGCGCCTGTTTATCATGAACGCATTAAGATTGTGACATTTTACCTGTATGGGTCTGCCGTCCTCTGACCCAATCATATTCCTCCATTCCATCAGCGATCGCTGCAGGTTGTCCAATCCTGTCTCCCAGAGTCGAACGTACCCGCCCATATCCACTGTGACCACACCTCCGGTCCCCAGAGCGGCCAGGAGCACATCAGACTCCGACACCTTTGACAACCAGCTGGTGTAAGGCGACACGGACATGGACCTGTCAATCACAGACGAGCAGGGGAGTCCAGACACAATCAGACAACAAGATCTTCACTTGATTCAACGTTTAAACGTATAAAAAACATCCAGAACTAGCTCCATAACGACAACTGGAAAGTTAGAAAACCTGCAGGATGGTGTTCAGAGCAGCATAGTCCTTATCTCAGAATTCATTTGGATGGATCACGTTGGGAAGAGTTGATTTGGAAAGTTTTTTTTAACTTGAAATGATCTTGAACTCCCCGTAAAGCCTTGAATTGATTTAGTAAGGAGAAAAACATCTGAATGTGGGAGTTCAAGTCATGTTTGTACATAATAATAATTTACCTGAAACTATCAATTATTGACGATGACATCAAAATCAACGTGATAGCACAATGGTCATAAAAATACACTCAGGATGCCTCCCTTTACTTTTAAATAACCAAGCACACTGCACTTACTAAAACACATGTGCTGTGTCCTTGGCGGCTCAATATCTCACAAAATGAAATCATCCTGGCCTTGACAAGCATCAAGTGCATCCCTTCACGACATCACTCCAAGATATGGAAACAGTGGAGCAGGTGAATCCTGTGAGGGCATTGTGTGCACCTTCACATTTAAACCATTCACACACTGATGGAGAGGCTGCTGTGCAAAGTGACCATCAGAAGTAACTCATCCGTTCATACACATTCACACGCTGCCGTCGAAGCAGAGGGAGCAACCTGGGGTTAAGTGGGTGCAGGTGCTGGGATCGGAGCCCCGACCTTCCAGTTGAGAGACGACGGACGCTACCACTGAGCCCCAGCCGCCCCTACAACGTCTTTATCATACTGCGATTATACAGGTGTACCTCATGAAGTGTACAGAGAATATTCATCAGTGTTTCCTAGTGTAATAATGTCTCTGACCACAGGGTGGTGCTAGAGGATGAAAAATAGTGTTTTTAGTTCTTGAATTATTGCAGAGAGAGTGTGTTGTGTTTACCTCGGGACAGGAACATATTTGACTTTTTTGGAGTTCAGATCAGTGACCTCCAGGTACGCCGCTGTCATCGGAGGAGTGACATCTGAGTGACAAACATAAACACAAGTCGTCACTCACTGGATGACTTCTTTGGTAATAATGTGCTTTGTTGTGAACAGAGTGATCTGAGCTCTGACCTTTGGGGTAGACCTCCTTCAGTGGGACCTTGTTGGGTGGGAGGGCTCGGACCACCTGATTGGCCGAGAGCAGGCTGACACAGTTCTCCCGTTTGGCCGAGCTGGACCGAAGCCCGCCTCTGAGGAACGTGTAAGACCCGCTGTCACTGCTCTTCATCTCTGACAGGTCGACAGGCCTCTTAAAGCTGTACACCTCGTTAGGGGACTGGATGAATCAGAAGAGGGAAAAAATCAATTATTAAACATCGAGCAGACATTTAGCATACAGCGACATGAACTTAACTTAGTCTACTGCAGCCTTAACGTCAAATCATTTGTTCTGATGTTCTGAAAAACGTTAAAATGTCCGAAACTCAACCCAATAGTTTTGCAGCGTGTGTTTGTATGTTCTCACCACGAGGTCAGGGAAGCCCACGATGATCTGTGCGAAGGAGCCGGTGTCTGCCAGAACTCTGTTAGGAGAAACAATCTTCTGGTCCAGAGCAGCGCTGAGGTTCTCGTTGGGCAGCTGATCACACGACAGCATCTGAGGTACGGACACCTCGGCTGGGATGGAGGGAGGGAGGGAAGGAGAGGAGAGGAGAGGCCAAAAATAGAGGAAGAGAGGAAATGTTAAAATCTGTGAAAAGCTAAATCAGAAATTTGTCTCTGAAAACATGTTTGAGAAAAGTTGCCGTACACACGTGAAAAGACAGAGAACTAAGTTTGACTGAGTTAGAAAGTTTTTTATCACTTTAAGTGTCTGGGACAGCTGAGGGAGTCAAAGGGAGAAGAAGTTGCTGATTCATTTTTTATGATTTTGAAACTAAATTTTACCTTCTTTGCATTTTTTCTTTTTTTCTCATCACTGAAATTCGGCTTGGTGTTTTATAACATGGTCTTCTGTTGTATGATGAACTTAAAGTACATTTCATTACTTTGCATGGACTTTAAAGCAGTAGTCCGGATCAGATGTATCCTAAATTAAATGATGAAGTGAGCTTACTCTATGATCAGACATTAAGGAAACATGCTATGTTGAAGTGCTGACTTCTCTGACAACAATGCAGCAGCCAGTATGTCCTCCTTCTAACTTTAGATTCTGGTCCTGAATGGTCTGGATTTGTTTGGACCAGAGAAGGTAGGCGGTTTTAAGGCACCCCCACACGGCCGTTTTGGACGCCCCTCGGTTTGCCAGATATGAGACCAGTTATCAGGTCAAACCAACAGGTGTTGCAGCGATGGAAGCGGGCAAGAGAACTGGTTCAGATAGAAGTGATTGTACCCGACCTAAAAAGCCTCTGCATGTTTCTAATAAGCTCCACGAGCAGAAACGTGCTCAAACTAGGATCAATATTGGAGATGCTTTTGAAAAATGGAGAGAGGTTAGAGGTGCAGTAGAAATGAAGTTTATAATCATCAGTGTGAGAGCTGATGACATCACTGCACATATTTCTTTGTACAGCTCACGGGACTCCGTTTGGTCCGCTGAGTCCTCACAGTGACCTTTAACCCTGTTGAACTCTTTCAGTTTAGAACGCTGGATATTGCTCATATTTTCACATTTAGTTGGACATGAAGCGATTTAAAAGATCACTACAGATTGAACTAAACTTGATTCCTAAGACCTTTGACTTGAGGTCAGGTGACATTAGCCCCAGAGTTCTCATCAGGTAAACATTTGTCCGTCTAAGCTGCAGTCTCTAAACGCCTGTCTTCTTGATCTCTTTCTTAGTGCTGACATAAAGCCTTTAATAGGAGACGTAGAACATTAAATCTGTACTTGTTAAAGATCTGTGTATATACCTGAGCTGGCTCCGTGGCCCGAGCTGGCAGGGTCCTCGCTCACGCTGTGGAGCTGACAAACTCCAGAGTCCTCAGCGGCCATGTGCATGGGCTTAGTGAGCAGGAACTTCCTATTCAGTGACAAAACCAGGACGACAACACAATTACTTATTTCAGCTTTTAAAGAAGGATTTTTGGATTCTTTACACATGTTGGGGTCTGGATCAGTGGGTCAGGACCCCCCTGAGGGGACGCAAACCACCAAGAACTTTAAAAGATGTAAAGGAGGCGGCTGCCAGCTGAAGAATGGAGCATTTCATCATTTAGACCACAGAATACATAAATAGTTTTACAGGTTTAAGAGTAAAGAACCGATCCTTTAAGGCCCTCAGATATATTTGAAATCTGCCTCTCTCTTACTTGTTGGTGTTGCTCTCCAGCAGCAGCCAGCGATCCTCGGCCACGAGGAAAACTGACTTCAGGTTGATGGGAAGAGAGATGGTGTGAACCCGGCCCTCCAGAACATCCAGCACCTCCAGCTGGTTTCTGCATAAAGAAACAAGACAAACACAAATCACACATCAGTGATAAACACAGCCATATGTGTGAGATTGTGCTAAAGTTTGGATCGGAGTCGTTTACCCGTCCTCCTTATAGAAGAGGAGCCAGTTTTTGTGGGCGAAGTCTCGACACATTTTGTAAACTCCCTGCAAACAACAATCAATACAAACAAAATGTTAACTTCAAACATCTGGAGGGATTTATTTAATAATGGTCACACATTCTGCAGAATCCTCTTCCCCATGTTTCTCTAACTCTAATATGTGTCTCTAGTCTGTCTACAAACCCCCCAATGATGAGAAAAGTCCATCCTCTCCGTCTTTTGCCTGCTCCACTTTTCAGAAAATGTGTGCTCAAACAGGCCGTTTGGAGATTTTCCCTTCATGACATCACAAAGGGCAGTAACCCCTCCCCCAGGTGGGTGACACTCCCACAGCTAGGTGTTTGTTCTGCCCTCTGAGTCTGCCTTCTCACCGTAAACAATAGGGCATGGAGCGAGAAAGCCCGAGCCACCCAAGCCCTTCCAGAGAGGGGCGTGGTCAGACACAGCTCATTTACATTTAAAGCTACAGACACAGAAACAGCCTGTTCTGAGCAGGGCTGAAATAGAGGGGTTTATAGGCATGATCAAATACAGGATCAGAGTGGATTTAGAACAAGACACTTCACACACATGTTTTGAGGAGCTCTGACACTTATTTACACTGAAGAGGAGGAGGAGAATATGTGACCTTTAACACATATTGGACAGAATAATGCTTTCCATGTTATCAGAAAGAACAGAACATTAAAATCTAACACAATCATGAAGTAGACCCTACACATTGGGACAAATGTGTCTTAAAATGAGCAGTGGAGATGAATCCTGAGCATTAAATACTCCGAGGCTGAATGACATTTGTCTCTGGAGGCAGTGAAACCTCTGACCTGTTGTTCCTTGCTGCTGCTCCACCAGTTAGAGTTTTTGGCAGAGGGAGGATCGCTCTCCGGGGACAACATGAGCCTCCGCACGGCGCCTGTTTCCATGTCCAGATGGAGAACTGTGTTACTCTGGCAGAGAGACAAACACAAAGACAGATTTAAAAAGGAGTTCAGTTCAAAGAGTCGCACTGGATTCACACAAAGTATGATTCTTCCTCCAGAACGGGGATCATATAAACTGAGTATAAGGTTTGTTGTTGGACTTTTTTTTAACCTTTATTTAGAGATAGGAAAGTGGACAGAGTCAGAAATCGCGGACAGAAAGGGGAATGACATGCGGGAAAGGAGCCACCCGGGCCGCCCGCTTGGAGGACTAGACTAGAGCCTCCATACATGGGGCGTGCACAATAACCACTATGCTACTGACACGTCAAAACACACAACGTTCCCAGAAAACGATTCACAATTTATTTTATCCCAATCCATGCTCAGGAAGGAGCAGGGATTCTGCTGCCCCTCACTCGAAAAGAAAACAAGAAATATCTAGAGATGTCTATAAAATACATGTAGTTCTTCAGATGGCCAGCAGAGGGGGCTCTTCTCCAGGTGAAGCAGCCTAATGTCCGGCTGCTGATGTCATGTTTACTCCCCTGTGGTTGTGTGTGTTTATATCTTTGTGTAGTGTTAAATGGAAGAACTCTAAAAACAGCGTTTTGGTTTTTGAGGCACTAAGTTTCATCTACAGGCGAGTTGTATGAGACGGAGCCTGAGGAGAGGCGTCCTGGGTACGGGCCGCCCTGCAACACGTTTTCCTCATGACCTCTGGTTCTTGACATACACATGGACTGTAGTGACGAGCTATTCAGAGAAGGCAAACCCTGTTTCCTGTTTCTATACATACACTGTCTTTGGAGTGTTTGCATGTGTGAGAACACGTGGATGTTATACATGCGGAGTTGACTTCTGAAGGACGGCGTGTTTTTAATGTGATTAATGTGACAGCTTTATAACATTTCTGCATGCATCAAGTTGTATGTGATGTGATGACTTTCCCCTCGATGGCCGACGACCTGTGAACGAACTCCATGTTGTCTGGACCTCTTCATTTTAAGACAGACGTAACATGATCCATCACGCTGGTATTTTTAGAAAGCCCTCCTCTTGCCTAATACGCTCCAGCTGTACAAGAGTTCTGGCTGGAGAGAAGGCGAGCATGCATTGTTCTCGTCTGATGCTCTGCCGTCACAGATCAGGGTCTTACGGGGTGAGGGAGGTTCAACAGCAAACAACCGCTAACCGCCGAGCGTTTACAGAAACTATAACGGTCCTGTGAGCAGCTATTTCAAATCAGTGAGGAATCTGTGGTCGGCCTCTGAAAGAAAGTTTAAATACCAGAGTTACATAAGTGTCACGGTACGTGTGAGTAAACAAGGACATGAGACGAGGAGAGAGGATTCCTTTATGAGCACAGACTGTCAGGGTCGAGTTGTGTTGTAGTAAAGAAGACCCTTTTAAAGTCCCAGATCATGTCACACTGATTTACTAAAGCGGTACCTTTGAGTTCTCCCATGAGAAAGAGTAACAATGTCCACTTCCTCATTTACTTTTGGCCTCGACCATATTTAGTGTTAGTAACTTTGACTGTGAGAGATACTTGTTTGATCTCCAGTTCTCTGTACTGTCTTAAAGGTGGAGCTCCATGACAACCAGGTTATTTTAACTGGAAGAGTCTGGGGCTTTGCAGGAAATATCAGTGCACGCTTTGGCAAGCTGTGTCCCCTTTGAAATGTGACTACAAAGTTGATGATTATTTGGCCTCAATCATGACTTATTGGTGCCTTATCCTAGTCACTGTGACCTTACCACGGCCTCGCTGAATCAGCCGTGTGTTCTGGTGTTCTGTGTACTCTGTAAAGCACATCCCTCAGTGGGTGCTGGTTCCAAAAACACGACAAGGTAAAGATAAGCAAACACCAAGAAGCTCCGGTTTGAAGGGTTTATTGACGATGAAGTGGCGCTTCAAGCCAACATGCTCTTCCTCAGACTATCCAGGAGAACTCTCTGAGGAAGAGCATGTTGGCTCGAAACGTCACTTATCAATAAATCCTTCAGACGGGAGCTTCTTGGTGTTTGCTTCTCTTTACGTACTCTGTGATGTAAACTGTTCTTTTCTCTGAGCTGTCACTTTTGTGTTGATTGCTGACAAACCTGTTCAGTGCTGTGAAGAAGAATTTCCTGTTGGGACATTAAAGTCTAAAGCCTTATTCAGACTGCCGTTTCACCTTCAATCTGAATGTCGTTGAGGCGTAATGGGGGGGCGAAGTCAGAATATGAACCCCCCTTATCTGAGTAGATTTGTTGTTTTGTCTATCCAGATACGAGCGCTCCATATTTCAGTTTGTTGTTATGATGGTCAGTTTGGCTATTACTCTGTCGTCGGGTAAAAGTGTACGTTTGGAGTGTGTGTGCCCACCTGCTCCTCGTGCAGCACCACCTGTCCATCCAGCGGACTCCCAAGAGGAGCTACGGTGACAAACGGCTGCCAGACGCCGCTGACGGTCCTCGGGAAGACGTCATAGAGCTCCATGCACCGAATCGTCTCCCCGCGCTCCTTCATGGAGAACAGGGACACAGGGTTACACGTGGCCACGAACATCACGTCTGTGGATCAGAAACAGAGGGGTTGTGCAGTCAGTTTAATATGTCTACACTGAATGCATGATCATTCTGATCGTGTGAGCGAGTACCATCTTTGGTGGTGACATCACAGATGATGTTGACTTCATTCATGGGAATCTGCCAGTGAGCTTTCTCCTCGCTGAAGCTCAGAGCGCGGCTCTCCTGCCTGGTACAGGGATAACTCTGCACACGCAGAAACACGGGGCCCTGCAGACACGGGACACGCTGTTAGAAGTATTCACAAGTCTGCGGGGTCATTGTTGTAAGTGTCGAGGTGAAGTCAGAAAACAGGGCTGCTTGTTTGTTTTTTTAAGGTTTTCTGCATCTGCTTTATTTGCAGAAAATGGCGTTAACAAGAAACTCCTCAGAGGATAGCCTCTCTGTCATTCCAGTCTGAGCTTTAAGGGCTGCTGATTGGCTGCTTAAATAGTTTACATTCATGTACAATACAAAGGGGAATTCTGGTATTTTTAAATGCCAGAGGTTTAAAAATAGAGAAACTCCCCTAAAGAAAGCCTAATGATGATGATGACGATGATGAAACTGTATTTTAGCAAAAGAAGACTCTGTAGAAATGCTATTATCATTTTTTATGTGTTGTTAAAATTCTCAGTTTGACACTGACTTTGAATAAACCTGACCTAAGCTTTTTCTTTCAGCCTACAGTACACGACACTGACTCTGGACTAACTCGAGACTGTCCTGAAAAAACATTTTTAACTGTCCAAAAGTCAATCTAAACCCTAACCCTAGCCTTTACAATGGTAACACTTCTACAATCAAAGTTTCACACAGAAAACCAACACTGACGGCCAAAGAAACACCATCAAACATTATGTGACAGCCGGATGACCATTACCACAGTGAACGTTTTTATCGATCACACTTATGAGGTGGAGAATCACCGACTTTGAAATCAATTTGTCCACCGAATGTTGCCGTATAATCGTGCAACCATTACGTGTGAATCCCGACCGTTCTTTTCATCAGTTCCTCTCTTTACTTTAGTTTCTACATTTCATGTATTTGAGCTTTTTTTCTATGCAGTTGAATTAAGGCGATCATCTCAAGATGAGAATCAGAGCCCATAGCAACCGTCAGACTTCACGTTATTTATAGTAATAGCATGAGAGGATCTGCTGTTGGAATGAGCGCTGGGTTCACTTTATAAATCTAAGCAATAGTTATTGTGTATACATAAACATATTTCTTATACACGCAAACAAAAATCTCTTTCGTCCCTGGATGTAGAGATGTCTGTTCGTCCGAAGCACATTTTGCATCGTCCCCGAGACGATGGGACGTCCTCAGTCACGAGCCCAGCTTTCAACTCGTCGAGTGTTTGGGATACACGCTGCTGTGTATGTGCTGGCTTACTCTACACTTTGAGTCCCTAAGTGTGTGTCTTCTTGTGTGTTTACCTTGATGTCTATGGGGTGTGTCTCAGTGGGACAGAGCATTTTGCGCCGAGCGTTGACACCTTGGTTTATCGTCCAGTACCCAGTCATCCTGGCCTCAGGCAGCGGCAACCTGAGGGTTAAAAGCCAAATTATGACAGCTGAGCTACCTGAGCTACAAATGTTTAAGATTAGAGAGAGAAATAAAGCACATCTTTTTTTTTAAAGGCCAACTTTGCACCCATCATTTGTGTTTTTAAATGTACTGTTTTATAAAATGTTGAATTTCACAGTCACAGTTCTGCTTCAGAAGCTAAAATAAAATCATCATAAGTTGGATTTCATGAGAACAGAGGCTTTCGTTTCATCCCACAGTCTCTAGAGAAGTTAAATTATGTCGGAAAAGTTCCTCTGTGTGAGTCTGTGCTCGGCTTGTTGTGTCTGGCCTGATGTTTACTGCTCCTCAGTATGAAGAATGATTCAGAGCTGGATTGTGGCCACGCTCTTATTGGCTGCAGGTGGGATGAAATATGCAGAACAACAGAACGCAGAGATTTTAAGTGGATAAACAGGGTGCGAGGAGGAACTGCGCTCTAACCATAAATATGTTTGTAAATAGAAAATCAAAGAGAAACATAAGAGAAGTGGTTTCTTGTTTTGCACGTCCGAAATTGGGAATCAAGACACAAATATTTGCTTTTATGTACAGCGTTTGTTGTGGGGTAAAAACTGTTCAAGATGAGCTTTGAGGCACTAAACAGAGATCGCAAAAGATTTAAAGGTCACACATTCCACTTCACCATGTTTCTCTAACACTAATATGTGTCTCTAGTCTGTCTGCAAACCCCCCAATGATGAGAGAAGTCCATCCTCTCCGTCTTTTGCCTGCTCCAGATTTTCCCTTCATGACATCACAAAGGGCAGTAGCCCCTCCCCCAGGTGGGTGACACTCCCACAGCTAGGTGTTTGTTCTGCCCTCTGAGTCTGCCTTCTCACCGTAAACAATAGGACATGGAGCGAGAAAGCCCGAGCCACCCAAGCCCTTCCAGAGAGGGGCGTGGTCAGACACAGCTCATTTACATTTAAAGCTACAGACACAGAAACAGCCTGTTCTGAGCAGGGCTGAAATAGAGGGGTTTATAGGCATGATCAAATACAGGATCAGAGTGGATTTAGAACAAGAAACTTCACACACATGTTTTGAGGAGCTCTGAGACTTATTTACACTGAAGAGGAGGAGAATATGTGACCTTTAAATGACCTTTAAATGAGCTCGTCTCGATGTCAATCAGACATGATGGAATAAAATCATCTTTACAACCAGTTACTTATTCTTTAAAGGAAAATACTTGTTTCTGCTCTGCTCTCAAGATTCAGGAAATTAAATGTTTGAATGTTTCAAGTCAAAATAAAGCCACAGGAGACAGAAGAAACAAATATTTTCCTTTATTTAAAAGACAAAGCTGTACATCATGAGACAATGTGGTGGATATATTAGATCTGTATCGTTCCTTAAAAGGAGATGTGAGGTAATGAGAATGATGCACACTTCAGGAATAAAGAGGAGACTTCATGGAAGCCTCAGAATTCAGTCTGAAAACCCGTCAAGAGGCTAAAGACATCAGCCGACTTCAAGCATGTCAGGATTTCACTTCAAGAAGTTACAAATACTCTAAATTAGCGTCTATCAGAAGCTCGCTGCACGAGTGTGAGAGCTCGCACTGAAACCACCGGGCTCTGCTGCTGCAGATTGATTATTTTAGATGAACCTTTTTTTGGCGGGCTTTTTGTGCCTTTTTTTGTAGAGATATGAACCAGGGTCAGAGAGAGAGAGTGGGGAATGACATGCAGGAAAGGAGCCACAGGTCGGATTCAAACCCGGGCCGCTGTTTTGGAGGACTGCAGCCTCTGTACATGGGGCAGGCGCACTAACCACTAGGCTACCGGCGCCCCTAGATGAACCTGTTTGAGAGTAAATGTTTTTGATGCTTTCTGGGGTTAAAATTCTTAAATATTGAAGAGAATTATTTATCTTAAATTTGTTTCTAAAATAGGACAATAAATTACATGCGGCAAATCAGTTCTTGCCAAATCAAACTTAGGCCCCGTGTCCAATAAGCGTTTTTTCTGAGCGCCAGCGTCTTTTTTCAATTGTTCTCAATGAGTAGAGAGCGTTTGCAGCAGCAGACGGCTGCCTGGAGGAAAAGCGCAGCGCCCAGCGTCTGTTTTTACGAGCGAGCTGCCTTTTTTGTGCGGCCGCTCCGAGCGCTCAAGTTGAAAATCTTTCAACTTTTCAGAAAGGCGCTGTTGACGTCACCGGCGCTTTTTTCCAAACGTTTGACATTCCCTGTAGTTTAGCCTCCTACAGATCGTGTCTTGTACCCACATCCTCCTCGCTCCGTGTCTGCTGGAGTAAAACGATCTCAAATAAAAAAACAAACAGTAAAAAGTAACGGAGCAGCGTCGGTCATACAGCGGCCGACATCAACAGACTGTTGTCATAGAGACAGGACAGACGTGCAGCGCTTTTCTTCTCAGCGCACAAACGCTTCATGCAGAGATCAGAAAAAAAACGCCAGGTGGACACGCGGACAATTTGAATATTATAACTAATCTTTCTGTCGTCTGTCAACATGACGTTCAGCTCCTGCTGCGATATAAATATCTTAAAACGATGACGGCTGCATGTAATAGCGAGTCAGGTTGACTGGAGGAGAAATATTTTCACAAAACTCGATGTCCTGTTGTAAAATCCACGGTCCTATCTCTAAAGTAAAGGAATAAAAAGCCCCAAAAACATAAAAGTGTGAATGTAGCGACCGTCACTGTCAGCAGAACCCGTTCTATACGACGGTGGATCCATCACTGACGAAGCTTTTTGGTCCATCCAGATTTATCTAATCTAGCTTTACTAACAGCAGTGTCCCAGTGGTGAGGCTTCAGTGGCCTCCTCTCTGTGAGTGCATGATAATGTGTCTGGATGTAACGTTACTGTGTGAGTGTGTTTCATCGCCTTGTGCTCCAGAGTTCTTACTCCTTAGCCAGGTTGACAGACGTGGGCTTGGCTCCAATGGGAATCCCGTGTTTGTGCAGCGCTTCGATCAGAACCTCCCGCGTGTCTTTGTTGTAGGAGTCGAAGTCGAAGACGTTCCGCACCACGTTGGCCAGACCCTCGTCAGGAAATTTCTGCAAGGAGGCGGAGTGGAGAAAGAGAAGAGGAGGGGTGGGAGGAGGTGATGTAGGAGGGGGGGGGGAGTTGAAGGAAGAATAGGGAAGAGGCAGAGAGATGGAGGGATGAGAGTCAGAGAAGAAAGGACCGTTAATATGATTTAAGATCTCACACTGAGGTCAAAGCACGGACAGGCTCTGGATTGAGACTAACTATCTAGAAGGGAACTTGTCTCCAGACTCGTTTCACAGCACTGACACACAAGTTCAAAGGAAAGTCTCCCGCCTTAGTTATTGTGTTTGTGACATAACCGGAGAGATTAAAGTTATATATTGCTTCAATAAATTGTCTATACTGTGCCGTAACCATGGTGATATGTTAGTGAGTGGACATTAAAGACAGCGAGACGGAGACAGGGGGAGATAGAGTCAGCTGGAGCAGACACAGAGGCATCACGTCAAGTTAATAAAATGTCACATCATTCAGAGGACTGTAGTTAAAGTCCCCACGGCGGGGTCGAGGTCATTAAGCGATCCTTAAGAGCATGTTTTTCATGGCAGGTCCTGTGCTGCACGGAAACTTTAAACAGTAAGATTTAGTTTGGTGCTGAAACCATCTCCAGAGGTAGTCTGATTTTTAAAATGAAAAGAGGAGTTAGAGTGGTTTTAACCTCGGTCTAATTTTACACTGATCCAGTAGATTTCTTCAGCTGGTAGATTACAGACTCAGATTGATATTTGAAGTGTCTGACAACAAACTACAGTCTCTGGAATAAACTACCTGTTGAGCTGAGGTCCATCACTACTGTCTCTACTTTTACAGCTAATCTCAATCTCCAAAGCATACATGAACGGCTACTCTTTGTGTTGTAGAAGTTGTAATTAAATCAAAAAAGCCCTATGCTCAAGCCTGGTTTCCTTGGGCTTTATTAGGACCATAATTGCGCTTGAGGACCTACACATTAGACCTTTAAGTATTCTTTACTATCAATAACTAACCACCTATTCCCAACTGGTTACGATTGATTGATCTGCTTCCCTAGTAACGACAAAGGCACATTTATGACCAAAGGTGAAATGGTAATTAGGCCCCACAGATGCAGCCATCGACTGAATTATCTTGTATCTGTCAACGTGCAGAAGTGGGACGGCAGAAAAAGGTGGCCAGCTGGGAAATCAGACATAAGAGGTCATCTCTGCACTGCAGTATTGATCTTCAGGAGCAGGAATCTTAGCTCCCCTCTCCTCGTCTTCTTCTTCTTCTGATCACTTGTTTGAATTTTTTCATCCACTAAGGGCTTAATGCTGTTTGCACTTCTAAAGAGCCAGAGGAACGCGCCCAACGTGATCTTTCAATGCAAACAAAATAAAATCCTGAGGACACTTCTGCATGCAGACGTTCACTCAAACAAGCTGAAAACACTCCTTTGTTTACCGACTGAAATACATCTAAAGACTAAAGATGAACAAACCTGAGACTGCTCCATCAGGAGCAGTCTCAGGTTTGTGTTTATGAAGTCTCAGGGTTGTGTTTACATTCCTCTGCAAGGAGAAGGCCTCACAGGAAAAGAGAAGCTGTCAGCAACTGGGACTAAAGATGAAGAAGCTATGAAGACGAGGTGAAAATGTTCATTCTACACTTTGAATCCAGGAACATCTTTTTATTCGTGCACCTTGTTACTGTATGTTCTCCTCAAGATTAAGAATACATTTCAATATCTGAAGTGGTTTCATTGCAAAGAGTTCGGCGCAGGAACGCGAAGCCCACTAACCTTAGCCGCCATCACGTCTTTGTTCATTCATATTGATTCTGCAAACGCTTTATATTGGTGTCCCAGTCAAATTGCATTTCGTTGTTCCATATACACACACAGTCAGACATGCACACACAGCGCTGTCCTCCCCCGCTGAAACCGTCTGTCCTCTGTAACGCCTCTGTTACTACCTCAAAAGACGGTAAAGAGCGGGGATCACTTCGTCCCTCCGTTACGTCTTAGCGACATTTAGATTGAAGGCGAAACGTCACAGGGGCGTTGATATCGCGGCTTGTCTGAATAGGGCTAAAGAGAGAGAGCTTTTATGAAGCTGAGGGGATCGGTGCAATAATTTGAACTTATTATAGACACTTACTATTTTAGATCTTCAGTCTTTGGGCAAGAAAAACTGAACTGGGAATAACATGTTGAGGGTTGGAAGCAACAGAAAGAGCAACGATCAGACTTCACTCTCACTATGAGCAGAGGTTAGAAAGGCGTGTGCAACTCGTCTCTCAATCTCTTCTTTTTGATTTTGTTTTTGTATTTCTGTCACTTCTTGCGTGTACAGCGGATTCTAGAAATGTCTTTCAGGAGTGACCACCTTACACCATTTTCCTCTGACATTTCTCCCGTTTATTTAATGTTGTCATTATGTTGTAGCTCTTATTCCAGCCTCACCAGACCAGTCACAGCCTCGCTTCAACAGCTGCAGATTAAATATCCATTCTTATGTTACTGTGTATGATGTGCTGTGTGTCACTGAGGGTGTGTGTGTGTTTGTCTTTGTTTGGAGCATGGTCCCCCTTTCTGTCACAGCTGAGCTCCTGCATTATTTAAGTATCCAGCAGAGCAGGATTAAGGTCACATAAAGTGCATGAATTATTTAAAATACAGCCCAAATCTGAGAAAATGTAAAAGCTAAAAAGCAGTGTTTGAAGTGTGAAGTGCATGTACTGTTCGAGCACGCCCTCTTACCTGCAGGTGTTTGACGATGTTGACCACCTCTCGGGTGGAGTAGGGGTAGGTGATGGTTCCCTGGTCGGCCATGGACCTCAGCTCTCCGAATGCAGCCACTAGCTTCTGCAGAGTGGCATCAGGAACGTCGGGGCCGTACTGTTTCAGCATCGCCAGCTCCGCCTGTGGCTTCGGATTGTCGACAGCATGGCAGCTAAAGATGTCCCCTGTTCAGAGGATAAACACTGGTCAGCCTTTCCTGAAGTGATTGTTGCTTCATTCTTATAAAGCTCCTGTGAGGAGGTTTTCACTGGTTTTAAAGCAGATTAAAATAAGGTTGTCAAAACCGCCTCATGTTTTTAAAACGATACAATCTCTAATATTTGAATGATTGACAAATTAAAAAAATATCTTTTTCATAAGACGAGAGTGAAGGAGAGGACGGAATCCACCAAAAACTGCAGGCAAACTCCTGCACACGGTCTACATTGCACAAATACATTGGAAACAGTTTGGTATCATCCTATTTGTGCAATTAAGACAGTCGGTACTGGGCCGCCTGTAGCCTAATGGACAGAGGCTGTAGTCCTCCAAGGGGGCAGCCTGGGTTTGAATCCCTCCTGTGGCTCCTCGTATGTCATTCCCCGCACTCTCTCTCTCCCTGATTTATGACTTTCCACTGTAGTTTCACTCTAATAATAAAGGCAAAGAAAGCCCCAAAAATAAACCTCAAAAGAAGACAGTCGGTACCAATGCGTTGCCTCCGTATTTGCGTGATTTAGACGGTGTGCAGGAGTTCTTTTTGTATTTTTTGATAATTAGAATCAACAAAATACTTAATACTGGTGCCTCTTTATAGCCGTCAAAAGCATCGATTGACTATTTCTTTAAGTTTTTACGCCCGTTATTGATCCCAGGGGTCGGTGTCAGAGGATACAATTCGCAGCACACTGAAGAAACACTTTTTTTAGACATTTGAATGTAAAAAAAAAAACAGAAAGATGAAATTTTATGTCAGCAAACTCGACCTACACATGTCCAGGGACAGATTAGCAAAAGACATGAGACACATTGCTTTGTCCACAGGGGGCGCCAAAACCAAACAAAAAGTTCCTCACAGGAGCTTTAACAAATGTATCTGCCCAGTTCTTCGTATGGTCATGCTAGAATTTTCCCTCCAAAACCACAATGATAAAATGATAACTGTTCGGTTCTAGCACTCTGCGGGCCAGCCTGACCTGATGATCTACGGGCAAAGAGTGTGACAGCTGCTGAAGTTTGGATGGATCTGAAGAACTTTAGTGAGCGCTCTTATGAGTCTAACTGAAGAAAAAAGTCCTGCTAGGGTTGCTATGCTCCTCTGCCGCAGGGTACGGGTGAGTATTTACCTAGAGCTCCGAAAAAGTCATTGCCCAGGAAGGGAAAACCAGGTCTATTAGCCAGAACCAGCATCCTGAAGTCCGGGTGCATGACTATGGTGTTCAGCCTCCCATTGGCTTCACGAGGATCTTTGGAGGAGAAACAGTCACAGTTAGCATAAGGCATGACGAGGAAACAAAACAGACACCCACATTCCCTGTTTCTGCATCTGACTCTGCTCTATTTTTAACGCTGAATGTTTTGATTTGATTAGCTTAAGCGGCTCTCACACACACCTCTGCTGCTCGTGATAGCATCAGGAGCAGTCTCAGGTTTGTGTTTATGAAGTCTCAGGGTTGTGTTTACATTCCTCTGCAAGGAGAAGGCCTCACAGGAAAAGAGAAGCTGTCAGCAACTGGGAAAATCTGCAAGTTTACAGTCCAGCATCATCTAAATCTACTGGTACCCGTCCAGAAACGCTCTTATCCTAATCCTTCTTTAGTGGCCGGGATCTGACGTGTTTGTATTCAGAGACATCCAACCCTCATCTCCTCCATTTAAATGTCCTGCTCTCTTTATCTGGGACATGTCTGCTGTCTAGGTGTTGTGTGTGTGTGTGTGTGTGTGTGTGTGTGTGTGTGTGTGTGCGTGCGTGCGTGCGTGTGTGTGTGTGAGAGTGCATCTGTGAGTACCTGAGATGATTCTGCGTCCGTCGGCCAGGATCATCTCTCCGCTCTCCACCAGGGTTTTGAGGATGCAGGTGACGTTAGTTGGAGCTTTGTCTGCCTCGTCGATGACCAATATGTGACCCATCTTCACTGCCTTCACCTGCACGCACACGAACAACCAGATACACAAATCATCAGTGCAACAAGGTTACAAAAATGGCATTAGGAATGCATCATAGATAACTCCAACAGAAACTGGAAACCATTAATAACCTGCTTCTCAATGCAAAATGTGTGTGTGACTAACTGACCAGGGGAGAGTCTTCGTACGTGATGATGCCATCCCTGACTGACGGCTGCAGAGTCAAAGTCTGAACAGTTGTATCTCTGGAGGAGCAGAAAGGGGGGGGGGGGGTTACACTGCAGGTATTCGTTATGTTTTTTACTTCTCGCTTCATTTGCAAGGAGTCAAAACATTATACAAATCTGAGAAATGGTAAAAATCTGCAGCCAGACTCGAAGGTATATCCCTTAAAGAAAGAGAAAAAACTTGTTAAGAAGATCTTTCATTTTTCTTTCCGGATAAAAATAATAGTAGATTGATTCTCAAGATCTTCACACCCAGACTAAGATATCAGATATAAAATAAATACATCGAAATGATAGATTTAGGGGCCGCCGGTAGCCTAGTGGTTAGTGTGCGCCCCATGTACAGAGGCTAAAGTCCTCGAATGAGGGCGGCACGGGTTCATATCCGACATGTGGCTCCTTTCTCGCATGTCATTCCCCACTCTCTCTTTTCCTCTCCAGGATTTCTGTCTCTATCCACTGTCCTATCTCTCCAAAAAAAAGGCATAAAAAAAAGATAGATTTCCTTATAGTCCGTGGAAAAACAGAGATTGATTAATTGATTTCACATGTCTAATTGTATTTCTGGTTTCCATGGATACAGGGCATGTTCTTTAACCCTTTGTGACTCAGTCAGCAAAGATGCAGGCCTGTGAAAAAGGATGTCAATAACGCTTAAACGAGGTTCAACAAATAAACACATAGGATGTTTAATCATCTCTCCGAAAACTTAAATTTTCAGATTATGTCCAGACGTTGTTCTTTCTCTGAACGTCTCCCTCTCTCTCTCTCTCTCTCCCTCTCTCTCTCTCTCCCTCTCCTCAATGTCTCAGTGTGACCCAGGAGCTGTCCCACTTTCCCGCCTGGCCGGCTGCATCTCTCTCTTTTCTGAGCCACATCTCTGTAGGCCTTTCAGTCACAGGCTCCCAAAAGCCACACGCACACTTCTTCTGCCCGGCTCTAATATTAGCTGCTGCTGCTGCCACGATAGCTAACCAGGACACAAGCAAGCTCCGCTCCACTTTGACTTTCATTAGACTTTGAAAAACTACTCTACAACGCAGACATAGAATCATATATCGTGGTTTGTTTTGACACGTGGATGTGCCGTTGATGTTGCCACCACAGCAGGATGAAATCAGCCTCTAGTAAAGAGTATGAATGTCTCTTTAATGCATCGCTTTAGTGCTTAATGCTTCTGCAAGTGATGACCTTTATTGGCCTTCTGTTTGTTCTCCCGTCACAGTCGTCGACACGTGAACCCTTTCCTTCTTATTAGTGCCAGGATCAATTCGAGACCCATCTCCCCCTCTGATTGATCTACGCCACACTCGACAGCAGGACTGATTTCACAGCACACAACTCTTGGATTTATGGATGAGTAACTCTGACCTCAATTTTCCTGAGGTGTAATCGGGTGAGTATTTATGGAAGCAGTGAACCGGAGCTAACGAGGACTGCTTCACACGGTTCCTCTTTGATTTGGGCACGAGGAGCTCTTGTTCCTGTGTAGGATGGCCTGATTTCCTGAGAGCCAAAATAGTCTCTGACACCCTTAGATTGAGAACGCTAAAGCTGCCAGGGAAGTGAGAGAAGACTGTGCCTCCTCCTACTGACAAACTTAAAAAATAAATATAGGATTATTTCTCCTGAAAAGCATCATGATTGGGCCTCAACATGATAAAAGGGGGGCTGCTTTAAATAGTGATATCTAGGGCTGAACATGACTCAGATGTTTTTCTCTGTAGAATCAGATAAACCTGGTTAGCGTGAAGCTTTGACGTCATTCTTTTTCTTAAGTTTAGTTTCAAATCTATGATGATAGTATCTTGTTTTAGCTTAAAGGTGCTCAGCGGGTATTTAACATGGCAAGCCAATTACAGTTATTCTTGTTTATTTGTACTTTATATTAAGCTACATGACGGATTACAGTCAGCTGTTTAGCTTGTTCTAGCAGCAGCAGCTCAGCCAGCCGTCCCTGAAACCCCACAGAACAGAGTAAGGGCGCACTCACACGAGGCAATCTGTACCGTGCCCGAGCACGTTTGACCCAGAGAGTCCAGTTTGATTGACTAGTGTGAGTGCTCCTGTCCTTGCTTAAGCACCGTACACTTCCTTGGCCCTGGCCCTGTTGGAAGAGGTGTGCTTCGGCACGGTAACGTTCATGCACGAGCACAAGCACGGGTACACAACGTGAACATGAAGTATAATCGATGGGGGGGGGGGGGGGGGGGGGGGGGCAATCATGCTTCAGCACGGTGCAACTGGGCGTGGTGTGAGTGCGCCCTGAGGGACTGTAAACATGTAACTAGGGCCCGACTCATACGGATTTTTAGGGCCGATACCGATATTAGCGAGCCCGATATCTTTCTTCGATCTTAAGAGATCTGTTGATATGTGTTTCTCCAAGGCTTTTATCAAACACTTTTGAAAACCCTGTGAGGTTCAGACTTTAGGGTCGTTTTTCTGGACAAATTTGCAGCAGAGAAGAAGACAAGTGAAGATGTTAACTGATAAATGTCAGTCGACTCAGGAGCGCAACATGTCGTGTTGAAACGCCACAAAGGGCTTAACCTCATTCTGAACTTTGAGGCTCATAAAAACTAAATGTCCCTCATGGGATAATTGAAGCTGAACTTGTGAACTTCTCTGCCCCCGGTAACAGCTCTTATGAACCCTCTCCATAAAAACATGAGCAGCTGAAATAAAGTCTTGTTGAAAAGAACCTTTGGTACTTTTTATGAAGAAGATATTCTGAGAGACCAAGAGCTGGAAAAAAGCGGACTAAATTGAAAATGCCTGGAGAGGCTCAACACATCACAACAAGATAATAAATAAGGGAAGACAGACCAAAGTGTCAGACATTTTGTTATTTCTGATTTATCTTTGAGCTCTGAGTGCCGAGGAAATTCACAATTTCGCGTTGAAGTTGAAGACGTACGAGCAGCAGTGATTGGGGTCCTCGTTGATTTTAATCATTTGAGCGTTTGTTGTTTAAATAACTGGCAAGAAGCAAACTGTTTTACTTCTTTAACTATTTCATCATTGTCATCACATTATGAAGATCCTCTGTTATGCAGAGAAGTGTGGGGGGCCTCCTCACCTGTGCAGCTGGAGGTATTCTCTGGGTCTGTTCAGAAGGTGCAGGAACCGGTCCACTATCTTATTCTTACCCACGCCCTGCAGAAGGACACAAAAACACAACACTCAGCCACCAGCAGGATTTAATAAAAATCCTCCCTGAAGAGTAATTCCAGTGTGTTTGAACCTTGACTACCAAAAGGGTTTGGAACTAGTCCAGACAGGAAGTTATTTTTTGGGCCTTTTTGCCTCTTTTAGTCAGGTCAGCTGAAGAGAGACAGGAAGTGTTGGGAGGAGAGAGCGGGGGGGGGACAACATGCAGCGAAGGGCCGAGGTCGGATTCAAACACACGGCCGATGCGACGAAGACTGTAGCCTCTGTACGTGGGGGCGCGACATAACCGCTAGGCTATCTGCGCTCCAGGCAAAGCAGAGTTTTGACTGATACCTGTCCTGATACCATGGCAAAAACAAAAGTCATATTGGGTCATTTCTTTATTTCTGTTGTCAAAACAAGCATGCGAACTCCTTCACACTAGCTAAATTACACAAATATGTTGGCAACATTTCATACCTCCTGATGACCCTGATGAGGGCCACAAGCAGAAACGCTTCGGTCTAATTTGTTTATCAAGTTGATCTTCATACTACAAGTGCTGCTGGAGACGTTTGACCTCGTGAAGCCTTTCACTCTTCATGCATAGTCGGTGAAGTCGTTCCAGAAAAACTCTGCCTCTTCAACATTTCATACCTCAGCACATATAGATGTATTTCCTTTAATTTTTCAGTTTTTAAAACACTTGGTATCAAAAAGTTTCAAAGCATCAAACATTTTGACAACCTGAGATATACAACATGTCCAATTTAGCTCCTTCCACCCCTTCACTCCTCACTTAGACCCGGCTCATGAGGACCTGAACAGGGGGCACAGAGGGATTGCTCCATGCATAGTTATGCCCACAGTAGGTGTGAGATAGTCGGGTAGTCGGGTGACATTAGAGGGCAGCGTTAAAGCTGAAGTTATAGTTCTTCCTGCACAGCTCAAAGAGGACTGACATGTGAGGCAGACTGCTGCAGAAATGAGATAAACCTCTTTCTGAAAGAGGAGGCTGTTTGGACATCTGTGGATGAAGGCTCTTTTCTGCAGACAGGTGGATTCAAAGTAAAGTAGGAAGCTGGTGCATTGGTGCCACTTACCTGGTTGCCCACCAAGAGGAGGTGCTCTCCTAAGAGAAAGTCTTTCAGCATGTCCTCCATCACCATCATGTGCTGCAGAGATGAACAAACACAGACATTGAAATGACAAATAGCTCAGGTGTTGTGAATGCTTTCATCAATCTACACGAGTGGACTGAACCCAGGTGGGCATTGTGTTGAGTTGTATTTCACATGTTATGGAGAACAGAACTGCTCTGCTTGAGGATACAACTTCTTTAAATAACATCGACTTGTGCAAAAAAAAACAGTGGAGGAGTTTGTCCTCCCTTCTGCTCTCAATGATTTTTAAAAACAGAAAACAGGTCATTTAATAAGTAGGGCATCCTCCTTCCTCTCATCCGATCTCACCCTCTTCCATGCTCATTTCAGTCTCCAACACAAGCCGAGCAGAATGAGGATGCAGAGAAGGGGAGTGGGAGCGAGATTCATCTGGGTCAAATTACGTCATTTAAAATTTACCCGAGGATGTCAGAGTGTCATTTTCCTTCTCTGGTTCTTCCCCTATGCATGATGGTTTTAGTCACAGTTTGGTGAAGTCGCCAAAAAAATGAGGATCAGACAGAAACAGAGATATTTATGTTCATGTGTCACCTGGTAAAATGTAACATCTACTGTACAGCTGTTGGTCAATGTCTCCAAACCAGAAAAGAGATACCCATATGTTTACTATTTTTAAGAATGATTCTAGGGTACGCTGGTCACACAAAACCGTCCCACAATGCATTGCAGCTCTCAGACTATCCAATAGCGGAGCTCACAGTCCAGCCAATTAGCGGCGTACAAATAAAAGCAACCGTACTGTAATCCGTTTCAAATGTTGTCAACGAACATAAAGAATGACTACGTAGCTGTTTTAGTAATGAACTGATGTTTAATGTTGTTGAATTCTTTTTACGGAGCGACGCTCGCGCTAGCTTGATGCTAGCTTATCCAACGTAGCTCGCACCAGAAGTACGTTACGTGACCCGTAGTTTAGTATGCTGCTAACGTCGCACTAACGGTCGTGTTAGTGTGCAGTATATATACTTTATATTGTTTGGGTGTCTGGCAGGCAGTACGTTCGCAAATAGAAATGTCCTTCAGAGGGAAGCTTTTGACGCTGATAGCGTGAGTATGTTTCAGAGCCCCCACGTACGTATCTGCTACCTGAGCTTTAAAAAGCATGACGTCATTATTTATCTATTCATAGATTTAAGATATGTGCTGATATTGATGTCTCGTGACCTTTGCTCTATTTCTTTAACGATTTCAGCTTCAAACTGGCCGCTGTTGTTCAATAAAACTCAGAACCTTCTGACTGCAAACACACTTTGATTTCTCCTCAATAACAGCAGTGAGCGATCCGGCACAGTGTACTGGAGGAGCACTGGTCGGATCGGGACGGAGAGTGCATCTCTATCGCTCCAGTGTTTCTGAAAACTTCCCAGTAGGAACAACAAATAAGACTGGAAAATGTCAGCAAGTACCAGAACTAAAAGGAAAATCTCTGGTAATGAAAAACGATCACACACAGAGAGTATAAATTAGATTATTGACCACAAAGAAGAAGGAGGGGGTTGAAACTGAGCAGAAAATAGCGGGGTCAGAGATGTCGTCTTTATCCGTTTTTGGCCTCGATTGCAGCCAGCGAGCTCTGAATATTGTTTGTCGAAGGAAAACGTGAAGAGAGTGTTTTCAAAAATGAGAGAAAACAAAGAAAAACAACGGATTATTCTTTATTGTTTCTAATCCGGATCAAATCTAGGTCACGTCCTGGAAATGTCTTTTTTTTTTTTGGGCAGCTTTTAAAATCACACAAGGATTTTCTAAAAAGCTGTCGTGCACTTACAGATGTGCTTTGTGTCTTGCTGAGCGTATTTGGCTGTAAGTCTGTGTGTAATTACCTGAGGATTATCATAGAAGAGGACGTCCGGGATTTTCATTTTCTCCTTGGCGTTGTAGACGGGAGCAGAAACTTTACCAATAGTCAACATGCCGTCCTTAATCGAGCCTGGAGACAAACGAGAGAGGACGTCAATGTTTCTGATGGATCGTCTTTAACAAACACAGTCTGACATTCAGTCCTCCTTTACAGCTCGACTCCCCCAGTTTAACGGCGTCCACACATCATTAACCCTAAATTTAAATACTAAATCACAGGATAGTCTCTACTGTCCAAGGGTTGTTATGATACCAGAATTTTAAACTTCAATATGAAACCAGTAAAAGTCAAAAGATATCAAAACCTTTTTCAAAAAACCACAGCAACAAATATAGAAATCCTGGACACCCAGTATTGGGATAGTTCTTGTTTTCACTCCTGCACACTGTCACTATATTGCACAAAAACATTGGCAACGTTTTGGTGCAGAAATGTTGCCAATGTTTTTCACACGACATAAACTCTCAGTGTTCTAGCATTTTTGAAAAGAAGAAGAAGATATCCTTCCTGCGAGTTGAACTTACAGCTGAAGTCACGATTGCGTTCATTGGGATCTGGCGTGTCCTGTATGGAGCTGTTGGCGAGGTTTTTTTCAAGAGAGGCACGGGCCAGGCTGGGCAGGAACCTGAAATACACATGCACATCATCATATAGAATAAAAAAAAGATAAACACAGTGCATCCCAGCGTGGGTACAAGACACAATCCTACAGGGAATATCAAGCATTTGGAAAAGAGCGCCGGTGACGTCAACAGCGCCTCTCTGAAAAGTTGAAAGATTTTTAGCTTGAGTGGCCGCACAACAGAGGCAGAGTGCCCCCCCAAAAAAAAGACGCTGGGCGCTGCGCTCTTCGTCTGGGCGGCCGCTTTCTGCTGCGAACGCCTCTCCTCATTGAAAAGAACTGAAAAAAATGCAAGGTGGACACGGGGACAAATGCGACCGGTGCAAAAGTTGAGCACTGAGTGACGCTGCTTCATACTGTATGTTCTTTCACTCTTTCTTGTTACTGTGAGGACGTACAATTACAGGTTGCATTGATATAAAGGCTCAAACTGTCATCACTGCGTTGGACTGCTGCTTTGTCAGCCATTTCTATGTCGTCCTTGTTCTGCATGTCCTTCCTCCTGAGTCCCCCCCCCCACCCAACAGAGACAGTCTCCCACTGTGAGGTGCATATGTGAACAGGTAAGTCTTGAAGATAACAGGGGCAGTCTATCCTGAAATCTTGTAGAGTGCATGTGTGAAAGAGGCTTATGCGTACCTGGAAAGGCAGGCCTTATTGACAGCGTGAGCGATGCTCTCCTCGGGGTACTGAGAGAGACGACGACAGATCCTCAGAAGCTGTCTGGTGGACAGAGACGAGGCCAGAGACTGTGCCTGGAGACGCACAAATACATGATTAAAAACTCAGATCACACACATAAAACAGCTAACATTCATACACACGTGCACTTACTGTGGGGTCATTCGTATTGCGGAGGCTGTGTGTGAGATGCAACAGCTGCTCTGCTGCTTCTGTTGGAACATTTAGAGTCTAAAAGTGAGAAAAAGAAAGTCATTGTCATTATAGCGTTGTGTAGCGGACTCTGTTGCTTCGTCCGCTATTTCCGCGATGTTTTTTTACGTCACGTTTTACCCCATGAGACCCCCGCCCCCCCTCCCGTCTGACAGGGATAGCCTCCAGCTGTGAGAAGCATATGTGAACAGAGAGGTGGGGAGAATCTCCGGAGCAGTCCTCCCGTAATTATCTAGATATTATCTAGTTAAAATTAGGGGTTTTTTTACACTACAGTACACTTTAGTTTATATTCATTGCGTCTTAAGTGTGCTACTTCAGGGAATACAAGTTTCTTACATCATCCACCTAAAAGAGCAAGTAGCAAAGAAGTTCTAAAAATAGAAGTTTACTGTATTTAATGTTGATTTGAACAGGTGAGTAGTGATGCACCGACATACAAAGAACTATTTATTATCTTTCAGTGTGTTGGTCTCACCAGTCCTTGTATGAGGCCCATCTCCTCCGCTTTGGCGAGTGGGGTGACAGTGTGGTACAGAAACATGGTGAGCAGCTCAGGACCCAACCACTGCTGACCTCTGCTGCCGCTGCCGCCACTCGTACCGGCGGCACCCACAACGGGGGGCTCAGCCAGAGCCAGCACCCTGAACGATGGATGGATGGGAAAGACCGACCTGAAGAAACACACACACACAGCCCGGTATACAGTTACACACTATCAGAGAAAGACACACACAGTTTATACATCTGTCCAGCTGTGGTCAAGTCATTGTAGAGTGCAGGTGCACTGCAGGTGTGTATCTATATGTGAGTGTGTGTCTGAACTAATCCATGTCAGCTTCAGGAGCACGACTTCTGACAGCTGGCTGTGTGATCCTCTGATTGAAGAGGACAGCAAAGTTCGCTCACTGCAGCCGGATATATTTACTCTAAAGTGGGCGGAAGCAGGCGCTAACCATCATCATCGTCACAGCATGGGTGTGCAGGAAGACATTTCATATGTGGAGATAAAAGAAGCTATTATTGAGCTTAAACGTGCACTGTAATGCACTTTACATCAAATACTATAGGTTGGGTTCGTCTCTTTGATTAACACATTAGCGCTCTCCCTGCCTACATAGTTATGGAGTCAGTTTCATACATTTGAATTAAGTATCAAAAACATGAAACAAGAGTGCATCCCTAATTCAAGTGTGATTGGTAAATGGTTACGATTTCACTGCTGCTCTGCAGTCAGATGCTCGGCGTGTGGTTTCCATCTGTTGCTATGGGAAACAACATTATCTGTCAGGGAATTGAGGACACAATCCTTCATTTTTTAATCCCCTGCCTTAAGAAAAGTTAGGAAGTATAGCACCCTTCAAACGGCGGGCAATTCAAAGTGCTGTACAGTTGCATACAGCTGTGGCTCAGTTGGTAGAGTCGGTCGTCTCTCAACTGGAAGGTCGGGGCTTCGATCCCCAGCTCCTGCAGCCACATGTCTGAATTGCCTGGTCAAATGTTAGCCTGGACATTTAGGTCATAAAAGTAAGCGTGTGTATTTTTCAGTGTAAGATGTAGCACAAAGGTTTGAAGTGGGAAAAGCTGCTTCGACTGCAGCAGGAAGTGAATGAAGTATCTGGAGGAACAGGTCAGGATCCCTGCAGGAGCACACTTGAAAGAATGTCCCCTGCAGACCTCCTATCGGATAATTAAAGATACACACAACTAATGAAGGGAGAAGGAGCCAACACATGGGCAGGCACACTCATTTACATATACTGTAAATGCATGAATGTATATGTTGCCTAGCAACCTGCTCGTTCTTTCTCATCCATCGTCTATGTAGTCACGTCTACACCTGCAGGAATCTTCAATGTTTCACTGGGTATTAAGAGAAGACTGTAACCTGTACTGTTAGGCACAACAACATCCTGATGGACACATTCAAAACACACACATACACACACGCACGCACGCACACACACACATTTTACATCACAACACATGTCTTGTCTGAGCCACAGGAGTGGAGGAAGAGGAAGTGGGTTTATTTCAGCCCAGACGCCCCACCACAAACATCCTTCCTGCCTGCTTAGGTGGGATTTTAAGACATGGGCACATTAATGTGGACGCACACGCGCACACACACACACACACACACACACACACACACACCTCATGAGTCAAACACAGGGAGCAGTTAAGGTCAAGATGTGCAACAGTCATCCACACAAACTATAATAAGTCCAAGAAAACAATGTAAATGGCTTTGTCACAGTGTTTCAGTGTCTAAAAATCCTTTATGCTCTTTTTTAAAAATAAACTTCCCCTCCAAGAACATTTTTAAAACTCCACACGTCTGCAGACACTTTTTTAAAAGTCTGAACACCTGGTTACACTCTCTCACTGACAGCAGGCTGAGAATACGTGATGATATAAAAACTCACAAGATTCAACATGGCACACAAACATGGAATAAGAACCACTCTCCTCTTCATCTGCTTCTTTTCACTTCAATGTAATTTCTCCATTTGTCTCTGTAGATACCCACAGAGCGCCAGATCAGCTGACTGTGTTATTTTAATTGTACTGCCACTCTGTCGTCTGAGTGAGCGCGACGTAAAACCTCCAAAAGACGCCAGCGTACATGTCTTAATGTCACTTTCTTCTCAAACACTATTTTCATTTTTAACGTCTTCCTCTCCTCCTCTCGATGAGTGTTCTTCCTGTTTCTAAGTGTTCTCATTGTCGTCTAAGAAAAGCCAGGACCAACATCACAACTGTCCGTGGTTTATGCCGTAACTGTTTATGAAATTCGCTTGAAAAACTCTGGACTTTCATGACGCATAACCCATAAAACCTCTGTGTGTGTGTGTGTGTGTGTGTGTGTGTGTGTGTGTGTGTGTGTGTGTGTGTGTGTGCGTGCGTGTGTGTGTGTGTGTGTGTGTACCTCTCTTTAAGTTGCTCATCAGTGAACTGTAGTTGTTCCTTCAGCGTCTGGTATCTGTCCCACCTGAGCAGCCTGGTCCCATCGTACAGATCCAACTCCCTGTCATGCAGCAGCCTGGGACACAAAACACACTGGGATGAGCAACAAAAAAAAACAGTGTGCAAGTGTGTGCGTGTGTGTGTGTGTGTGTGTGTGTGCTTGTGTGTGTGTGTGTGTGTGTGTGTGTGTGTGTGTGTGTATTTGCCACAAAAATACACAAAACAGATCATTCCAAAAAGAAAAACAGCAAGTTAAAAGGGTTAAAATGCAGATGTGTTTTTCAAACTGTAGTACCTGGACAGCACAGCCAGGGTGCCCAGGTTGACCCTGTGGATGCCGTCCAGAAGCAGCAACTTTCCCTCCTTGGCAGCGGTGACGAGCGGAGACGGTCTCCACGCTGTGTCTCCGTTAGGAAGCGTGTACCTCTGCTGCAGAAGGTCCCTCGCCGTCATGTCCTGGAGAGGAAATGGACAGAAAGTGAGAAATGTGGATGTCTATGTGGATGGCAAATCGTAGATGGCTGTGGTTCTAAGTGAATGTAGAACAGTGTGGTGCATCTGTACGGTGGGGGAAAGCAGGTATTACATTCTTGACTCAAGCAGAGAGATGCAGAGAAATGCAATTCATTGAACAAATATGCAAATGTTTTCATACCCTTAAGTTAGGATAACTGCTACTCCATGTCGAGATGCTTTATGCTTTAGCTGTCGTGTTTTTTTTTTCCTTGAAGGACACGCACACCAAAAAAAATCGTTTATTTATATTCCAATAAAGCCTTATATGTTGCTTAGTTTCCAAAAATGGGATTTTCAGAGATGACGATGAATTTTCCGGCGAAGGATTCTGCAATTCCCGCAGCACATGTTAACCCCCGACCCCTCACTGCTAAGAATAGCAGCAGCACGATGCATTAAAACACCCGTTTCCTGCACCCTCATCACCCGAATGACTGCATTCCTCAAAATCCCACACACACACGCACACACACACACAGACACACGCACACAGACACACATACACTTGCACACACAGGAGGAGGTTTCACAAAGCCTAACATTTAGAGATGAATATGCTGCTCTCTGTTGTGCTTTTTCTTCCAGTCAGTGTCAGTTTCTGGACTCAACTAATTGAAGACGGATGTGACTCTTTCAGGATTCTACATATTCTCACTCCGACCCACTACATCGTACCAACTTAAATTCCTGGGATCTTATTCAGACTTCTCCCCTGAAACGGCCACCCTCATGACTTTGGAATATATTTGGACAATTAAAAGCAATTTCAAGATATTTGCAAAGGTTTACAAATACCAGAATGCCCCTTTAATCAATTTATGAACTGATTAGATAGCTAATGCTTTACAGAGGCCACGGCTGAATACAAAGATTATCATTTATTGATCCCCAGAGGGGGAAATCAGGCTCTGCAGCAACACAAAGACAAAGTAGCAGAAGAGAAAGTTCCTCTAATAAAAGTTCCTATTGATGAAAAAAACTGTTTGCTATTTGCTCGCTCCACCTTCCTATTTCAAGATCTTTAACATATCCAATGATAGCTCTGTGTTTGTGATTACACATATTATTTATTTACCTGGTAGAGCATGACTGGCTCGATGCTGTATCCAAGCATCTCAGCAAACTCTCTTGCAATCACTGACTTGCCACAGCCCTGAGAAATAGAATTTAAAAGCTGTTAGCAGCAGAAAGCCCTTAAATCATGTGATGTCCGTTGTGTGTGCTTCGTGTGTTGGCTACCTTAGCTCCGATCAGACAGATGTCCTTCGCCATGTGTGACTGCATCATCTCGGAGAGCAGCTGAGAGTGGCTCGGCGTGCTGATGAAGGTGGGGCTGCTGTTGGGCGGACGCAGCTCCTTGAGGCCTGCTGGGACCTGCAGTTTGAAGACGACAGGAAGTAACCATAGTTTATTAACAGCTTCATTCAGTTTCTCTCTTTATAATAACCACGAGTTGCAGACTTATCAGCGTCCCTGACGACAACGAAAACAATCCATAAGACCTCCAGCGATGCTCGTAAGAGGCCAAAAGAAATCTACGTCCCTGCATAAAGATAACACAACTTCAGAGGAGTTCAGAAGAGTGACATCATCTGTTTGGCTGGATGAGCAGCTGAACTATTCTTAGAAGACTGCTCCCTCTGTTCTCCTGAACCCCACACAGTGACTCATTCACAAACACGGAGAATTAAAGACTGATAACGTTGTTTCCTTCAAACGCTGCAGAGTTGCATTCACAGTATCAGTCAAAGATAAGATGGTCAAGCTAATGATACAATGTGTGTCTGTCGGTCTGTATGAGTGCGGTGCCTGCCCTGGGAAAACTCTGACTAATCTGTAGCCACTTTAGCTAAAATATGCTTCCTAGTTCAGGATTTGTTTGAAGCTTCAGATCCCATTCGTTAGAACAGACAGATAATCTGCTCTGCTAAAATACGAACAGCGCACAGGATTCTTAAGCAGCTTTACTTCTCTGCCTTTATTTCTTCTAGTCATCTCTTCTGCAGTCACTGAAAACACTTCGATCTGCACACTCTTTCACTTACATGTATACGTTTGTTTGCAGACTCTCTGTGCTAGACCTTAACTGCTCGATGAAGGTTCAGCAACAAAACATTGCAAATAAATTGCTGGGCTGTCGTTGCTCCCTTCGGTCCACTCCTCCCTCTCCTTACCTTTCTCTTTTGAAATGGATTTGCCAAGCGCCCTTTTGTTCTGAATGGTTTGTTTTACTACACAATGTAAATATCCATCGGAAAAAGATGTCTCCTGTGGAGTTCTTTATTTTAATCACCCTTGTTGCAATTTTTGTAGCACGTGAGTCCCTTTTCTGTTTTAAGAGTCACAACAAACGAGTGTGCACATGCTCTTGCTTTGAAACAAATCCCTGCCAGTAGAGTCCACGTCATAGACATTTTGGAAAGACGAATGCAAAAGCAAAGGATACAGCAACACATGAATGCTCACAATACAGGATTTAAAACTACTTAATAAAACATTACATAAGTCATCTTTAACAGCAGCTTGCAGCAGGAGCGGCGCTTTATTTCCTAAAAGCCCAAACCCACACAGTCAGAGTTAATCACCCCTGCACCATGCAGGAGTTTAAGCTTATTTTGCAGTGTTTACAGTAAGTCTAGTGTTACCTGAAAGGTGATGTCTTTGTCTGCCATACGTAGTGTAACATCTGCACGGCCCTCAACATCAATTGTCTTGGATACGCTCCTGATGGCGCCGGGTGCTGGCTGATGACGACCATCCAAGAGCTCAAACCTCTGAGAAAGAGAAGCACTGAATGACTGTAGGCCAAAATAATGATCTCGTCTTATGCTCAGACTATATCAAGTATGCACAAATAAAGAAATGACTTCTTGACTTACGCTGAGCACTCCCTCCACAGCCGTGCGTCCTTCCTTTCCTAGGATGCTGCTGTATGGGTAAAGTCTGTTGACGAGCTGCTGGGAGGACAGCATGGGGAAGGAGTTCTGCAACAACACAGAAAAAAGATGCATTTGATCGTAAAATGAACGGCGCATTCAGTCTTTTTTCAATGTTAACTCCAGACTTTCCTCCATTCTTACCAGCACGTGGAGGGCAGGAATCAGGTTGTCCACCGGGAAGTCAGGCAGGCCGAGGCTGGAGGATTCCTGGGAGCACAGAGTAGTGGCTAGAGACAGCAGCTGGGACACCCTGAATCACAGAACAGATTATAAAAACGTCAAATCACTACTGCAGAGTATTGACTGCACTGATTGACTTCATGATAACTTGAATGTACCTTTCTGCAGCGATGTTTGGTCCTGCTGTGTACAACAGCTCCAACATGTCCTGAAAAGAAAAGACCAACGTGATGAGACGACCTGTAGTACGGAAGCCCTAAGAGGACATACTTCCATACATTTAACATTACTCCGTTTCTCTTAAGATCTCAACTTGTTCATCTCCTAATCCGGGGATAACAGTTCTCGTTTTACTGTGATAACGAGTTTCTTCCTTGAGATCTGGAGAAAACCAGATAAAAACCAGAGTTCATATCCTGAGATAACGAGATAAACGAGTCATCGGAAATTGATTCATTATAACAAAATGTATGGATGCTTGTCCTCAAAGCAAGCAGATCTTTTCGAGAGTCCTTTTGCTATTTCCAGTAGTTACATTATAATCTACAAAATACGAATAGTTGAATCTCTTTATTGAGAGTCATTTGTAGTAGTGGCCCAATTAACTCAAGAAGGTGCAGTTATGTGAATCTTCAATCTTTGGCTCGTTGTGCTATTTTTCCTTAATATTTCATTTCTCACAAGCTACAATACAAATCTCCAGTGACGTCTAAATGATCACATGAATGTGATCTGGAAATCTGCTCCATTCTCTCCACATCAGATCAGATTTTCCAGTTCATAAAAATCTGACCCCCGTGGAGAACAAGTTAGATCATCTCCAGTTTTCCCCGAGTCTTTAATTTTCCACTAACAGTGTGACCTTTTGGTTGCAGGACATTTTTCGTGTGAGATAATGGAGTTATTTCTGGTCTGACCTTGAATGGAAGGTAATAGATGTCTCTGGCCTGGAAGCGTGAGCGGAGAGGAGGATCCAACGGGTTGCCCTTGTATTTGGGGACAGGAAGACCGAGAGCGATGACCCGAAAGTCCTCGCTCACACGGACAATCTTCCAGCTGTCCAGCTCCTCTTTGGTGTGATCCTGCAATGCATTCAGGTATTCAACACTCCGAAAACATCCTGTATCTATAACTGGACATGAATGCAATGTGTATGCAAAAGATTTCAGGAACACAGTTAGACACTGAATGTCACACAGTATTTACAGTGACTACCAGGGCTCCTCTTAGACATAAGAGCAGCCCTGTATGAGTCACATGACAATTGTCTGCATTTCAGAAATAATACACGCCGGTACAACGACTCCCACAGAGCAAGAGTGAGTCTATAAGGAGGTACATCTTGTAGAAATGGCAATAAAAAGAAACTTAAATTTACAAGGATTGGCCGTAGAGCCCTGCACTGGAAGGAAGAGAAGCCTCCTACGTATTGTGGCGGCCCTCTGGCCTGTTAGGTTGTGCCTTCTCTTTTGTGTTGCACCTACATGTCAATGGTAGGCGTGGCTTCCCATCAGCCTGACTGAGAGCACCTGGGCCTGATGGTCACAGTCTGCCACCTCAGTCTGCTGAGGGAGCCTTTCATGCATGCACTTCATCGTCCTTTTCCATCCAACACATGCACAATACACTTCTCACACACCCACTGACTTACACTTCTGACTCTACTGACATCCAAACCTCATCTCTTAGTCTTTTCATTTAAGTTTTAGTAAATAAATCAGCATGAATAAGTGTTGTTGGTGCATCATGTGGTGTCGGACACATCGGAAAAACCAGTTTCCTAGTTGTAAACTGCACATGAACGCCTGCTCAAGTCAGAACTATGGTACTTGTTGTGTTGTTTTGTCCATTTCCTTTTCATGTATTGCGGGGGGGCTGATTGGTTTTATGGGTTATGCGTCATGAAAGTCCAGAGTTTTTCAAGTGAATTTCATGAACAGTTACGGCATAAACCACGGACAGTTGTGATGTTGGTCCTGGCTTTTCTTAGACGACAATGAGAACATTTAGAAACAGGAAGAACACTCATCGAGAGGAGGAGAGGAAGACGTTAAAAATGAAAATAGTGTTTGAGAAGAAAGTGACATTAAGACATGTACGCTGGCGTCTTTTGGAGGTTTTACGTCGCGCTCACTCAGACGACAGAGTGGCAGTACAATTAAAATAACACAGTCAGCTGATCTGGCGCTCTGTGGGTATCTACAGAGACAAATGGAGAAATTACATTGAAGTGAAAAGAAGCAGATGAAGAGGAGAGTGGTTCTTATTCCATGTTTGTGTGCCATGTTGAATCTTGTGAGTTTTTATATCATCACGTATTCTCAGCCTGCTGTCAGTGAGAGAGTGTAACCAGGTGTTCAGACTTTTAAAAAAGTGTCTGCAGACGTGTGGAGTTTTAAAAATGTTCTTGGAGGGGAAGTTTATTTTTAAAAAAGAGTATAAAGGATTTTTAGACACTGAAACACTGTGACAAAGCCATTTACATTGTTTTCTTGGACTTATTATAGTTTGTGTGGATGACTGTTGCACATCTTGACCTTAACTGCTCCCTGTGTTTGACTCATGAGGTGTGTGTGTGTGTGTGTGTGTGTGTGTGTGTGTGTGTGTGTGTGTGTGTGTGTGTGTGTGTCCATAAGCCCCGTTTCCACCAAGCGGTCCGGTTCAGTTCGGTTCGGTACGGTACCCTTTTATTGGTGTTTCCACCGTCAAAAGTTAGGAATGGTACCAAGATAAGGGATCCGTACCGTCCTACTTTTTTGGTACCCTTCTGTTGGGGTGCCAAGGGTACCGATCCAACCCTAAAGGGTTTCTTGTTTACTGTGTCCCATGTTCCTCTTGAACATTTAACTTAATTAATAGCGGGCTACACTGTGTTGGGCTGCTATGATGTCACACTATTACATAGCTGACGCTGACGTCCTAAATGTAAAGCGTGCAGATTTACGGGAGAGAAGTTTCTTCATCATCATTATGATTCATAACCAAATCAGAGGACTGGACTGCAAACAACTCAAAGACTGTTTTGTTTTTTCCCACATGTTAAATATTTTGTGTCTAAAATGACTAAAAGCTGCAAAAGTTTTGGAAACTTGTCAGTGGACTGTTGTTGTTTGAAGAGAAGTATCGGCTGTTTCTTCTTTTTTTTATTGCAAGATTCATTTACACAAAAGTCTGTGCGTGCAAGGATTACTATTTTAATAATAATAATAATGTGTTAGATTTTTATATCGTTTTTCTGGGTACTCAAAGACGCTTAAGAAAGGATAACAACAAAAGAGTGAAAACAAAGAAGAAATAATTTAAGAGAAAGAGGATGAGAACAGAGTTTGTCAGTGGTTGTAGGTGATGTTGAAGAGGTGAGTTTTTAGGGATTTCTTAAAGGTGGAGAGTGAGGGGGGGTCTCTGATGTTTTTTTGGAGTGAGTTCCAGAGGGTGGGAGAAGCGATGGAGAAGACCCTGTCCCCTCAGGACCGATGTTTAGTCCTGCAGAGGGGGGACAGCTGAGAGTGCGGCGGGGGTTGTGCCGGTGGAGGAGCTCAGACAGGTGGGGGGGGGGGGGAGCCAGGTAATGGAGGGCTTTATAGGTGATGATGAGGACGTGATGAAGTGGACACACTGGGGGATGGGGAGCCAGTGGAGGTTATGAAGGACGGGGGTGATGTGGTCACGGTTAACGTGGAAACTTAGCATAGACACCTGAGGATACTAGTTTAGATCCTGTATGATGGCTGCTGCATTAGTCATCAAAGCCCCCGAATAAAGACAATAAACAGGTTTTAAAATACCAGATCCACTTTATAGACCCTCCGAATCCTCATGGCTGTTTGACTTATGTTTGAGTGCATGCGCTGCTCTGACCTGCAGCAGTTTGTCGTATCTCTCAGACGACATCAGGAAGCGTCCGTCCTCCAGCTGCATCTCTCTGTTCTCCAGCAGGTTGTTGAGGACAGGCAGGACGTTTCTCTCTGCCTTCTCTAAACCCTCCAGGACCAGGACTCGGCCCTGCGTTGCTGCCCTTACAGCACACTGAGGACAAACACAAATAAGACGATGAGACCATTCAGTGAATTCCATCAATATTCCTATTCGAATTAGAATTGAAGAAGGGGGGTGTTGGTAACAGGGAGTTGCACAGTCGGTTCAACCTCTGGCCAAATCTGCTGCTCGGTCATCCTGCACGACCTCAGTCCCTGTGGAACGGTTAATAGTGCAAAAAGCATTTATAGAAAGAGCAATCTCAATGTGCAGCAGTTCTTACTTCCCCATGCTAAAGTGAGAAAATGAGCCTGCAGTAAAGCCTTTCCCGAGGATGTCCTCACCTTATTGTGGTCGGATCGTCCGCCAAACTTTCCAAACCAAGCTTCAAAACCGTCTCAGCTGTTTTAAGAAGGCCTATTTTCAACCACCAAATGTGGGGGAAAAAACTGAGCTCCTTTTGGTTCCATTTAATAGGCATGTGTGCATGTGCGTGTGTGTGTGTGTGTGTGTGTGTGTGTGTGTGTGTGTGTGTGTGTGATGCTGCGTGTGTGTATGTACAAGACGCACATTTCGACAGGGCTCAAAAAGCACATCTGACGTCAAGAGGCAGGAAACTTTAGCTGTCTGGTCGCACCACAGAGCAAGTGGCCATATAATTAGGTTAACATGTAAATACGAGGCAGGCAGTGTGGGAAGCAGAGCCATAAAACTATAGTGAGGACCAGATGCTCTATATTTAACTCTCGATCCATTTTCGGCACCAACGCTGTAATCAGATAATTGTTAGAAATGTAAGTGACGCAGGATGGCGAGGGAGACGGGGAAAGCACAGACGGACCTTGTTTTCTGACTGACACTAACTGATCCAAGAAAGAACATCCAGCTGATACTCAGAAGCTTTTAGCAAACATGAAGCGATCGGGCTGGAACAAACAGAGTACTGAGAAGATAAGGAGGCATGACATGAGTGGGGAGAGATTTCAAGTGATGCATAAAAACTTCACCAATGTTTCTTGCACATTTCTTGTCTTGCAATATTTATGTGATATAAAGCTATTTGTTGTGTTTTATTCTTTGCATTCTCATTAATCAATGCACCGCTCACAAGTTCAAGTAAATCGTTATATGAGACTCGGATTTGTCTTTACCAAACTCTGCAGGTTTGTCAAACTTGTAAGTTTAAAGGAAGATTGTGCGACCTTTTCATCCAGTAGATGTCGCCCTTGAGCACCAGCATGAAACCAAAACAAACTGCTGTTTAGAGACACCTCCGCTATTCTGAAGCCTCCGCTCTCCTCCAGCGACACACCTCCAACCCCTCTCCCCTCGCACGAAGAAGTTATCAATTAGAAAGCTCCATAATTAAACGCAAGCGGCGGACAAGATTGTCCTTTGCTCGAGCTGCAATCACCCGTGTCCTGCAATGTTGTGTTAGCAGGCTAATGTTAGCGCTCTTTGGTTAACTCATAGCTTCATATTGCACATAAATTAACACGGATTGATCGTGATCTAAAGGCACTTACATGACATCCAAATAATCAGTGAGTATGTTCTTCTTCTTCTCTCTAGTCCTTGACTAAAACAGCTTTAATACACAAGGGGAGGAGCCGGCCGTCCCGTCCATGTAAACATGATTTAAACACGGCTTCCATGCACCCTGACATTTCAAGTAACACCTGATTTGACCAATTAGGACCTTTCATTCACTGCTCCTAGTCTACTATAGCCAATGAGATCCTAAGTAGTAACTGGACTTTCTTTCTCTGCCCGCCATGATGGGAATTACACACGACAAAGATGTGTCAGTTAACAAAAAAGGATAACAACAGGGTCTCTTTAGAGAGTCAGGAGCAAACGAGGTCAACTGACTCTAGTTGGCGAAAGTGAAGTCAGCGGAAAACAAATTTACTGGAAGTAAAAAAAAAAAAATTAAAAAAATGGAGACAATCCAGGATGAACGGACGTGTGCCCAGCTCTGGAAAGCAGTGCTGGGAGGGAAGCTTGCTGGTGAGTGTTTTGTGGCTAGGCCTTGACCCCTGGAGCCCGACCTGGTACAGCCCTATAAGCCGCTGATCGCCCACAGGGATCAGCATCTGGATGGTATATCGTTGAACTCGCTGACTACCCATTGGTTTCAGCTGGAAGTATAAGCTTTGTATCACTATATCTGAGTCTTACTTGCAGGGTGGGTTAGAGGTACGCTACATTACATAATAGCCGGATAACTGGAGAGAGGTGACTGTTAAGATGTCAAAGATAGAACAAGAATGCAATCACTTCCATGTGACTCCATCTTTCCTTGGAATTTGTTGGGTGGGGTGATGCTGGAACTGAAAGAGGGGAGGGGGAGAAAACAGAACGAGTGAGAACTTAAGAAAACGAAAAAGGAGGGAGGGCAGGAAAGAGTCAGCACAGGGACTGACACGTTGGGTCTGAATATAGGCTGCAAATCAGCACATGGCCCGGAGGAATACTTGGATGTTCTAGTTAGCACACAAACACACAAACACACACGCACACACACACACACACACACACACACCTCCTACGATACCAAACTATTCTCAAAGAGAAAAGCTCGCTAATTTCCACCCACACATCTCCAAACCCTCACACAAAATCAGTGTTAGATAATGACTGTAACGTGTCCCAATACACACTAATAGCACCCACGGGCATGTGTTCATAAACACGGAAATTAAGTTTTTATCCAAAACACCAACTCAGACTGCAGCACATGCCAGCGCACACAGGCACACTTCCTGCACACATTGAGAGTCATTTGAGAATGACCAGAAATAAAAAGTCCCTAACACTTATTGGTGTTAACAGAAAAGTATTATTTATGTTAATTAAACATCATATATGTGACTCAAGTGTCTTGAAAATCACTTTAAAGTCCACTCTACAACTAACACACATCATATATTAAAGGCAGGGTTGGTCATTTTCGAAAACTAGCATGATTTATAAAGTAGCATTCCCTCAGTGCTCCGTCTGCACCCACCCCCTCCCCTCTGTGCTCCCGCTAAAGCCACGCCCCTCACTTACACGAACGAGCGCCGTTGCTCCAGAAGCGGACCTCAGCTCATCGCTTGCATTGTGTAGAAACTACGTCGTCTCATGTCTCATTCAGCGGTAAGTAAACTCACAGTATAAACTCCGTCATCAGTGACGCACTTTGAGTGTGGGCTCGTGCACGCAAGAGGTAGAGAACGAGCAGGGAGACAGGGAGGCGTGATTGGTTCATCAGATTGGTACCTTGTGGCAGACATTGGTCGAAGTTTTTACAGGCTTACAACTGCTGCAGATGACGGGTTTTCTTTGTTCCTTTTTCAGAGCACACGAGTTATTAATTTCTGTCAGGACCTAAAGACAATTTACACCAACATCTTAAAAACTGGATCTGGAGGAAATTACCAACCCTGCCTTTAATGTTCTGCTTTCAGTGAGACAATAACACCTGTTCTCATCTTGATGGTGAGAGTGGGAAACAGTTTAGCCTCGGGGAGTGGAAGGGGTTTGCAAAGCACTCTCCATGGTTTTGTTGGCTCACCTGAGCAGCTACGTTCCTGTGTCATCATCGTGGGATGATAGACAGGAAACAAGTACTAATTCAGAGAAAGCTTCCAAGACTGATTGTTTCATTTACTCACGGTTTTGCTCACATTATTTGATGTTGTAACCTTTAGCAGCTGTTGAATATCCTCATTACAAAAATCTGCAAGAGCCGAACAAACATGCAGCATGAGGAGGACGACGGCCCCATGCTACTGATGAGCTTACTGAGAAATAAATCCTCCTAACGATCTTTTCAACCATCAAACCACAGAGAAAAAGTGCATTAACTTCTGAATGATTATCTGTGAGTTCTTCTTTCGTGTAGGAAAGATTTGTGGGTTTGAGGGATAAATGTGCTGAGAATAAAACCTAAAACAATCTTCACTCTGTTGCCATGGAGTTTATTTTTAAACGGTTATGCAATCTATGTTTTTTTTTTCTTTGGATGAAGCCATGTGCTAATTAGCTGTGGATAACGACATGACTGAGTAAATGTTAATAACCTCCCAGTTCCTCATCACTCGTCTGTTCTGGCTCCTCGAGGCTCCCTGACAGGGTTTAATGATCGAGCTTATGTGTGGTTCTTTTTTCTTATTTCCATAATTGTTTCTCTGTACCAGTGAGAAAGGAATGGAGATGAATGAAGAACAGAAAGTTCTCCTGAGAGAAACCCGCCTGGGTAATGAGGAACTGCTGGTCTCCATGGTTACTTAACTTACACATGCAATAGTGTGGGGGTGTATGTTTGCATGAGGCTCGATCGATTAAACGCTGGCATCGAGAGGAGCAGAAGGGAGGGTGTGAACCAGGTTTAGTTAAAGTGTATTTAAATGTTAAGGAACATTGAGTTTTTGTTTTGTTCCAACTTTGCTAAAGACTGTGGCCTTTCTGAACCCATATAGTTCTGCACAGTACTAAATATTACATGGGGATCTCGTGTGATTTGGCCGTTTTCACATCTGCACTCTTGAAAATATCTAGATCATTTCAGGAGGACTGCTCCGGATATTCTCCCTGACCTGGCTCTTCACATATGCACCTCACAGCAGGAGACTATCCCTTTCAGACAGATGAGGGATTTCACTGATGCCAGTATCCGATGAATAAGGAAGTTTTTGAGCTGGAAATCATGCAAAGCTGCTCTACAGGTTTCATAGACTGACAACATGAAAGATGAACATGAGAAGAAAATGGGATCTTTAAGCATCCTGATGTTACTGTGTCCTCTAAATGTTTTGGCAATGGAGAAACCTATTTCACATCAACTTGGGTTCATATCTTACCCTGCTTAATACACAACGAGTGAATACAAAGAAAAGCTACGAGCATCATATGTGTGTGGAGTTACCTGGTCAATGTAGAAGGCCGTCCCTGAGCGGATCTCTCTCCTCTGTTTCAGGTCGGTCTCGGTGGTGTCCCTGGACAGAGCCACATATTCCACCTCCCGTTTGGTCAACTCCTGCTCGACAACGAGGGAGAAACTCGGATTTACACAGAAGCACTCCAGATACTAATGGAAAAGTTCAGGCTTTCAACAAACAAGCACAATAAAACAACAACAATACAATAATATTACAAGGGTGTAAATGTGAGGCAGTGAAAAAAAAAACATGGGTAAAAAACTGCCAACGTTATCAAATTTTAAGTCAAATTTGAGGAATCAGCGACACATTTCTGAATTAATTTCTTTCTGCAAAAGTGCCGTAACAACGCTCAGCAGGCATCACGTCTTAGTATATTCATGTTGATTCTGCGACGGCGTAATATTGGTGTCCCAGTCTGTGAATTCACGTTGAGTTTCAGAATTGCAGAAGCACGGCACAGCTGGAGGTCCACATACACACACAGCCAGACATGCACACACACGCACACACACGGTGCTGCACTCCCCCGCTGGCTCCGCTGACTTTCTCCCGCCTCTGTTACTACTTCAAAAGAGAGGATCCCTTCAGCCCCCCATTACACCTCCGTGACATTCACATTGAAGGCGAAACGTCACAGGGGCGTAAATATCGCAGCAGTTTGAAAAGGGTTTATCATGTTTACAATCGAGCATGTTGAAAAAATACATATATTAATAGTTTCCACACTTTTTTAACTTTTTTTATTCAACATTCGAAGAAGTTTACATTCAGTACATTTTGCGTGTTCTGCGCGTTGCTTGTGCACGTCCTCAGAATGAACACTGCACATAGGCGAGATACAATATGCTAAGTGCCAGGAGCAGTGTAGAGTTGTATGGTGATGAGACCGGATGTGATAACAGAGCTGCGACAGCAATGGTGGAAAGTTTTGAAGAGAAGTTGATAGATCAAGTCCGCACCTACTTTCATTTGTATGGTGTGTCGTTACCCTCATAGCCACAAACATGCGTGCCAAAATAGCTGGCGACAGATCATCTCTACTTGGGTGTTTTACGCGGTCTGATTGATGTGGTGCTCCCTCTAGAGGAATCCTCCAGTAACACACGTTGTACAAAGGCAAGTACGTGAACGTTTACGTCCACGACGCAGCTCGTTGTCTATGAGTATGCGTGGTTCAAAAGTATACTTGAGCTTTATAGGGACACAATACCTTGCAATTAATGACGATTAAAAAAATGAATGCATTAATTTCAGACCTTAAATAATCTTGATTAACTAGTTAAGGCTGACAGCGCTTGTTTTAAGTTTATCACAGACTTAGGAATACTTCTGAGCAGGTTTTTCACAAGCCATCCCTTCACTATCGTCTGTGTGTGTGTGTGTGTGTGTGTGTGTGTGTGTGTGTGTGTGTGTGTGTGTGTGTGTGTGTGTGTGCGTGGGAACTTACGAGGTACTGCATGGCTATGGATCGTCTCAGGGGTCCTGGGGGACCAATGAGGAACACATCCTGTCCCAAAAGATCCTTCTGCATAATCCATCTCAGGTGCTGGGCTACAGTCTGCGGCAGGGAGTCTGAAACTAGGAAACCAATGAACAATTCAGTTCCAGTAACTTTCTGACTCACCTGTCGGGAATGTGTTCCTCTTACTGCCTGGTGAATTATACTTTGTACAAACACTTTACACATTCATAGAAAACATACATACTGTGTTTGACAGGAACAAGCTCTGGGTTCTTGGGTGTCTTGAGCTTGTAAGAGATCTCTCCGATCTTCACTGTGTCACCTGCAACAATCAGGACACATGAAAAGGTCTCAGATAAGTCGTGTTATTATCAAAGCAGGCCGCTGGTATCACTTTCTCTTGTTATCTAACTTGTATTGGTTTTAGTTATTGGAGACCTTCGACACAGTAACTATATTAAATACAGGTGACAAATAAACAGCTCAGAACTGAACCTCTCTGGAAAGATGTTGCCTGGAGGACAAGACAGAGCTAAGCATCTGAAATAAAAAGTGTTTCTTTGATTAATTTATTCATTAGTATTCATTTTAAATTCTTGTTTACACTCTGTTATTGAGAGACATGCTTCTAACACACACATAGGCCTGAATCACACACACATTCACAAACAGGACGTGTGGACATGTGCTAGTGGAGAGATGTCAGAGCGGGGCTGCTACACACTGCTACGCAGGGAACGCACCAGAGCGGTTGGGGGTTCTGTGTCTTGCTCAAGTTCACCTCGGCAGCACTCGGTAAGTACCACCTCTCCAGCTACCAGACCAACTTCCATATTATGGTCTGCATAATAATTGGGACTCCGGCATCAAACCGGTGACCCTCTGGTTCCCAACCCAAGTCCCTGCGGACTGAGCTACTGCCGACCTGAACTACGCACCACTGCGTGCAGCCCAGTAATCGGTTTATCTCGATTATCTTGTTTTCATGATCCGGGGGGGCCCCACATGGCCAACACAACCATTACTAGTGTTACAAGCAGGGAATAAATAAGCTCCTGTTGTTAGCACAGGTGAAGATGTCTGTGAGAGTAAAAATGAGAGTCCAGCTGCTGTCGTCATGGCGTTTTGATTTAATTAGATGAATAAATATCACTTTTATAAAACAAGTTAATAAACACTTCTTTCTAATGTTTTATTATGAAACTGTTGGTTTGATTTCATGAGAGTCTAACAGGTGTGAATGTTTTTATGTCACTTAACCGAAGGTCGTGAATCTTCAGAATGGTCAGAGAGAGGTTGTATGATGAATGCTTGGTTCAGTTTTTCCACGTCTTAGTTTTCAAACCTTAGATCTCAGAAGGAGCAGAAAAAAAAACTGAGCGTCTGTGAGAAATGTTAATAAACCTTCCACACTGACAGGTGAGTGAAGACGCTTCATTAGCATGTCCTGCTTCTTCAACGGTCAAAATGTCTCCTGTCAAAACAACCTGCAGGCATACGTTATTTGTTAAGCTGTGACCGTTTCTTATGCAAACAAAGATGGCCGCCTAAGTCACATTTTAGTGACACAGCCAAACATGGAATATCAGTTTAAAATATAAAACATGACAATAGTATTAATATCTAAGGGGGAAATTAAGAGGTGAAAGATCCCAGATTAATAATGACATAGGTCACTCCTCGCTGCCTTTTTTTTTAAACAACACAAAACGTGAAAAGTAGGAAACGTGATAAACACAATAAAACACAGACCGATGTCTTCGAAGTTTTGACAACCTTACATCAAACTACGGGGAAGTGTTGTTAAACCACCTGAGAAGTTGTTCTGAGTAATATGTTTTAGAGCTGCACCGATTGGGAAATTCAGGGCGGATACCGATACCGATGTTTGATGTAACAATTGAACCGTTAGCTGAATCTGATACCGATGTTTGATGTACCGTTAGCTGAACCTGATACCGATGTTTGATGTAACAATTGAACCGTTAGCTGAACCTGATACCGATGTTTGATGTACCGTTAGCTGAACCTGATACCGATGTTTGATGTAACAATTGAACCGTTAGCTGAATCTGATACCGATGTTTGATGTAACAATTGAACCGTTAGCTGAATCTGATACCGATGTTTGATGTAACAATTGAACCGTTAGCTGAACCTGATACCGATGTTTGATGTAACAATTGAACCGTTAGCTGAACCTGATACCGATGTTTGATGTAACAATTGAACCGTTAGCTGAATCTGATACCGATGTTTGATGTAACAATTGAACCGTTAGCTGAACCTGATACCGATGTTTGATGTAACAATTGAACCGTTAGCTGAACCTGATACCGATGTTTGATGTAACAATTGAACCGTTAGCTGAATCTGATACCGATGTTTGTTTCATGATTTCTTCTGGTGTCAGACTTAAATGATGTCGACATTTTCTCTCATGTTTGACGATGAAAACAAGTCAGAAATTGTCCAACAGGTGACTTCATCTGCCCAATAAAAAAACTCTTCTCTGAATCAGTAGTTAGGTGAACTAGATTCCGGCATTAAATTGATTTGGCACAAGCCGCACAACCAATACAAATCGGCGACTGACTTTGGTCCATGCCACATTATTTGCAGATGCGCCGATGTCTGTCAACGGGGCCGTTATCGGCAGATATATCGCTGTTGAACCGATGCATCTCAGTCATTTCAGTCATACGCCTTAGGTTGAGTATAACAACAGCAGATGTAAGATTAGAGGAGTTCCAATAACTAGAGGAGTAAATGACTGAAAACTAATTTCAACAAGTTTTAGAGACTTACTTAAGAGTTTAACTTATTCCTCCAGATGTTCAAACTGGGATTGGTTTTAAAATATCTGCATTTATTAATAAAAAAAAAACCCTCCCCAGTTAAATCCTACTGTTGAGGACAAGCTCCAAGTTTCAATTTTTAACAAAAAAATACCAAATGTGAAGTCCTTCACTTTCAAGCGGCGGCAGCTGCGTCCTCCGTGTACACTTAGGATTACCTGGATGACTTTAACCTTTCACCTAGTTTCTTCAGTATTCATAGAAAGTGTCCTAAACACGGTTAATATTAATTTAATCAGACTAGCATCATTTCCTTATGTCAAATTAGCTGGTAAATAATTATACATATTAAGAATCTGCAGCAGCTGTTACCTAGCAACCGCTGTCACAAAGTCGAGTAGTTTAGCGAGCTAGCTAACAACTTATCGGTCAATAACACACATTTTCAGTTTTCTGTTAAATAGAGATTAGCAGTCAATACAAGAATAAAAAGGTGATATATAACTTGTTTACCTGAAGATGTGTTGAGTAGTTTGACCTCATGTGTTCTCCACATCCAGCCGTCTCTCCCCAGGACGGCGCCCAGAATGTTCCGCACTCTCCGGGCAGCGACGCTCGCAGCTGGGCCGCTACATAAGATCTGTGGGTGCATATTTAAACTACGCTGCTTCCGTCTAAAGTATAAAGTAGAATCAAGTCCACCGGCTTCCCATTCAGAAATGTCATTAGCTGTGTGGCCTTGTTCCCATTTCATAACATCTGTCAGCTCATCTTGCCTGGAGGCGGAAGATAATATAAGAGGGACAAACCGGTCCGCGGTTAAAGTCTTCCGTAGTTGTTTCACGTTTTGTTGAGTGTTTCGTTCCGACAGCGTAATGCGCCTTCTTTCATTTATTTGCGGCCCTATGTTGGATAGATTAGTTGGATAAATATTTTCTCATGAATAAGCTTTTATTCTTTATCAATTTAGCTTTTTATTTTTGTTAGTTTTGAATAAATGGCTTCAAGCCCTGGGATGCTAGACTAGTTTGAGTGTTTATATTTTAGATGACATTAGATAAGCGTCACAGAACAGGATGGTAAGCCTTTTAAAATATAATAGATACATTTTTGAGGAAATTCAGCGAGAGTAGATATATATATAGCTGTTGCTTTGACTGTAAAATATGGTTGTTAATACTACTAAATACAGTAATCCATGTTTGAGTTAAACTTGCAGAAAATTTCAGCTAAATGGCATTTTATTTCTGAGGTTTTCACAGCTAAACATTGGTGTTTATTGAGTATTTTTCAGTCAAGTTGAATAAGATTTGTTGTACAATTAACGCAATTGATTGCAAATACTTCTGAAATAATTAGTTTAATAGCTGTATAGTCGTGCTCATTCAGCAGAAAATGGCTTTTGGGTTTACCTATAGTTTAAATTGTATTTTGTTGTAAATTATAACATACATTTCTTTAAAAAAATAACATACATTTTAGTTGTTTTGATTGATAAAATCCTTTAAGAACAAGTCTGAACAATTGTTCTTACCAAAAAACTTCATTTAATGTGTGCAAATTTGATTTTTACAACCTCAGAGCAGACAGAGCCTCAGGGCCCACCTGAGATCTCAGCTGCCCCCTCTAGGGAGGCCCAGACCCCAGGTTGGGAACCAATGGCCTAGACCATGCAGGCCTATTGCACCTTGTGTGACAAATGTTGGTTTGCAAAAAGAAGAAGCAGAAAAAAACAAACAGTCACTAAATATTTTGCCAATTAAAAAATGTGGCTTTACAGTTGGTCAAATCAATGTTTTTCTCGGCTTAGGCTATATGTTAAAATATATTTTGAACGTCTTATTCCTGCTTGATTGTGTTTGTAATGCTCTGTTTTGACTGTCTGAAGCACTTTGAGTCTCTCTTTGTATGAGTGGTGCTCTATAAATAAACCTGCCTTCCCTTCTGAGATCCAAGACAGTTTTCAGTGAAGAGTAAAAGGAGCATAAATAAAATACCATGAAGAATGTGGAAAACTCTATAGGCCTTATCATTAATTAGATTAGCAAAGTAAGTAGCCTACCAGAATCAATGACGTCATTGAAATACTCACACATACATAAATCTACTCACTTGCACCCGCATAAATATACCCTACACACACTCCCTGTCACACATCCGATCTGTGCGCGCGTGAGATCCCCTCCGGCCCGTGACAAACCGTACCCGTGCCGCGCGCGTTTAAGCGGGTTTGACATTTATCACGTGGAGCGCTGATAGGCTCGGCCCTCCAAGGGACGAGCGCAGCGGAGGAGAGACGAGCAGGCAGCAGGAGGAGAGCAGCGGAGGAGGAGGTGGAAGGAGAAGTGAATCCCATCCCTTCAGAGCGCATATGAGCGGAGTCAAGGCTGCGAGGCACGACTCCTTCCCCTGATTCGGTTCTTTCTCTCCCCGGAGCGCACTGAGAGCTCTCCGCCGACCATGGAGGATGTGTACTCGTACAGCCGCAGCCCTGTCTGGGAGGAACTGGTTAGTAGCCTACAACTCAACATTGGAGACTTTTTTAAATCACTTCTTTTCCCCGAAGAAAAAGCGAAATTTGAGCTCTTACTGAAATGCACTTGAGGTGCAATTAAGAGGTTTTACTGACGCTGTTTTCACACTTTGAGGGTTCACCAGCCTGTGTTCGTGTTTGACGTTTTACTTTAAATGTGCCGTGATTTCAGGACTGCTCTGAACACCGTTTGAATTTCATTGACGGGTCTACTTTTCTTTGTAAGTGCTGCTATTTGCGAAACAGGCGATGCTGAATTGTAACGATCTTTATCGATATGTTCCGATTCCTGAGGTGGTCTGGACTTCTTAGTTGCGTTTGTTCTCAGATAAAAGCGTGAAGGGGGGGGGGGGGGACTCCTCTTTAAATGTTTAAGGATACCCTGCCCATTTCCTTGAATCCTATTCCTGCATGTCGTCTTGCTCAATTCACTGGAGATTATTTGAAAACGCTCAGCAGGATTACTCTATTATTTAATATCTAAATTCACATATAAAAATAGGGTTTAATCTAGTAAAAGGAAAACATTAGGCTGTAATATTTTTCTGTCTCTGGAGGCAGCAGTTTATTCGTGTGCATCCACATTTATCCCCATAAATAACAATAATATGATATGGTAATGCAATCTTCTTTATGCATTAGATTAAAGGGGTTTTATTTGATTAAGGGTGATATCATAATCACTCTCCTGAGTGCAGTTCTTGTAGATTCACAGTGATATTATTTACTTGTTTTAAACGCACTTAGGCTATAACACAATTTTGAGTGTTATCGTCGCCTTGAAGGAAAAAGGAGGCTATTTTTAAAAAGTAGTTCGGTCACACTTCTTGTATTTCCGTGGCACTGCCCGGATGCAGTCGCTAGGGTCTGCCCCATGCCGCGGACATGTCCCCCAGTGCTCGGGGTGATGAGGCGGTCTGTGGACTGGCTGTGCAGCCTGCAGCCACAACCAGCCCAGGGAGGCACTGGGAAAGGGGGTGGGGGGTTGTTGTATAGCCGACACCGTGTGTGGAGCCCATCCCCTGTGCGTTCACCAGCCCACACACACACGCAAACACACACACTCGAGCGAACACAGCCGTCTTTATCCCGGAGGTAGTGAGAGAGATGACAGCGAGGAGAGACGCTACACAGCCGCTCAGAAAGCTACCGGGAGCGGAGGACCGAGCCAAGGCTAACCCTGACTGGTTTTCTCCTTGCCCTCGACAGGAGCCGGAAAAAGGGCCGGCGTCCGCGGCGGGGATCCATGCCCATGTGGTGGGGGCTGTCGCCGGCTCTGGGGCTGCGGACGAGTCCTCTGACAGCGACGCGGAGCAAGAAGGCCCCCAGAAACTCATCCGGAAAGTGTCCACCTCAGGACAGATCAGGAGCAAGGTAAGAAATCAGTGTGTGTCTGACTTACTGTGTTGTGTTGATGTTTTACAATCTGAGCTGCCTGTTGATTGAGCCACTCAGGAGAGACATGTGTTGTTGGAGCTTGTTGCTTGTAGCCAAAGAAAGCACTGTTGCTTCAAAGTATTGGTGGCATTCACTGTATTCTATGTCATGCTGTTACAGGAACATACTTATGTAGGGCTTTTGTAGGCTATTTTGCACACCACACAATCGCACAAAACTTTATCAAATCCTTAGCAATTTGAACAAAGTAGCATCCTGTGACAGCTGATGCATCTATCTGTGTCTGTAATCCTGCAGTGCACAGTACTGTTTTGATTCCACTTTCATTTCAATGCACCCTGTGAAAAAGAAGTTAGTATTGAGAATAGACACAAAACACACTTTCCTCATCTTTTTATGTAACCAAACAGTGAAGTAAGGAATGTGTATGCAGGGCAGTAAGTAATATCTCATGTTTGATGAATACAATGGGGAGTTAACGATCCTCTGCACCCCTGCATCGGACCCGTCTACGTCTGACTACGTAACAGGATGCTGAGCTGATTCTTACCTGTGACACCTTAGCTTTCTTGGCCCACTTATCTTTTACACTGTAAACGAGCGGCGTCCTCCGCTCCCGCCAATGCATCCACTTAATTATTGACTGCTCCACTCCACACTCCACTTACATTATTCAGCACGGGGATGTATTTTTAGCAACGTGGGGTCCAGGAATGTCTGGCCAAGCCTTTTTTCATGCAAATGTCCCACATGAGTGAGTGTAGTTAATGCTTTCTAAAGCATGTGATGCTTGGATATGACTCCGATTATATTCATTTCTGATAAATCATGTCAATACTTTTGCATTGTAAGATTGTCTTAAACTTTAACACTTCAGTGACAAGCATCAGTCAAGCGTTCCTGCATGTGGCCTAATACAATATGAAACATGGAAATTGGAGGAACAAAAAACAACAAAGCCGGAGCGCTAATAGCCTCGTGGTCATGTCGCGACGCCCCATGTTCAGAGGGTACAGTCCTCGTCGCAGCAGCTGTGGGTTCGAATCCGACCTCGGCCCTTTGCTACATGCCTTCCCCCACTCTCTCCTCCCAACACTTCCTGTCTCTCTTCAGCTTTCCTATCCAATAAAGACTAAAAGGCCCCCCAAAACAAACAAACAAAAACACCAAAGTATTCAGTGTAGTGACGTGTGACCGCTCACACTAGGAAATCCTTACACTTGAAAAGTAGAACAACAGAGACACGTTTGATGCGTTTCTGATGAATCAGAAAGTTTAATTTGCAATGTAAGATGTTGTCTTTAAGTTGTAAAACTTAAATGACAAGTTTCAAACACAAGCTACTGAAAGCTGTTGTGAAATATTCAAGCTTATCTCCTATGAACATGAAAAAAACCCAAAAAGCAAATACTGACACTTTAAGCTTAAACGTTGAGATATAAAATGCTTAAATTTGATAGGTGTTCAAAGTAGTGATAAGATAATTTACTCTCAAAACACGCCCCTCGCCAGCTGTCTATCTTAATTTCCTGAAGCACTGTTTGTGATGATTTCATTTTCCCTCACTTTAATCAATTATTTTATTCCCCTGTTGCTTCTGAAGTCTCAGGTGGAAGTTTCAAACGTGGGTGAACGTCGGGGTTGATATGAGTCGTGATGTACCGTTTGATGCAGGGGTGCTTCTTGCATCTGAAGGCCAGATTTAGAGCCCATACAAACCATATCTGTTGTGCAGAACTACATGGTGGACTACATGACAACCTGCAATTAGCTCATGCTGCTATCACAATGCTTTGAAGCACTTTTCAGTAATTGTATCTTTGTGCTTAGCATGTTGACATGGTGCTCACAGCGGTTTCTGAGTTGTTGCTGCGTGGGTCAGTGGGTTTTCTCTTTCCCAGTGTGTGTGTATGCGTGTGCGTGTGTGCTAAGAGTTGCTAATGGATCATGTAGGCACTGACTCACTGAGTGTTGTTCCACTGGTTTGTTTGCTCAGCTCTGGACTGTGTGTGTTATCTGTGTGTGTATGTGTGAATGTGTGTACGTGCACATGCATGTGTACGCTGGACCATCACACTGTCCGAGTCCATCCCCTCTCCAGCCACCTTCTCTCTGCTGCTTCGGTTGCCACAGACAACCACATCTCTCATCCCTCACTGAGCAGCTCCATGGCGATGCTGCCTGTAAAACAGCTGGTTTGTTTCACAGTGACGAGTACGAGGTTTCATCTGCTGTCTTGTGTCTGCTTTTCCTTTTCCCCCCTTTATGCGTGTCCATTTGGGTTTGTTGGTAAATCAGCACACACAAGAAGTGAGAAGAAGAGGCCAGCAGAAATGTGCAACCTGACAGCACATCAAACGCAGCACCGAGGCGTTAAAAGCCTTTTTCTGTACCAGACATGTCAGAAAACCTGCCAGCTGTAAACTCCTGCAAAGACAATCTTTCTGGAATTAGAAAGATTATCTAGAAATGAACTGTACTGCTCATTCATTTACCTGCAAATCAAATCTTTACTACCACTTGCAGATAGCTCTACAGCTCATCCATCTGATGCCCAATATTGTTTATAGCAATTTAAAAACCCTTCACAGCAAATCAATATATCGTCCACTGTTGATGCTGCAGCAGCAGACTTGAGAGGTTGGGTATTCCTGAGATCATAATGTGATTTGACCGCACATGGAGGGAATCTGATGCTTCGTCTTATGGGCACTAAATGTTTCTAATCCAGTGAATGCTTTTGTGTGTAAATTAGTTTGAGCCAAAAGGGTGAGCCTAAAAAAGGTGTTTGTTTTGATAGAATTTGACTTCACATTGTTCGTTTATGTGAGCTTTGAGTGTCAGCCTTTTTAGCGCCTCTTCTCTCCCATCCTCTCCGCTCTCAGCCTCCTCTCTGTCCTCTCAGGGATTGCTGTTGCAGCTGAGGACAGATCATAAACTTGTGACTAATACTCGACTGCTTTGTGATTGAAAGCAGAGATGATAGTGCGTCGGAGTCTCCTGTAGCTGCTGTTGTTGTTGTTGTTCAGGGGACTGAGAAAGCTCTGCAAACCTGACAGAGAAAAGCCCCCACCTGATAGGTGCTGAGTGTGCTGCAGACCGACATGAGAATAATAACCTTTAAGCATGCTTCTGTGCATTCAGAGTGGTGATATAGGGGGAATTTTCATTCAAGCAAAGCGGATGTTTTGGATGATCAGCTCAGAGTTGAGCTAATTCGTCCATCTTTGTTTTTTTAACCTTTACTAGTATACTTCATCATCCTTCTGTTGGACAGATCTGTCATCTTAGGGCAGATTACACAACATCGACCTGCTAATTCTGCTGGTTTATTTGATCGTGTGAAACAGGGAGTTGTCCACCTAATCGTCTTGTGTGTATCCAGCGTCAGGCCAATCCTTTTCTTTGATGTGTAGAAAGGAAAAGTTGTGGTTTATTGGTCACTGGTTTGACTCTGAGGAAGACGCAGTGGGCGTCAAAACGTCAGTCCAGTGTTTTTCTTGGATTCTGCCCGTGTGAAGGAGTCCATTGAATCATATTTTAAAAGCTGTGGTTTATTGGTCGCTTGGTATGTCAAAAACAAACGTATATCCTGGAGAACTGTGCACCGGAAAAAAGGAAAGGTTTGCTCTTGTAAAAATGAAACCCCCTTAACACTTTATGTCGCAATGTATTCACCCATAGTTTTTTTCAGTTGTTATATCTCTCACTTTCAGCTGCAGAAATAGTTTCTCTTTATAATTATCCAATGTGGCACTTAAGTCGTGCACAGTGAGGTCCTCTTCGGTCCAAAGCTGGAGCTGAATCTAATTGCTGGTCCCAACAAAAATCACATAACATCCCCTGTACCGTCTTGACACATGTATACCTCCCCGTGCATGTGGTCCGGTTGCACAAAGGCAATCACAGACAGGGGAATTGCCACTTCATGCAAAAGGATTGTAATTTTCTCATCACCATGGTGAAATTTTAGCATGTAGTGGGAGTTTGAGGAGGCAGGGAGTTACAATTACACCCCACAGAGAGGATGACGTGCCAAGACAGCTACAGGAGGGAGGTGGAGCTGCTTCATGAAGAAACAGAGGCACAAACAGAGAGGTTTGTTCAGCACTGCATGGCTTCTAAAAGATGTGATTGTTCTGGCTCCACACAAACACTGGGGTCGTACTTAGGAATGACGGCTGATTCGGTAATGGAGGGAGTAAATGCAGGGAATGTGGGCTTCTCTCTGCAGCCAGTCAGCATCCTCTAAAAGTATAAGACAGATAAGTAAGCAGTCTTCTTTATGTACGGACCAATTACAGTCACAGCAGTTTAGTGTTATCAGTCATGAGTTGAAACTGCCAGACAGGGATCTGTTTTCTTCTGGCAAGCAGAGATATCTCAGTTTGTCTCTGCTTGTAAGGTTTCATAGACGTCAGGAAGGAGTCAGTGCAAACATATATTAATTAGCATTCATTTTTAATGGCGGATTTAAGACAATAGTGAGAAGAATTTGCATTTTAAGCAGTGCACGACAACGAAGATATCGGGTCTTTCTTTTCTGTTGAACAGGAAAAGTGCATACATAAGTTAGCAGCAGCGTCAGTGTGGGCTTTGTATTTGGGATACATGGTACTGAAAAATCAATCTGCTGTGGAAGTGTATAATCCTGCAGTTCCTTGAGTGTCCACTAGAGGCTGGCTGCAGAAGCACAGGAAGTCACATACACACCCATTCAAAAAAGCCTGTTTTTACAGCAGACATTAACATGTTTACAGCCTGGTTCAAAAACAAATATGTCTGATTAGCTCATGTCTCGATCAGCACACACTGTACGGGTGGGGGGAATTTTTTGATGACTCATCCATTTGACGAGTTATTCACAATAAGGCGCGGGATTGACAGGTGGGCGCGGTGTAACGGTTTCTCAAGAGGCTTAAAATCCGCCTCAGCTCCAGCTCTCAGCCTGTCGTTAGGTTGACTGATAGGTTGAGACAGGAGTTCCAGCATGGAGACCACCATCGATGGGACTCCAGCGCCCCCTGGAGGAACAGACGGGTGACGTCACTCAGACTTCGTCCATTAATATTTACAGTCTATGGTTCAGACCTCACACCAAAGCAAACTTTGAAATAATTCAGTTTGATTAGAAAGCTGTGCGTTGAAGTTTTGTTCCATCACTCTGAGCATAAATGTTCACTTCCTGCAGCAAACGTCGTCTCGTCTCTCTTGACAAACCATATGTGAGCACGTTGCTAGGCGACAGCTGAACTACTTACTAATTACAACTGAATATTGTTTTTCATTTTCTGCCTTTAAGACAAAGGCTTTATTTTCTTTTTTAAGCACACGTTAATTTCCAGATATGATGACATAAATGAGCCATCGCTGCAGCATCTTTGGTAAATAATAACCACAAGTAGCATTTCATATACAGCATGTTCCCATTCTACCAATATTTTGGGTCTTTTTTAGCATTTTGGGTATTTTTGTGCAAATTTAACCCAGGCTTTAGTTTGGTCCAAAAAACAGTTATCTGTGAAGTGATCACAACAAGTCACAGTCGCGCTGTTTTGGATCAAATATGTCGCCTGTAACACTTTCCATTTTAAGAATCTTTATTCTCTGTGCTTTAAATTAAAAAGCCCACAAAGCAGTCTTGCTAACCAAATAAGAAGGTGAAAGAAATGAACACATTTGAACTGTTACAAAGGTCCAGAACAGGCTGGTTTATAAGTCCAGGACAGTTAATGCTCCGGAGCCGTAAGAGAAGAGAAAGAGACGGTACATTGTGAATCCCTGGCTTGAGTTCATAGATGGTCATAGATGGCTCTGCATGAACTAAATATGTGAGTTTGACTTCATGTCTGTTTATCGTCAAAGGAAGGATGAAGGTCTGCTCTGCTCTCTTCATTTAGCCTTTCAGGGAACTCCTGCTCTGCTCTTATCCACCAGCCACAGCTGCTGGACTCATTTGAACCGCCTGTGCCTTTTGTCTATTGTATAAGTGTGTATGTGTGTGTGTGTGTGTGTGTGTGTGTGTGTGTGTGTTCAGTGTGTGTGTGTGTGTCACCCTGTCAGTGGCCAGGCAGAGTGTGGGTGTAAGGTACATGGTGCTCAGGTTACTCATTTCTCTCTGGCACAGGACTCGCTCTGTGTCTCAGCAGAGAGGAGCTGCACACAGAGGAGAGCACAGCGGCTATTTATAGATCACTTCTGGCCTACTTGGCAACAGGAAGGAGATGGAGACAAGGGAAAGGAACTATGGAGGCCAAGGAGGGACAAAATAGAAAATAGAACGGCCAACTAGAGCAAAGTCACTTCTGCTGCTCCGGCTGGCCGAAGAGAATTAACGTCAGGTTTAAAAACTTTCAGTCTGAAAGTTCCTCTCCAGAGAAAAGACTACATGTGGATAATAAAAGCTTCACTGCCTGGAGAAGAGGAATCAGTTTGGATTCACTGGTGGTGCAAGGCAGTTGTGATTGAGGGCTTATGATAATAACTATCCCAGGTAGAAATCGAACTCATGCAAAAAGTACAACACAGAAGAAACATTTCAAAAGTCACTGATGAAGCATCTGTGGATTGATAAAATAGTTTATGTGTTAGCATTGCTGGATTGTGTTAATGTTGCAATAGCAGTGCACTACTTGGACTACCTAGCAGCTGCCTGACAGCTGTAGCTAACACATCTCAGAGGCACATTAGTATCTTACAGTAGCCCTATTCAGACCGCTGTTTCAAGCCGCCATATTTACACCGCTGTGAATTTCCACCTTCAATCTGAATGTCAGAGAGAGAGAGAGAGAGAGAGAGAGAGAGAGAGAGAGAGGAATGACTTGTGTCAAAGGAGCAGCGGACCAGATTCAAATCTGGTCCGCCTGCTTCGAGGTCTATAGCCTCTGCACGTGGGGGGTGCACAAACTAACCGCTAGTCCACCGGCGCCCCATATTCATAAACAAGTTTAATGTCCGTCTATGTTTATATTGCACTTTTTATTCCATAAATACTTGAGAACACAAACACAGTTGTGAAGAATTCCTGTCGGCTGTCTCTTTAGAGGAAGTGAAACTCAGTGTGGTAACAGTGGGTTTTCCTTCAGATAAAAATATACACTGAGTCGACTTGGTAAGAGAGCTTCTACTCTGCAGTGACTCACAGTGTGTGTGTGTGTGTGTGTGTGTGTGTGTGTGTGTGTGTGTGTGTGTGTGTGTGTGTGTGTGTGTGTGTGTGTGTGTGTGTGTGTGTGTGTGTGTGTGTGTGTGTGTGTGTGTGTGTGTGTGTGTGTGTGTGTGTGTGTGTGTGTGTGTGTGTGTGTGTGTGTGTGTGTGTGTGTGTGTGTGTGTGTGTGTCTCCGTCAGTCATGAGGTGTTCATTAAGCTCCTCGGTCATATGTGTGCTCCCCCTCTTCCCTCTTCCAGTCGGATTAGCCGGCAAAGCAGCTCATCGTACGTCATGCGATGTGTTGATGTTTTCTTGTGAGGGTGTTTACACGTCGAGGAAGAAGAACATGTTTACAACGCTCCGCTTTGTGCTTCTCTAAGAACACTTCTGTCTGCACTCGTTCACCTCCTGTTTGCTCCCAAAATCTCTAAATAAGAAGATGACTTCACTTTGTAGTCCGAGGCAGGCGAGCTATAAGTCCTTATAGGGTGTTCAACATCGAGGTATTTCACCTTAATCCACCACAGGAATTCTGTCTTCAGGCGTACCTACGGAGAAAGGAAGCCGGGTATTAACGTAGGTAGACGGCAGTCTCCGAGAAGTTACAGTTGTCCTCTTCTGCTGTGTTTGTTTTTCTCCCTGAGTCATCATTTACGGGAAGATGTCTGGCCTTATTTTAAAGTCCTTCATTGAAGTGAGCTTAAAATAGTCTCTCCTTTTTTAAAAGGGACCCCCTCAAATCCGGTCGAGGATCCTCTGCGGCACTTTTCCAAAGAGCAATCAAGTTCTTTACACTTCAGTCAGTTCACTGCATGCTGCGTTCAGGCTGTAAACACTGTAGTAATATAACACTCTGGCAGTTCTCTGGCTTTGGAGGGAGATTTTTGAAGTCCACAAAATCCCTAGGGGGACATGACTTTAGTTATCTCGGTAAGAGAGTTCACATTTTTAACAGAAAATGTTAAAATTGGGAAAATGGAGTTTTGGGAAATGATGGTAGGATCAACTGAAAGGTTGCTTTAAGATCTGATGTTTCTATTCAGGATTGAATTAAAACTTTAGATTGACATTTTAGATTTAGATCGCCTGTGCACTCAAAAACTTTGTGAGCATTTTCTGAGTAAAATGTTGTTCTTGTAGTTTAAATATAACATGAAATAACTTCTGCAAGAACCATATTTATCTGTGTGATCACATATTTACGATGATCTTGGTTTAAGTTTGGCCATGAAGGATGCACCAGATGGATCCTTCAAAGGCTGGGACACGAAGGACGCTTTAGTCGACTGCGTTTGGGACAGCCTTCGATGCACCGCTGTGACGTAATCGGCCTTCGAATGCACCCTCTGAAGGCTGCAGCCCCTTAAATTGGGACATACTGAGTGTCTCAGTGTGTTAATAGATATACTTGAAAAGAGAGCAAGTGTGGGAGCTTCCAGCGTGCGGCTTCTTTACTGCTATTAGACGAACTGATAACGCCCTTTTTTGAATCATTGCCAAGCCTACGTTAGAGAGAACATTTGAAATAAGCGTAACGAGTGAATGAGGTACATTTATCTCAAACATCTCAGATAAGTTGGAGGCTATGGTCCCTTTGAAAGTTCGAATCTGGCCACTGCAGAGCATTCATGTGTGAGTAGCTCAGAGCACAGAGTGCGTGCAGGTCAGTAACCTGCAGGTTCCTTGGTGTTATGTCAACAATGTAAACATAGTTATGATGTATTTGCTGGTGATCAGAGTTTCAGGATGTTAGCTTCATGTCGGCACAGACTCTATCCCAGTCAAAAGGTGGGTCCAGATCAGGTACATCGTCCCTTCATTGATGACGCAGGTCTGTAGGCACACTGTGAAATACGATTAAAAAGTTTGACACTCAACCTCTGGTGCCTCCAGGAACAATGATCGATCGACGATCACTGTTGTCAATTGTAATCAAAATTCAGACCTTTCTGTCTGAGTCACAGGGACTGCTTTTTCCTATTCTGAAAAATAAGCTGTAGGGACGCCGGTGGCCCAGTGGTTAGGGCGTGCTCCACATGTACAAAGGCTGAACCCCTCGAAGCGGATGACCCGGGTTCAAATCCGACCTGTGGCTCCGTTCCTGCATGTCATTCCCCACTTTCCCTCTGTCGTTGATTTCTGACTATTGACTGTACTTTCTCTACAATGAAGGCATAAAAAGCCCCAAAATAAATCTTTAAAAAAATAAGCTGTGAACATGATTCAATTCACCACTATTATTTTAGATTGTGCGTGCGTGTGTGCGTGCGTGTGTGCGTGCATGCGTGCGTGCTTGCGTGTGTAGAGTGTAAAGTGTGTATCCACAGCGAGCCTGTATGCTGCAGCATGTTTCTGAGTTTAAGTTGACACAGCTGGTGGGCAGGATGTCAGCTTCAGGCCTCAGTCTCTGTTTGTAATTCTCCCCTTAGAGAGCAGCCTTCCTTCGCTATAAATAACCTCTGCGTGTGTGTGTGTGTGTGTGTGTGTGTGTGTGTGTGTGTGTGTGTGTGCGCCCCACCTCTCCTCTGTGTGTGCAGCGAGAATGTTGTTCTTCCTCATGCAGCATTTCCATCAGTGTGCATTTAATCTTTTCCAATGTCCACTGTTCCATGCGTTGCAGTATTTGCTCCGTGTGTGTGTTGTGTGTGTAAATGTGTGCCAGATGAAGGTGGTCGTAATGATGATGATGACTGTGTGCACTGTGTCACACACGCATTGAAGATGGTTTGATTTGAAGTGACAACACACACACACACACACACATACACACACACACAGACAAACGCACAAAGACACTGGATCAGGAGGACACAAGAATAATGTTTCCTTCTTTTTTTGTTCCTTTTTCTTTTTGCACTTCTCTCCTCCGCCTCCTCCTCGCCTGCCTTGCTTTAAAAATAGCCAACATGTGGAAGTCCTTTTTTTTAGATCGTCAAACTTGCATGCTTGCAGACATGTTTGTGTTTAGCTGAATTCTTCTGATTTCAAGGCGCTCAATGGGATGCCGTCCTTTCTCTTTTCTCCCCTTAGCTTACTCTATTCTTCCTTCCTCCTCTTCTCTTTCTGTCATTACTTTTCTTCTCTGGCTGAGGGGGGGGGAGAGGTTGAGTGAGACTGATGTGTGTTTATAGCTCTTCAGAGAAATAAGTAGTGTGTGTGTGTGTATGTAATGGGTTTTCCTTCGTCTCCTCTTTTTGGCCTATTCCTCGTCTCCCATGCATGAAATTGGAGCCCAAATTCAAACACTTTCACGCACATCAACAGTGCACACTTTTTAATCTTGCTAGCTGAAGAAAAACTGATTCAAGATGTGTTCTGCAGATAAAAGTGAGATGCATCGTCTTTGTGAAGAATGAAGCTTTTTGTTGTTTTCCCAATACTTCGTTTAAGTCGTTATCCTGCCTCTTCTCTCTGCAGACGAGCATAAAGGAGGGATTGTTGCTGAAACAGACCAGCTCGTTCCAGAGGTGGAAAAAACGCTACTTCAAACTGAGAGGCCGAACCCTCTACTACGCCAAAGATGCCAAGGTAGGCTTACCGGCTGTATCCTCGTCCTACACATTTACAGTGAGATGGATAAACTCTGACAGGGTCTATAAATTGACCTAGGTAAATATGCAGGGTTAGCTTAGCTTAGCTTAGCACAAAGACAGCAAGTTACAGAGGGGGGCAGTTAGCATTCAAATCCAGCTCTCACAGTCTGTGTCCCTGTTCCTCTTGACCTTGTTATGATTTATTCATACTTGTCCTTTTTCTCCATCTGTTCCCTTTTCCAGTTTGCAACTTTTATTTTCTACCATTTTCCCACACTTGGTGTTTTTGACCGCTCTCTGGTTTTATCAGTTTCCTCTCTGTGATGTAATCTTTGAGGATTACCTTCTTTTCAAGAAGTTATTTTAAACAATACCCGCTCTGAAAATACAACCGGTATTTGAGTCCTCTTTTCGACTTTTCTTTTTTCCCCATTTATGACAAGATACTGACCATTTCTTTTATCAGTGAGCTTAGTCTATGATCAGACATTAAGGAAACATGCTATGTTGAAGTGCTGGCTTCTCTGACAACAATGCAGCAGCCAGTATGTCCTCCTTCTAACTTTAGATTCTGGTCCTGAATGGTCTGGATTTGTTTGGACCAGAGAAGGTAGGCGGTTTTAAGGCACCCCCACACGGCCGTTTTGGACGCCCCTCGGTTTGCCAGATATGAGAGCAGTTATCAGGTCAAACCAACAGGTGTTGCAGCGATGGAAGCGGGCAAGAGAACTGGTTCAGATAGAAGTGATTGTACCCGACCTAAAAAGCCTCTGCATGTTTCTAATAAGCTCCACGAGCAGAAACGTGCTCAAACTAGGATCAATATTGGAGATGCTTTTGAAAAATGGAGAGAGGTTAGAACGCAGAAAGGTTTACAGACCGATGCAGAGCTGGATAAACACTGAAGCTTCAGTGTCCACCACATGGTGACCTGCGTGAGCATCCACTCTAGAGAGGAGGGGGGGCGGGGAGACAGCTCTCTACAATGTTTAGAAATTGGACTGCAGTACCCATTTTAAACACTAGGTGTCAGAGTTACATATTGCTCCTTTAAAAACAACAACTTTTCATTCTACAAGTGTAAATAGAGCTTGAATTGACTTGATTGGACTCATGTGTGAGTCTTTCAGTTGGCATGTCTGGTTCCTTGCAGGAATGTCTTGTGGTTGCCTAGCAACTGGTCCACTCAGATCCACGCTAGCTGCGTTTTGTACAAATATCAATCTATTGTTTTTACAGTCTCTTCTGTAGCCTGATACTTTTTCAATCACAAACCAGATCCATTTTTCATCATCAGATCTTTTCTTTTTCAACATCTCCTCAGCTTTTGTCCCCCCCTGTTTCATTTGAAGTCCACAGTTTTAATCTCCTGTTGACATCTCTTCTCCTTTATCTTCTGAACTAACCCCCCCGGTCTGGATCACGTGTGTGTGACTATGTGTGCGTGTTAGTCGGGCACTGCTCTGGCACGCTGGCAGGAGCGGGCGCTGCGCAGAGTGTCCAGGAGTCGCGTGTGCTGGCGAGTTCTGTCCGTGTGCTGGACGGGTGCACGACGCTCCCCTCCACCTCTGGGTGCCAGCGGATCTGAGGAGGGCCTAGTGAGAATTCGGGTCAGCACAGAGCAGCCAGGGGGGGCAGGGGGCTGGTCCTGATAGTTTAACCATTACCTGCTTACTTCACGCCAGATGGGACTGAACATTTAAAGTATCCTAACATATCAAAACGGTGTACGCCTCGTTCTGGATAAACGGAGCAAACAAAAGCCTTTGAACAAACATCCTAACAAGTCCATCTGACGTGAATGCAGAATAAGAATACAGCTCCAGGTAGGAGAGCAAAACACGAGTGAACAGACGGTAAGGCCACAATCACAACCTGATCTGGAATTGTGGTTTGAACCGTTTGACACAGTGTGATGCTTCTCTGTACCCTGTAGCTTTAAGTCTCTTGATAGCCTTTCTGTAGGAATGAAGTCTATATGAAATAATTTAGAGTGCTTTGTTGTCTTAGTTGTGTTTTAATTTAAGATTAAGTCATTTATAGTCTCTGGCTGTTTTGGAAACCGCTTACTATACTAGTAGTACGTACTGATTTGGCCAAGATGCAGTATGCGTTTGCCGTCAGCAGAGATGTTGTTTACTTCCTCATTTCAAGACCAGAAACTCGCCTAGCCGGGCCTGGCATTCTGCAGAATAACCGTCACTGGCAGACATACTGCACACTACTGTTGAATGCAGTAAGCAGTCGTTGGATAGTAGTATGCAGTAGGTAGGCGGTTTCAAAAACAGCCAAAGACTGTGTGTAAGAAGTGGACGTAGTGAGAAAGCCTTTGTAGGTAGATTTTTTTTAGGCCAATGCGGTAAAATCACAGTCACCCTGAGTCACATTCGCTCTTTCAAATTGCAAATGGTGCTAACTTGTGCTAAGCTAATGCCTCAACCCTCTCATGCTCCATCTTCCCGTCCCACTATGGTCCAATGTGGCGCCATTAAACCAAGATGGCGACATGCAAAAAAAGGCCGAACTGGCGCTTTCACAGTGTAGCCCTCAAACCAGGCTATGTCCACTTCTTATAGAGAGGCTATGATTCTTGTTTAACTGGAACATCATACATGTAAGTGAGTTAGGCTTCAGAGCTGGGAGCATCTATAGATAAGAAACCATTCCCTACACGTCCATCCTCTCTGGCTGGCTGTGCTGCCCTGTGTTTAGGAAGTCTTACCCCTCATTGATCCATCAACAAGGCTGCATCTCAGAGGTCTTCTGCAGGTGATCATTTTTCAATTTTAACTCCTGAAGGAGACCCTTTGGTCAAAAGTTTTTGTGGCATTAGAGCAAGTGTGAGGAATCTCTTCTTCCTCAGTGGACTGTAATCGGTGCAATTTCTCTGTAAAAGATTAATTTCCAGCCTTACCGCCCATTTTGTGGCTTTAGGCTGAAGAAATTGGGTCAATTCCAAAACCTTTTGTACGTATGAGGACCCTATGATATGTCAAAAAAGGGCCTGGGTTAAGAAATACCTAAATTTCCCTTTAAATCTGTCTTAAATAAAGGGCAAAAACTAAGATGTAGCCTGTAACGTCAGCTGTGGATCTGTGGGTGACTGAGGGTCTGGACGCTTGCCATTCACTGTCAGCTTTTACTCCAGCTTACCTCCAAACAGTCGAGTGTGTGTGCCCACACATATGCCAGTGTGCTGGTGATGTAGTGAGTGAGTGAAAGAGTGAAAGAGAGGGAGTGTGTCAAAGGGCCTGTAGGAATTAATCATACACACATTGAAAAACGCACACATGATGTAACGGTGTAGCAGTGCAGAGCGCTGAAACAGAGGGGACAGTGTTTGTGTTGGCGTGCCGTTCATACTTCTGCCCTCTTGGCCAGCACTCAATACACACATTCACACACACTTGAAGGCATATGTGGAAGCGCTGCGACACATGCTCCCTCCACACACACACACACACACACACACACACACACACACACACACACACACACACACACACACACACACACACACACACACACACTCTCTCTCTCTCTCTCTCTTGCTCACACACACACGCACACATACACACTCTAACACACACATAGTAAGCGTTGGCTGGTATTCCTCTCCAGCCAGGCCTGAGGGAGAGTTGTTAACTGGGCATTCCCTCTGACAGCTGCAGCAGCTCATTCCTCCCTCCCTCTCTCTCTCTCTCTCTCTCTCTCGCTCTCTCTCTCTCTCACCTCTCTCTCTCTCTCTCTCTCTCTCTCTCACACACACACACACACACACACACACACACACACACACACACACACACAACCTCACACAGTCAGAGGGCATTCCTGTGACGACATCGTGTTTTTGGCCCGTGGCCCTTTAAGAGCTCAGCTGCGTGCCTCACGCATCACAGCTCTGTTAGATATCATGTTGCTGTGTGTGGACTGCGGCCCTCCTCTCCTCTTCATCCGTCTGCTGGCTGTGTATCTCTGTATCGACTGGGCTCCGGCTCCTCCGCTCTCCTCTGAAGCACATCAATATTCACTGTCTGTATACTCGCACTTCTCTTCTTCAAGTGCAGAGTCAAAACAAAGGAAACTGCAGAGGGAATCCTCACTGCGGAGGAGACTGCAAGACTTTTCAAGAGGGTACAAATAATCAAAACACAAACTACCATAAAAAAAAAAGAGAACAAATAAGTCCAGAAACATATAATAATAAAAACACAATCAAACAGCACCATAGACTGAATGGATGAAGCCTGAGTGGCGTCACCCATGTTTGTTTGAACCAGGCTGTAAACATGAAACAGGCTTTTTTGAATGGGTGTGTATGTGACTTCGTGTGCTTCTGCAGAACGCCTCTAGTGGACACTTGAAAAACTGCAGGATTTGAACTTTTGGAGGTTGCCACTTGCCTCCTGCACAAACACAAACACACACAGTCCTATTCCTACCCGAGCACACACAAACAGGACCATACACCAACCTTACACATGTTCACACACACACAAAGACAAATTCACTGCCAAGGGAGTTGCCAAAATATCTAGATCATTTCAGGAGGACTGCTCCGGATATTCTCCTGAGTTTTTCAGGAGATTTCTGCAAGTGTGAAAAGGGTATAAGACTGCCTGAAGTTCCTGACCTCACGTCAGCAAGTCAAGGCGAATTTATTGATACGGCATATTTCAGCAGCTGTTTAAAGTGCTTCAGACTTCAAAAGCGCCGCGACAAAGGGACAGACATGGATGAGACACGACACGTCTGCTGTTTCCTTTATTTTTAATCAACTTCATCAACCTTTCCTTTTCATTTATTTGCAGTAACTTACATTATAAATATATTTATTTAGTGCCATTCATCAGCATTAAGAATGTGGGAAGTCCTGCTTTTAAGAAGCCTGTAGCCAAATGTGTAAGACGCTGCAGAATAAGATTGTTTATTAATAATTTGTGATATTTAAAAGCTGCTCTTAAACGTCTTTGTGACTCTTTCACCTGCTCATTTTAAGGCCTGAAGCTTTGCTGAGACGCTTCTTTCACTGCCGATCACATTTCTATTCACGCCTTGGTTTAAGTTATGACTCTCTCTGTTCTCTCCCTCCTCACCTCCTCCTCTCCTTCTTCTCTGCAGTCCCTTATCTTTGACGAGGTGGACCTGTCAGACGCCAGTGTTGCAGAGTCCAGCACAAAGAATGTCAACAACAGCTTCACAGTGAGTACAATCTGCAGTGCTGACACCATCACACACACACACACACACACACACACACACACACACACACACACACACACACACTCGTACGCTGTGTTTCAGTGTGAGGATCAGAGGCAGAGTCGATTGCAAAGCTAAATTGCATCCGCATTGTTGTGATTTTCTACTTGTTGAAGGTCACATATTCTGCTAAATCCACTTCACCATGTTTCTCTAACTCTAACATGTGTCTCTAGTCCGTCTACAAACCCCCCAATGATGAGAAAAGTCCATCCTCTCCGTCTTTTCCCTGCTCCACTTTTCAGAAAATGTGTGCTCAAACAGGCCGTTTGGAGATTTTCCCTTCATGACATCACAAAGGGCAGTAACCCCTCCCCCAGATGGGTGACACTCCCACAGCTAGGTGTTTGTTCTGCCCTCTGAGTCTGCCTTCTCACCGTAAACAATAGGACATGGAGCGAGAAAGCCCGAGCCATCTGAGCCCTTCCAGAGAGGGGCGTGGTCAGACACAGCTCATTTACATTTAAAGCTACAGACACAGAAACAGCCTGTTCTGAGCAGGGCTGAAATAGAGGGGTTTATAGACATGATCAAATACAGGATCAGAGTGGATTTAGAACAAGACACTTCACACACATGTTTTGAGGAGCTCTGAGACTTATTTACACTGAAGAGGAGGAGGATATGTGACCTTTAAATTACCAAAGCGACTCAATAACACAAAAGAGTAATTGAACGAGGCAGCAGCAGAGCAGTAACTCCTTTAGTTCTGTAAGGTCAAAATATCTTCTTTCATCAATGGAGTCTGGTGACCTTGAAAAAACACCTGATTCTTTATCACATCAATACATCTTTCATGGGATCCGTTTACTCATGTTGTTGAGACCGACAGCACATTTGTTGCCTGAAGCAAATTTTTTGAGCAATTCCAAAACTTTTCGTACTTTTAGAGTCTAACTATAGTAAAAAATGGGTACATGTTTATATATCGAAGCCCCTTTAGAGAGCTTTTAAATTAGTTGTCCCATTGAATCATTCTACTCCTATATTTAAAGCAGGTGTTTGTGTTTTTAAAGATCACACACTGTTTAATTTAGCTGGAGGTGAATCACGATTTACAAGAACACAGACTTTGCTTTTCAAGGATAGTGATACACCTGCTCCTCATGTTTTGTCACATGCTGCACATCTCTCGGTGAAGAAAGCGAGACGATGTTCCTGTGAATGGATGCTTGTTGTGGAGAAGAATGAGCGTGTGTGAGAGGAGGTGGAGGGAAACGAACACGAGTAATGTGAGGATGAAAATAGACAGTGAAAGAGCTCGTAGTGCACTGTCCTTTCTATAAATGTCTCTCCTCTCCCCGGGTGCTGCTATAATAAGAAACATGGGGGAGGAGGAGGTGGGCAGGAGAACAGTGCCCAGAGGAGAGAGTGCGGCTATTTTTAGCAGCAGTCTTGAAATGCTTCAGTGAGTGCCTGGAATAGCTTAATGTCTGCCATATTCATAAATAAGATTACGTGTGCCTGCTGCATGTGTGTGCAGCATGTGCCTACAGTCATGACTTTGTGTGAGTGTCCTGCTGAGATGGAGAGGAGGAGAGGAAGGAGGGGGATTTTTAAGGTGAAAGAATGAGCATGCAAAGAGGGAAGTAAGGACAAAGAGAAATCAATTTGCAGACAGAGCGAGGTGAAAGAAGGTTTTGACAGAAAAAGAGCACGCTGAATGAATGATTGATGAGGAAGACTGCAGAGCTGTTAAAGATGGGCGAAGGGAAAGGTGCAGCAAGGTGAAGCAGTGGAGGAATTCCTGGAGTGATGTCACACATACTCTCCCGTGGGGGCAAAAAGAGAAAGAGAGAGGGGTAGAGCGAGGTTGAGGAAGAGTGAAGCAGGAGAGGAGAGAAAGGAGGATGCAGAGGAAGTGAGGGAGAGTGGAGAAGAAATGAAGGCATGACTGAGCAGGGAGGAAGCATTGAAACGGAAAACAGAAGGTAACGTGACGTGCTCGCTGGTATTCCACCTGCATCAACCCAGACACAGACACGCACATCGACAGAGGGGGAGACCAGGCGGCGTCACACAGGTTGTGGGATCACAATTGAGAGAGAGAGAGCGAGAGAGAGAGAGAGAGAGAGAGAAACAACTGCAGAGGAAGCATCGCAGTGCGTTGCTCACACTGTCTCTGTCCGTCCGTCTGTCTGTGTGAGGAGTCGCTCCTCTGAGGATGAGCGATGCTGCTGTCGTCCTCTGTGCAGGTTGGTGCTAATTAGTTGGATGGTTTGAGCGAGTGATTGACTCCTGGCTGTGCTGAGATGTTTTAGAGATTTGTGCTGTTTCACATCGGAGCTCTGCAGATGTTTGTGGCGTGCGCATGCCTGTGGATTTTCCCCGATGGAATTTAGACACACCTGCAGCATGAGGCACACATTTTTTAATTATGATTTCTCCGTCCTTCCTTGTCTGTAGTACTTTGTGCTGTTTAATTCATGTGATAAGTAAGATTTCCTGACACATAACTTTATTCTAATAACATGCATTGTTACATTTGCAAAAATACAAAAAAAGTCATTCAAAACTGACATGTGGCTCTTGTTGATACTTTCTTCATCGTTGTTTTTTTAATTGTATGGTTTATGTGTTTGCATTTGTTGTTATGTTGTGAGTGTCGAATGATCTTTAGAGGATGCACAGCAGATTAAGTTGTGCAATGACAATAAGAGCATTTAATTCTATCATATAGGAAGAGGAAACGCGACATATTTCATGCCATAACAAATGTTTTTGTTTCTTTATTTCCTAACAAACGTGGATGCTTAGAAATAGTTGCACATGTGGACGTGCACGTGTCTATACGTGCTTGTAATTTGAATGACTAGTTATGCACTGACTCTTGCACTAGGTGTTAAAGTGCATGTATGGATGGTGTTGTTAAATGTATGCGACTAGCAGATGCACTCTGTGTTCACATGTTGCGTTGATCTTGTTAGAGCCATTGTTTCACCCGTGTGTGGAGCAGTGGAGGAGCTTGTGTGAATATGCGATGAGGCTGCGTTGCTGCAGCGCAGAGAGCGAGCAGCACCTTGAAGTCCACGTGAGGGGGAGAGCTCAGCCCAACCCAGACCCTAAACCCATTACCGACTCTGCGGGGACCCCTCCCTCATTGCTCTCTGACTCACTCAGGCTTATTGGATTGGGCTCGCTCATCACTGTCAATTTGAAACCCAAGAAATGAATCTCAAGGAAATTCAGATGGGCTTTTGATTGTGCAGTTATTTCCAGTGGTGTTTCTTGTGTGGTGGTTAATGTGAGCAGTTCACACAGAGCTGTTGACGATGAGCGAGTGTGTGCACGTGTTTTGCTGGGAGGAGCAGCTGTGATGGTTCGGTTCCACCTCCTCTGCTGCAGGTCCCAGTGGATGCAGGATCAGTGCACCAACCCTGTGCCTCTGTGTGTGTCTTTTGTTGTTGCCTTTTCATTATCAAGTCAAGTCAACAATTCACAAACTGAATATAAGAAGTGGTGGAGCCTCTTGCAGTCTTAAGTGAAGCTAAAGAAAAAATGCCTAAAATGTGAATTTCTCAATGACTAGCTGGCTGCCAAAAGAAGTCACACTGTAAAGAAGTCTTTGATAAAATGGTTCTATTTGTCAGTAAACCTTTTCCTAAAGAGTTCATGGTATCAGTCTCTAGTTTCAAGTCTTCTTCAATAAAGCATGGTCTTCATTTTGTAAGGTTTGGTCCTGTTTAGAGTCAAAGAGACCATGAAGCAGGGGAGGCTGGGACGGGCAAGTCCTTCCCGCAGAATGCTTGCCTGCATCCAGCTTGCTGTCCAAGGACAATAACTTCTGGTTCTTAAAATCCAAGATGGTGTCGATCAAAATGCAGATGGGCGTCACAAACCAAAGATAAATGCAAACACCATTTACACAAACCAGACGTGTGTGCATGATCACATGTGCAGCTACATGTACACACTAACCATGTCAACTACTCCTCTAGCTAAAATTAGCATGTATACGCTAATCTTTATGATATGCACTACCTATGATATGTACCCCTGAGAAATCCTTCAAACAATAGACAGTTGAAAGTTAGTATGCAGTTAAATGCATTTCCTGAAATGAAAGTAAAAAGCACTTGTATTTGAATGTTATCGTAGATTTCAAGGGAATATTCGCACTGACACCGTGTGATACGTCAGGTTTCTGATATCGTGCTCTCATCGCTCACGGACGTAGATGCTGATACTGATCAAAGAGCCACTGCATGTTGTCTCCCTTGTCATCTCACACACACACACACACACACACGCACACACACACACGATACATTCTGCTCTGAAGGTCAGTCATCGAGGGAGGTTTTCCCCTCTTGAGGGATGCCTGGATCCATTTTTGGAAACAGTCGTTCCTGTTTCCCCTGGCAACCAATCTTATCACTATCCTGTACCAGACACATGCACACACACATGCACACACACATGGACACTGTATACCAGCACAGAGACACAACGATCTATGTCCAAAGGGATCAATCTGCGGCACACTCACTAATCCCTGCAGGAGAACTGTGTATTGTGATTAACGGCTGAGAAAAAAATAAGATTCTCCGCAGAGAGAAACGGAGCGAGTACAACAGATTTACTCTTGTCGTACACGCCGACCTATTGTACAATTCTGATTGGTAGAGACACACACGTACACAAGCATGTGAGGACGCTTTCTCGCAAACGCACATTCGGTAATTTGGGAGTTGTCGTGTCCACTTATTTAAAATAAATAGAGGAAGAATGCTAATGTGATTAGCTTCAATAAATAGGGAGGGCAAAGAAAGGGCAATAATCTCACACACACACACACACACACACACACACACACACACACACACACACACGGTTTGCTATGACATTATATATTGTTTGTTCCTGGTAATGCTGTCCCGTACTCGGTACAACAGGATATTGATTAAAGGTCTTTGGACTGAATGATTACTAGAGTGATTAAGGTGATCGATCACAGCGACTGTTTGTCAGGTGGATGATTCAAGTCAGGACGCTTCACCCCAAACAGAACATACTGAAAAACATTACCATTCACTCGAGCTGTTAGCGTTAAATTAATGATTTTTTTAATCACATTGATTGTGTGTTATTTTGTCCCTTCAGGCTCACCGTAGATAGTGGTCCTCAGTGTCTCCCTGTAGATAGTGGTCCTCAGTGTCTCCCTGTAGATAGTGGTCCTCAGTGTCTCCCCGTAGATAGTGGTCCTCAGTGTCTCCCTGTAGATAGTGGTCCTCAGTGTCTCCCTGTAGATAGTGGTCCTCAGTGTCTCCCTGTAGATAGTGGTCCTCAACTCTCAGACAGCTCAGCTGACGAGTCCAAAGTCATATCCACCTGATGACATCACACATTGACCTTTGTTACCGTTCCTTTGAGCTGTTTGACCTCACTTTGGGATCCCTAACCACTTCCTGTTTCTGGGCTGAACTTCATGTCCTAACCTTCCAGCTACAGGAAGGGCCTTACTTTGAACAGGAAGTAAAGCACCCTTAACTTAAGACCGTGCAAAACTACAAAATAAAAGCACTTGACTTTAACACTTATAACTGAACATGGACATTCCCTGCCAGGGGGCACAGATGTTCAGCCCCCCATGTACGGAGGCTGTAGTCCTCCAAGCGGGCGACCTGGGTTCAAATCCGACCCATGGCTCCTTTCCTGCATGTCGTTCCCCGCTCAATTTCCTACTCTATCCACTGCCCTATTGAAGACAGGCAAAAGTCGAAAAATAAAAATAAACCCCTGCCTGTGCCTTCACAAGAGTCTTTGATTATTGTTTGTTTTTTTTTGAAGTTTTTTCTAGTACGGATAATTTTCCAAGAAACTGAACGACCTTAGCTTTACACAAGTCTTAACCTGCTTATTATGTAGGAGGAGGGTCCCATCCCCTCGTGCAGGAGGCTTTCCCCACAGTGAGACACGAAACGAATGCTATGAGGTACTTCCTGAAAAACATACAACATTGCAGATGATAAGTTTGTCAAAATCTTCAATCATTTTTTGTTGTGTTTTAAAACGATACAGCCTCCGTTATTTGAAGGATCCATGGTGTTGAAAAGTGCTGAAACTTTTTATAAAAACATCATCTATTTCACAGGACAGAGGAGGCTAACTCCTACACACGGACTTTAATGTGCACAAAACCTTGGAAACGTTTCTGTGCCGAAACACGGCCAATGTTTTTGCGTGATTGTGTGGAAGGCGTCTGGCTGCCGGCTGCTGGCTTTTGGTGACTGCACACAAGACGTTACTAAATATCTGGAGCCCAGGACTTCTCTCTGTTGCTGTGGTGTGAAAACAGGCATCGATACCCCTCGACTTTTATTGGAATAGGGGCGCCATTTTTCTTTATGATTTAATTTGTTAATCTTCGACACAACTAATAACATCCATGGCCATTTACAAGCCTTCCGTCGCAACAGTGCTGATCTTTGAGGAAACAGGAAACATGAAGGTGTCGTCCACTTTTCTCAGCTTTCTCTTGTCGCACCACTTTTTGCACCTCTGACATCGGTGCCTCCTTATGTCAGAGGTTTTCTTTGAAAACGACTGACACTCTGCTGCTCCTTGGGTCTTCATAGCTGCACATGTTGGAGCAAATGGTGAGACATATCTATAATAATGAAGGTATGAAACATAGGTTGTGTGTGTTGGCATCATGAGGCGGTAACACTGATTGTTAGCTTGCATCATGCAGCGAGTGGAGCAGCGTTAACCAACAAACACTTACAGTCACACTTACATGCACACACTGTTGCTCCCACTGTGATGCATGTTTTTGTTTTGCACCTGCTGTTTTTTCACACCTTATAAAAGCCTCTACTGGTCTGAACAAGCTGAAGCTCGGAGGGAGGAGAGAAGAAGAGGGGGACAGGGAACTCTCCGGGCACGAGGAGGATGCAACTCCATCAGCCCCTTTTTTTAAATCTGGCATTATGGATTTGTATAAAGTCTGCAGGATGCATGGATTACATAAATTCACATTTATCCAATAATGAATAATTTAAGAATAAAAGGAACCTTCACTAGAGAAGGCATGAAGGTGGACAGATGGTATGAATACAAATTTGACACAAGTAGCACTTCTTCTGCATCTTTTTATTCAGCCGTCCCCTTCGGCACGCAGAGAGAGAGAGAGCTCTGATTCACTGTATCAGACACAAACTGCAGACAAAGTTACGAGTGAGGGGAGCTGTGAGTGCAGAGTCCTCAGTAAGAGTTCAGTTCATGACAGAACTTCTGGGACTGCAGTCAAACTTTTTGTCGGGCTGCTAACATGAAGGATATTAGATCATATTCTCTCACATTCAGTGAGGAAAGACAGCGGCTAGAAAATGTCGTCCTTTTGTCTTCCAAGTCTAGTACTTAATCTGTGCTCTGTTGCTTCAGTCATTTTCATACTTTAAGCAGCCCGGCATCTTTGGCTGCAGCAGGGTTCATCTAAATGAGTCGAGTATGGTATGTATCAGCCTCTCTGAATTGAATCGAACTTTAGTCCGCCGTTAAATCGGTGCATTTGGAAAGTTTAGAGAGCATCCTTCACTGTGATGAAAGCAATAAAATAGTTCTCCAGATATGTGAAGGTGTCTGATACAAGTTGAGGTGTTTTCTAACATGCAAGGTAATCTAATTAATCATAAGAGGGATTGCACACAGAGGGAGACAAACTGCATAAATACTGATTAATGTGTGTGTGTGTGCGCGTGTGTGCGTGTGTGTGTGTGTGTGTGTGTGTGTGTGTGTGTGTGTGTGTGTGTGTGTGTGTGTGTGTGTGTGTGTGTGTGTGTGTGTGTGTGTGTGTGTGTGTGTGTGTGTGTGTGTGTGTGTGTGTGTGTGTGTGTGTGTGTGTGTGTGTGTGTGTGTGTGTGTGTGTGTGTGTGTGTGTGTGTGTGTGTGTGTGTGTGTGTGTGTGTGTGTGTGTGTGTGTGTGTGTGTGTGTGTGTGTGTGTGTGTGTGTGTGTGTGTGTGTGTGTGTGTGTGTGTGTGTGTGTGTGTGTGTGTGTGCGCGTGTGTGCGCGCGTGTGTGTGTGTGTGTCGTCTCTCTGAGGGGAACAGCGATAACGTAAAGACAGATACAGGGATGTAGAGAAAGAGGAGATGAGGGAGCATGAATAAGTGATGGTGTGCTGAAAGGATTCTGTATGTCTGAAGGGTTATCTACAGGGAGACCTTCTTTAAACACACATACACACACACACACACACACACAGAGGACTTGAGAGAGGAGGGAGGAGCAGGGGGGAGAAGCTTTTAGCCTTTACTGAGGCGCTTCGCCTGTCAGCATATATCTGCCTCAAAGCAACATGAAGAGCTGAGAGCCAGAGGAAGAGGAAGAGTGAAGGAAAAAACTCAAGAAGGTGTGAGGGGACGAGAGAGAGCTAGAGTTAGTGAGAGAGAGAGAGAGCGAGAGAAGGAGGGAGGGAGAGAAGGAGGGAGGTTGCTTCTCATCCTTTCTCTCCCTTAAAGACGAGAACCGAGCGCTCTCTCCTCTCAGTGGCACCACAGGCTGGGGAGAGAAAACACCGGAACAAAATTAATCTCCCTCTCTTTAGATACAGTATCTCTCTCTTTCTCGCTCACTCACTCACTCCTGCATCCCTCGCTCTCCCCACAGGTGATCACTCCGTTCCGTAGGCTCATCCTCTGCGCCGAGAACAGGAAAGAGATGGAGGACTGGATCAGCTCGCTCAAGTCCGTCCAGTCCAGGGAGCACTACGAGGTAAGAGCACGCTTTTTCCCGATTCAGCACATGGACAGATTAACGCAGAGTTTGTGTGTGTGAGGCGGGTAGAGGGATGCAGCAGGAACAAAAGATCTAGGCGTATCCTCTTTCGGAGATGTTCTCACTGTTTTAGTCAGAAATTCACACCTGAGGATGTTCCTGTAGGGGATTTTCTCCTGTAAGTGTTCAATTATTCCCTAAAAAAAGTAGAAGGAAACTTGTTTTTCTCCGTAGTGGGAATAAGAGTTGCACGTTTTGTGGCATGAAACTCATTTAAGGCAACATGGGAATTAATGTTTTTATGCAGAAGCGACAAATCCGTGTTTGGAGCCCCAAAGCAGCGGCGGACGTGCATTTACACACATGGATGCACACGTGCAGTCACAGGTGTGCAAACTCTAGAGATACAGCGAAGAAGGCAAACACAAACGCGCGTACACACACACACACACACACACACACACACACACACACACACACACACACACACACACACACACACACACACGTTTTGTGTCACCCAGGTCGGATTCTGCAGCAGTTCTTTCACCAGTTATGACTCATTCAATAACGCATAACCAGAGAAAATTGTGTCCACTTACACAGCACTTATTTTAACAACATGTTGTCAGAGAAAAAGCCAAGACACCATTTTTTTCACCATCAAGACCACCGTAAGTGTTCACAACCAGCGAGGGGGGGGGGGATGTAAGAAGAGTTTAAATGTAGGTCGTGTTTGCAGGCGCAGCGAAGAAAACACTGCTGCATTTTAATGTCTTTGATTTGGGAGGGAAATCTTATATAAGACCCCATCCCTCACCCCCCCTTTACTGCACTGCAATGCAGCAGCACCCCCAGAGCTCACATACACCACACATACACACACACACACACATGCATACACAAACACACCCCTGCCAGGATGTCTTCACAGCAGCTTGTGTTTAACGTATCTCACACAGGACTGTATGAATGTGATCGTCCCACTTTCATCAGCACCTGTTACCATCCGACTTACGAAACACAAAGTGGATGCAGGGCTGTGCCAACTACTGCAGACGCAACGCCCACGCTGTAACACAACACTCCTCACATTAACGTTCACTGCACTGTGGGCTCTCTCCAAACACCGACTTGTTGTAGAGCAGCCAGTCTCCCTGAACAGGTGTCACCTGGGAAGAGTCTGGAGCCAAACTGGCGACTCTCAGAATCAGGGTCCTGATGTATGTCCTGCTGGGTTTCTCTTTATGCAAGGCGGGTTTAGATAGTGGTGTCATAAGGCTTTTGTTTAACAGTCAAACTGAACTTTTTTTCACCATTTGTGAAGGCTAATATGAAAGGAATGAACGACACACATCTATCTAGAGTGTTAAATGTTTTTATTTATTTGTATTTTTAATGTTCAATAACGGAGAATTGTTGTCCTTTTAAACCTGGGCTTTGTTTTTGAAACATATCTGTGTCTAAATGACCAAAAGAAACTCAATTATTTTGAGAATCGCTACAGCCGTCAGCAGGGATCGAGGCTGTAATGGCAGCAGTGTAGTCCTTCAGGGTAAATGCACCTGATCAAACTGCGCACACTAAAAGTTTTTGTTCCAGCCAATCTTAGCTCGAGGTAAACTTTATTATCCCAGAGGGGCAATTTGCTCTACAGGGAGGATTTACATGATGCTGTTGAGGAGACCAATGGTGACCAGGGACAA